>JAVGWX010000011.1:39108469-39475969 GCA_036924085.1 Ariolimax columbianus | reverse complement strand
ATGTAAACAAAAACCAACAAAAAAAACCAATTATTTTTTACTGCCTGTTGTGGATGCAGAAGGTCATTTTGTGCATGCACTATATCGGTTTATATAACTACAAGGCTTCTAACATGAGAGTCCATTGATCACACAATTATCAAAGGGGACAATGTATGATTTAAAATAGAAACGTATGTTCTACGAGTACTTTGATTCCTGGTATTCAAACAGGCATGTTAATGTATGTTGCCAGGTAGCGGAAGGCTTCGGCGATACGTAATGGGCAATTTAAAACTTACTGCGGCTTACTAGGCCTGGGGAAAGATGCAAAAAATGTAGCAAATAGGCTAGGTATATTGTTTAACATTAATTTTTGAATTTTTCCGGAAAACGGCCGTTAAGCCTACTCTTTTCGATTTCTAACTGCCAAGATATTTTTAATCTGCTCGACACTAAACACGAGAGTATGGATCTCACTACCCAGAGATCATGAGAATTTTTACCGGAAGATACAAGTGACCAAATTAAAATTTTCTTTTAAACAAGGCAGGCCCACCGTTATTCGAACCCACGACCATCGCCATCCGAAGGCGGACGTCTTACCTCAAGTACACCGATCGCCATGTATTTGTGTAAAATACAACCGTGATGATTGCTTGTGCGTCGGTGCAATGATCTGGTCTCCAACGGCGAAGTCGCCCAACAGACAGGCCTCGAAAGTATATTGGCCATGCTTAACCGTCGCCGTTTGACCATATTTGGACATTTTACCCTCATTGACGAAGACGTCCCCGCCCACCCGCTCTTAAAACAGGCCATGAACATCAAGGACATGAAACAACCTTCTCCATCATGGTCGCACCCCCGTGGATGCCCACGGGACACCTGGTTAGATCATACTGGAAAGATATCATCCTCATTGTATGCATACTGGAAAGATATCATCCTCATTGTATGCATGCTGGAAAGATATCATCCTCATTGTATGCATACTGGAAAGATATCATCATCATTGAATGCATACTGGAACTCAGACACGCATTGTGTTTATGGACGGTTGGAGCGACGGACCACTTGCTGCATACGCGGCTTGCTTACCTACCTACCTACAGACAATGCCACGAATATCAGTTGGCGGACAGGACAAAAACAACCTACGATATGCAGATGATAGTGTCTTGATAGCCCAGAAGGAAACCAACTTGCAGGAAATGGTAAACACGGTAGCTCAGCAAAGTGAAAACAAAGGCCTCAGCTTAAATAAACAGAAATCGGAGGTGATGGTAGTGGGAAAGAGTCCGAACCCTAAAAAATTCTGCGTCAAAATGAAGGGGACCAAATTGAGACAAGTATACACGTTTAAATACATGAGCACATACATACCATGAGATGGAAGATGCAATTACGAAATAAAATGCAGAATAGCCCAAGCAAAATCGGTCTTCAAGATTATGAAGGAAATTGTGTGCAACAAAACCTTGTCGCTGGAACTGAGAAAGAGAGGCCTTGGATGGTTTGTAGAACCAGTACTGACAAATGGCAGTGAATAATGGAGAATGAGCAAGCAATCGCTTAGATCTTTAGAAACAACAGAGATCTGGTTTTACAGAAGAATGCTGCAAATCTGATTGAATGCAAGAAAGACTAAGGATACAGGACGAGGAGGCAGAAACGCAAAGATCATAACAAGAAGGCAGTCATCCTTTTTCTGGCATGTTATGAGAAGAGGCGGCTTGGAGTACGTCGTGATAACGGAAAAAATAGCAGGAAAAAAAAAGACAGAGGAAGACCGAGATAGAAGATATTGGACAGCTCGAGAAAATGGCATGGACAACAATCAACAAGAGAGTTGGTAAACTACACACGTGATAGAAGTCGATGGAGCTCCATGAATGTCAACCGGCATGGCACCTCGTAATGACGAATGACATGTAGTGACTTTTGATACCCCTTGTCGTACTGAAGAAGACGGGCCTGGGCTCTCCTGCATGTAATTCAATGTTAGGCTTCCAGGGGCAAAAAAGTGGCACCCCACTCTCTAACAAAACACACACACACACCCAGTTTCTTCTCCCCCCCCCCTCCCCCCCCCCCCCCCCCCCCTCAAAAAAAAACAGCTAGCGGTGAAGAAGAATGCACAATTTTTGGGATAGGTAAAACGTGTTTTAAATTCAAGCAGAAGGCAAGATAAACAATTTCAGCTTTTGAACACTTTCAACAAGCCAAATGTTTCAACGTAAAATGAAATATTTAAACACGTTAAGTAGCTAACCGTCACTCGAAGAGCTTGAAATACGATTATTATGGCTATCTTTTACCAATATATTATATTGGTTTACTTTGCCATTTGTTGTGCAAAATTGAAAGCAGGAATATTTTAAGTTTATAAGTTGTGATGGGACGCATAACCCAAACTTGTCGTGTTGGGATTCTCGAAACGCTTTCTGTTTCTAAGAATCACAGCACTCCGGGCACACCCATAGGTGCTCAGTCTCTCTCAGCAAATGGTGCTGGGTCTTGGATGCAGATAGTCCCTTTAGCTCGCTGGTTGTGCACTCTTCTGCTCCATCATGTGGACGGTCTTGACTCTGATGATGGATTTGCGATAGACCTTAAAGGGATGCCATAATCCATACAGGATGGAAGTGCTTGGCTTTTTGGTTCTTCTTCTTCTTCTTCTTCTTTTTCGTCTTCTTCTTCTGCTTCTTCTTCTTCTTCGGTATACATTTTTGAGTACCGGCTTAGCCTTCACTTTTCCATATCTTCTTCTTAGCCAGTCTGCTCTGTTGCAGCCTGTTATCCAGGGTCACCGCGTGGAGGTATAGAAGGGTATTGGCAGCTCTGGTGAACTGACCCTTCCGCTAGCGGTCAGCCCTGATTCACTGACCCTACCGCAGCCAGCTTTTGTTAACTTACGGCTGCATCTCATGCATTGCTCAGCATCTTAATCCCACACATTTCTACGGCCTTAGTGTTGCTTTTCTGCCTTTCTGCAATTTGTTGAGTTGAAGGCTAGAGCCGCATTCCTTCACTCGAACATTCCATCTGGCGATATGAAGATTTCTGGTCTTGGACTTATTGAAGTGCAAGGGGTTACAGATAGTGTATTCCCCGCTATCCAGGGGATATCTTCTTTTGAAAGGTGTCCCATAGTAACGAAGTTGTTAGAGACAACAGTATACTACGTTAAGGTTTGTCCTATAGCAGTTACACTATTGTCTGCGGATGGAGTTGTTAAAGACTTATGTATACTGAGTCACGGTGTGTCACATAGTAGTAACACTACCGTCCAATGTGTTTGTGTGTGTCTTGGTCACTATGTTTCACCTCAGCAAGACGTGAGGTATGGACCTTAGTAAGTATATTTCACTTGCCCCCAGCGTAAGGTGGAGGTCTTGGTCAGTATGTTTCACCTGACAATGACGTAAGGTTGGAATTTTGGTCAGTATGTTTCCCCTGACCGTAACACATGGTTGGAATCTTGATCAGTATGTTTTACCTGACCCTGACGTAGGTGAAAGCCTTGGTCAGTATGTTTCACCTAACCGTGACATAAGGTTGGAATCTTGGTCAGTATGTTTCACCTGACCGTGACACAAAGTTGGATTCTTGAACAATATTGTTAAACCTGCCTCTACCTTGAAGTAATGTCTTGGCATTATTTTCCACCTGCCCTCGAAGGTAATCTCTGCTCTAAGAATAACAATGTATACTAATAAGCATACATGTCATAAAACCAATTGTGCACAACATGAATGTCCCCCGTCCCTTGTGCCTCAACTACACAACGACCGAGTGTTTATTCTCCATCTGCCCTGTCCTTTGTGACAAGCTTCCAATCAGCGTGAGTCACTCATCATTGAGGGGCCCCGACACTCTGGTTCTCAGACATGTTTGCTCGTCAGATTGAAAGGTTTCCAGATGAAATTGAGGAGATTCACCCAACACTGCTCTGACCCCACTTTTCCTGACGTTCTTAGGATGATTGTTCTACAGAGTTTGTAGGTTCGGGAGAAAGTTGAGGAATCAATTCTTTCAACTTATGACACTCCCAGTATTATTTACGGCACGTTCTTTTTAGATATGCGAATCCTTTCCTTTATAAAATAGCCATTTCATTTTTGACAAATCTTTTAGCCATTTGATTGGAAATGCCATCTATTTTATTTCGCACTTTTCAGTGTTTTTGTCTGTCATGCCTTTGTGACTTGTATTGTGTTGATTTATTTTCGATCTTTGCTGTGGGGAAAAGGGGGAGGGGGATGGAGAAGATGATGATGATGGAGGTAATGAAGATGGAATTGATGATGGATATGATGCGGTGGTGACGGACATGATGATAATGATGCAGATGCTGATGATGGTTTAGGGGATGATGATATAGATTATGGAGATGATGATAATAATGGTGGTACAGGTGATGATGGGGATGATGATAATGGAGATGATGATGGAGATGATGATGGGAATGATGGTGATCATCATCATGATCTTCATCATCATGTTTATCATCATCGTCATCTCCATCGTTATCATCTGCATTATCCATATCATCATCATCTTCTTCATCATCATCATCCGCATCATCATTTCCATAATTATTTCCATCATTATCTCCATCATTATCATCTCCATCATCATTTCCATCATCATCTCCCTCACAACTCCATAATCATCATTTTTATCTCCATCATCATCATCTCTATCAACATCTTCTCCATCATCCTCATTTGAACCATCCACATCATCATCATCACCTCCATCATCTGTATCTCCGTCGTCATTATCTCCATCATCATCTCCATAATCATAATCAGCATCCTCATCATCTGGATCATCACCTCCGTCAGCAATAAAGAGATGAACCTATCCGAACTCTACAGACAGTGCAGGCACATTATTAACTTGTCCGAACTCTGCAGACTGGATAATTAAAAGATTAGCTCTGTCCGAACCCTATTGACCAGATAGATAAAAGAGTAGCGAAGTCCGATCTCTACAGATATGTAAAATATTAAATTGTACGTACTCTACTGATTGGATGTATAACAGATTAGCTTGTCCCAACTCTGCTGACTGAGTAGATAAAGTGTTAGCTTGTCCGTACTCTACAGACATGATAGATAAAATGTTAGCTTGTCCGAACTCTACAGCCATGATAGATCAAATGTTAGCTTGTCCGAACTCTACAGACATGATAGATCAAATGTTAGCTTGTCCGAACTCTACAGCCATGATAGATAAAATGTTAGCTTGTCCGAACTCTACAGACATGATAGATCAAATGTTAGCTTGTCCGAACTCTACAGCCATGATAGATAAAATGTTAGCTTGTCCGAACTCTACAGCCATGATAGATCAAATGTTAGCTTGTCCGAACTCTACAGACATGATAGATCAAATGTTAGCTTGTCCAAACTCTACAGCCATGATAGATAAAATGTTAGCTTGTCCGAACTCTACAGACATGATAGATCAAATGTTAGCTTGTCCGAACTCTACAGACATGATAGATCAAATGTTAGCTTGTCCGAACTCTACAGACATGATAGATCAAATGTTAGCTTGTCCGAACTCTACAGCCATGATAGATAAAATGTTAGCTTGTCCGAACTCTACAGCCATGATAGATAAAATGTTAGCTTGTCCGAACTCTACAGACATGATAGATCAAATGTTAGCTTGTCCGAACTCTACAGACATGATAGATCAAATGTTAGCTTGTCCGAACTCTACAGACATGATAGATCAAATGTTAGCTTGTCCGAACTCTACAGACATGATAGATCAAATGTTAGCTTGTCCGAACTCTACAGACATGATAGATCAAATGTTAGCTTGTCCGAACTCTACAGACATGATAGATCAAATGTTAGCTTGTCCGAACTCTACAGACATGATAGATCAAATGTTAGCTTGTCCGAACTCTACAGCCATGATAGATAAAATGTTAGCTTGTCCGAACTCTACAGCCATGATAGATCAAATGTTAGCTTGTCCGAACTCTACAGACATGATAGATCAAATGTTAGCTTGTCCGAACTCTACAGCCATGATAGATAAAATGTTAGCTTGTCCGAACTCTACAGACATGATAGATCAAATGTTAGCTTGTCCGAACTCTACAGACATGATAGATCAAATGTTAGCTTGTCCGAACTCTACAGACATGATAGATCAAATGTTAGCTTGTCCGAACTCTACAGCCATGATAGATAAAATGTTAGCTTGTCCGAACTCTACAGCCATGATAGATAAAATGTTAGCTTGTCCGAACTCTACAGACATGATAGATCAAATGTTAGCTTGTCCGAACTCTACAGACATGATAGATCAAATGTTAGCTTGTCCGAACTCTACAGACATGATAGATCAAATGTTAGCTTGTCCGAACTCTACAGACATGATAGATCAAATGTTAGCTTGTCCGAACTCTACAGACATGATAGATCAAATGTTAGCTTGTCCGAACTCTACAGACATGATAGATCAAATGTTAGCTTGTCCGAACTCTACAGCCATGATAGATAAAATGTTAGCTTGTCCGAACTCTACAGCCATGATAGATAAAATGTTAGCTTGTCCGAACTCTACAGACATGATAGATCAAATGTTAGCTTGTCCGAACTCTACAGACATGATAGATCAAATGTTAGCTTGTCCGAACTCTACAGACATGATAGATCAAATGTTAGCTTGTCCGAACTCTACAGCCATGATAGATAAAATGTTAGCTTGTCCGAACTCTACAGACATGATAGATCAAATGTTAGCTTGTCCGAACTCTACAGACATGATAGATCAAATGTTAGCTTGTCCGAACTCTACAGACATGATAGATCAAATGTTAGCTTGTCCGAACTCTACAGCCATGATAGATAAAATGTTAGCTTGTCCGAACTCTACAGCCATGATAGATAAAATGTTAGCTTGTCCGAACTCTACAGACATGATAGATCAAATGTTAGCTTGTCCGAACTCTACAGACATGATAGATCAAATGTTAGCTTGTCCGAACTCTACAGACATGATAGATCAAATGTTAGCTTGTCCGAACTCTACAGCCATGATAGATAAAATGTTAGCTTGTCCGAACTCTACAGCCATGATAGATCAAATGTTAGCTTGTCCGAACTCTACAGACATGATAGATCAAATGTTAGCTTGTCCGAACTCTACAGACATGATAGATCAAATGTTAGCTTGTCCGAACTCCACAGCCATGATAGATAAAATGTTAGCTTGTCCGAACTCTACAGCCATGATAGATAAAATGTTAGCTTGTCCGAACTCTACAGCCATGATAGATAAAATGTTAGCTTGTCCGAACTCTACAGACATGATAGATCAAATGTTAGCTTGTCCGTACTCTACAGCCATGATATATAAAATGTTAGCTTGTCCGAACTCTACAGACATGATAGATCAAATGTTAGCTTGTCCGAACTCTACAGACATGATAGATCAAATGTTAGCTTGTCCGAACTCTACAGACATGATAGATCAAATGTTAGCTTGTCCGAACTCTACAGACATGATAGATCAAATGTTAGCTTGTCCGAACTCTACAGCCATGATAGATAAAATGTTAGCTTGTCCGAACTCTACAGCCATGATAGATAAAATGTTAGCTTGTCCGAACTCTACAGACATGATAGATCAAATGTTAGCTTGTCCGAACTCTACAGACATGATAGATCAAATGTTAGCTTGTCCGAACTCTACAGACATGATAGATCAAATGTTAGCTTGTCCGAACTCTACAGCCATGATAGATAAAATGTTAGCTTGTCCGAACTCTACAGACATGATAGATCAAATGTTAGCTTGTCCGAACTCTACAGACATGATAGATCAAATGTTAGCTTGTCCGAACTCTACAGACATGATAGATCAAATGTTAGCTTGTCCGAACTCTACAGCCATGATAGATAAAATGTTAGCTTGTCCGAACTCTACAGCCATGATAGATAAAATGTTAGCTTGTCCGAACTCTACAGACATGATAGATCAAATGTTAGCTTGTCCGAACTCTACAGACATGATAGATCAAATGTTAGCTTGTCCGAACTCTACAGACATGATAGATCAAATGTTAGCTTGTCCGAACTCTACAGCCATGATAGATAAAATGTTAGCTTGTCCGAACTCTACAGACATGATAGATCAAATGTTAGCTTGTCCGAACTCTACAGACATGATAGATCAAATGTTAGCTTGTCCGAACTCTACAGCCATGATAGATAAAATGTTAGCTTGTCCGAACTCTACAGCCATGATAGATAAAATGTTAGCTTGTCCGAACTCTACAGACATGATAGATCAAATGTTAGCTTGTCCGAACTCTACATACATGATAGATCAAATGTTAGCTTGTCCGAACTCTACAGCCATGATAGATAAAATGTTAGCTTGTCCGAACTCTACAGACATGATAGATCAAATGTTAGCTTGTCCGAACTCTACAGACATGATAGATCAAATGTTAGCTTGTCCGAACTCTACAGCCATGATAGATAAAATGTTAGCTTGTCCGAACTCTACAGCCATGATAGATAAAATGTTAGCTTGTCCGAACTCTACAGCCATGATAGATAAAATGTTAGCTTGTCCGAACTCTACAGACATGATAGATCAAATGTTAGCTTGTCCGTACTCTACAGCCATGATATATAAAATGTTAGCTTGTCCGAACTCTACAGACATGATAGATCAAATGTTAGCTTGTCCGAACTCTACAGACATGATAGATCAAATGTTAGCTTGTCCGAACTCTACAGACATGATAGATCAAATGTTAGCTTGTCCGAACTCTACAGACATGATAGATCAAATGTTAGCTTGTCCGAACTCTACAGCCATGATAGATAAAATGTTAGCTTGTCCGAACTCTACAGCCATATTAGATAAAATGTTAGCTTGTCCGAACTCTACAGACATGATAGATCAAATGTTAGCTTGTCCGAACTCTACAGACATGATAGATCAAATGTTAGCTTGTCCGAACTCTACAGACATGATAGATCAAATGTTAGCTTGTCCGAACTCTACAGCCATGATAGATAAAATGTTAGCTTGTCCGAACTCTACAGCCATGATAGATAAAATGTTAGCTTGTCCGAACTCTACAGACATGATAGATCAAATGTTAGCTTGTCCGAACTCTACAGACATGATAGATCAAATGTTAGCTTGTCCGAACTCTACAGACATGATAGATCAAATGTTAGCTTGTCCGAACTCTACAGACATGATAGATCAAATGTTAGCTTGTCCGAACTCTACAGCCATGATAGATAAAGTGTAAGCTTGTCCGAACTATACAGACAGTAAATATAATAGATTAATGTGTCTGAACTCTACAGACATGATAGATCAAATGTTAGCTTGTCCGAACTCTACATACATGATAGATCAAATGTTAGCTTGTCCGAACTCTACAGCCATGATAGATAAAATGTTAGCTTGTCCGAACTCTACAGCCATGATAGATAAAATGTTAGCTTGTCCGAACTCTACAGACATGATAGATCAAATGTTAGCTTGTCCGAACTCTACAGACATGATAGATCAAATGTTAGCTTGTCCGAACTCTACAGACATGATAGATCAAATGTTAGCTTGTCCGAACTCTACAGCCATGATAGATAAAATGTTAGCTTGTCCGAACTCTACAGACATGATAGATCAAATGTTAGCTTGTCCGAACTCTACAGACATGATAGATCAAATGTTAGCTTGTCCGAACTCTACAGCCATGATAGATAAAATGTTAGCTTGTCCGAACTCTACAGCCATGATAGATAAAATGTTAGCTTGTCCGAACTCTACAGCCATGATAGATAAAATGTTAGCTTGTCCGAACTCTACAGACATGATAGATCAAATGTTAGCTTGTCCGTACTCTACAGACATGATAGATCAAATGTTAGCTTGTCCGAACTCTACAGCCATGATAGATAAAATGTTAGCTTGTCCGAACTCTACAGCCATGATAGATAAAATGTTAGCTTGTCCGAACTCTACAGACATGATAGATCAAATGTTAGCTTGTCCGAACTCTACAGCCATGATATATAAAATGTTAGCTTGTCCGAACTCTACAGACATGATAGATCAAATGTTAGCTTGTCCGAACTCTACAGACATGATAGATCAAATGTTAGCTTGTCCGAACTCTACAGACATGATAGATCAAATGTTAGCTTGTCCGAACTCTACAGACATGATAGATCAAATGTTAGCTTGTCCGAACTCTACAGACATGATATATCAAATGTTAGCTTGTCCGAACTCTACAGACATGATAGATCAAATGTTAGCTTGTCCGAACTCTACAGCCATGATAGATAAAATGTTAGCTTGTCCGAACTCTACAGCCATGATAGATAAAACGTTAGCTTGTCCGAACTCTACAGACATGATAGATCAAATGTTAGCTTGTCCGAACTCTACAGACATGATAGATCAAATGTTAGCTTGTCCGAACTCTACAGACATGATAGATCAAATGTTAGCTTGTCCGAACTCTACAGCCATGATAGATAAAATGTTAGCTTGTCCGAACTCTACAGACATGATAGATCAAATGTTAGCTTGTCCGAACTCTACAGACATGATAGATCAAATGTTAGCTTGTCCGAACTCTACAGACATGATAGATCAAATGTTAGCTTGTCCGAACTCTACAGCCATGATAGATAAAATGTTAGCTTGTCCGAACTCTACAGCCAATATAGATAAAATGTTAGCTTGTCCGAACTCTACAGACATGATAGATCAAATGTTAGCTTGTCCGAACTCTACAGACATGATAGATCAAATGTTAGCTTGTCCGAACTCTACAGACATGATAGATCAAATGTTAGCTTGTCCGAACTCTACAGCCATGATAGATAAAATGTTAGCTTGTCCGAACTCTACAGACATGATAGATCAAATGTTAGCTTGTCCGAACTCTACAGACATGATAGATCAAATGTTAGCTTGTCTGAACTCTACAGCCATGATAGATAAAATGTTAGCTTGTCCGAACTCTACAGCCATGATAGATAAAATGTTAGCTTGTCCGAACTCTACAGCCATGATAGATAAAATGTTAGCTTGTCCGAACTCTACAGACATGATAGATCAAATGTTAGCTTGTCCGTGCTCTACAGACATGATAGATCAAATGTTAGCTTGTCCGAACTCTACAGCCATGATAGATAAAATGTTAGCTTGTCCGAACTCTACAGCCATGATAGATAAAATGTTAGCTTGTCCGAACTCTACAGACATGATAGATCAAATGTTAGCTTGTCCGAACTCTACAGCCATGATATATAAAATGTTAGCTTGTCCGAACTCTACAGACATGATAGATCAAATGTTAGCTTGTCCGAACTCTACAGACATGATATATAAAGTGTAAGCTTGTCCGAACTCCACAGACATGATAGATCAAATGTTAGCTTGTCCGAACTCTACAGACATGATAGATCAAATGTTAGCTTGTCCGAACTCTACAGACACGATAGATCAAATGTTAGCTTGTCCGAACTCTACAGACATGATAGATCAAATGTTAGCTTGTCCGAACTCTACAGACATGATAGATCAAATGTTAGCTTGTCCGTGCTCTACAGACATGATAGATCAAATGTTAGCTTGTCCGAACTCTACAGCCATGATAGATAAAATGTTAGCTTGTCCGAACTCTACAGCCATGATAGATAAAATGTTAGCTTGTCCGAACTCTACAGACATGATAGATCAAATGTTAGCTTGTCCGAACTCTACAGCCATGATATATAAAATGTTAGCTTGTCCGAACTCTACAGACACGATAGATCAAATGTTAGCTTGTCCGAACTCTACAGACATGATAGATCAAATGTTAGCTTGTCCGAACTCTACAGACATGATAGATCAAATGTTAGCTTGTCCGTGCTCTACAGACATGATAGATCAAATGTTAGCTTGTCCGAACTCTACAGCCATGATAGATAAAATGTTAGCTTGTCCGAACTCTACAGCCATGATAGATAAAATGTTAGCTTGTCCGAACTCTACAGACATGATAGATCAAATGTTAGCTTGTCCGAACTCTACAGCCATGATATATAAAATGTTAGCTTGTCCGAACTCTACAGACATGATAGATCAAATGTTAGCTTGTCCGAACTCTACAGACATGATATATAAAGTGTAAGCTTGTCCGAACTCCACAGACATGATAGATCAAATGGTAGCTTGTCCGAACTCTACAGACATGATAGATCAAATGTTAGCTTGTCCGAACTCTACAGACACGATAGATCAAATGTTAGCTTGTCCGAACTCTACAGACATGATAGATCAAATGTTAGCTTGTCCGAACTCTACAGACATGATAGATCAAATGTTAGCTTGTCCGAACTCTACAGCCATGATAGATAAAATGTTAGCTTGTCCGAACTCTACAGACATGATAGATCAAATGTTAGCTTGTCCGAACTCTACAGACATGATAGATCAAATGTTAGCTTGTCCGAACTCTACAGACATGATAGATAAAATGTTAGCTTGTCCGAACTCTACAGCCATGATAGATAAAATGTTAGCTTGTCCGAACTCTACAGCCATGATAGATAAAATGTTAGCTTGTCCGAACTCTACAGACATGATAGATCAAATGTTAGCTTGTCCGTACTCTACAGACATGATAGATCAAATGTTAGCTTGTCCGAACTCTACAGCCATGATAGATAAAATGTTAGCTTGTCCGAACTCTACAGCCATGATAGATAAAATGTTAGCTTGTCCGAACTCTACAGACATGATAGATCAAATGTTAGCTTGTCCGAACTCTACAGCCATGATATATAAAATGTTAGCTTGTCCGAACTCTACAGACATGATAGATCAAATGTTAGCTTGTCCGAACTCTACAGACATGATATATAAAGTGTAAGCTTGTCCGAACTCCACAGACATGATAGATCAAATGTTAGCTTGTCCGAACTCTACAGACATGATAGATCAAATGTTAGCTTGTCCGAACTCTACAGACACGATAGATCAAATGTTAGCTTGTCCGAACTCTACAGACATGATAGATCAAATGTTAGCTTGTCCGAACTCTACAGACATGATAGATCAAATGTTAGCTTGTCCGAACTCTACAGACATGATAGATCAAATGTTAGCTTGTCCGAACTCTACAGCCATGATAGATAAAGTGTAAGCTTGTCCGAACTATACAGACAGTAAATATAATAGATTAATGTGTCTGAACTCTGCAGACATGATAGACAAAAGATCAGCTCTGCCCGAACGCTACAGACTGGACATATAAAATATGAACTTGTCCAAACTTTACAGACAGGAGAATAACAGATTACTGTGTTTTGGACTTAACCGTATAGTTAACTGTATTAAGCTTAATCCTAACTCCCTTTCGTCTCGTACGCAGCATATGCGACAACTGCAGTGCAGTATTCCCCATTAAGGGAAGCCTAGATCCAGACACATATGTGGGAGTTAGTTCCGTTTATTCGATGTCGGCCTTAGCCCTGCTTCTTCGAGTTTGACGACACTCTTAAAACTAAGATGTAGTGCTATCCTTTCCTCTAAATCAAGGAGTGTTTAAGATCTTACGTTCAGTTCAGTTCTTCTTCTTCTTCTTCTTCTGCGTTCATTCTCAATCTCCCGCTACCAAACCCTAAAAGGGCTTAAGTAGCAGAATGTAGTCCAGAGAACGGAATGCGTTGTGTCGTAGTTTACAGATTGACTGCGATATTTGCACCTTTCGGTCCAACACATCCGACTTCAGCAATCATTTTTTGAGTACCGGGTTAGCATTCCCTCTTCGATCCCTTCTCCTTAGCCAGTCTGCTCTACTGCAGCCTGTTATCCAGGATCACCGCGTGGAGGTGTAGAAGGGTCTTGGCAGCTCTGGTTCGCTGGCCCTGACGCTAGCGGTCAGCTATGGGTCGCTGACCACTGCAGCTCATACGCTGCTCAGCGTCTTGATCGCCAGTTCAGTTCAAGTACCATCTCCGCATGGAAGGACGGCTGCAATGGTTCTCCAGTGTACTCTATCTCTTACATTAACGGTGCAATCTGACAGGCTATAACCGAGTCTGATATTATCCACCCACTGATAACGTTTTCTGTCTATTGAACGTCAGTCTACCACTGCCCACTAGTATATTTTTCAACATGGAGGTATGTCTTTTTAGATAACGCCAAAATAACTTGAGTGTCTAACCCTGATTTCGATCAATAATTGTCTTTTCACACACACGCTCGCCCTTCCTCCACCTCCCATTCAATACCTCCACATTTGTTTTCTTCTCTTTTCAAAGAATGCGACCACATTTTCTATATACCCACATTCCAAAGGCTTAAATCAACTTTTCCAACTGACTGTGCAGTGTCCATGTTTCTGCGCCATAAAATAGCGACGAGTATACATAACAACCGACAATTCCCATTTCCAATGTATATATGTATCTGTTTGGATGTCTGTGTGTGTCGCATGTTGCTGAATTCGATCTTTTGGTCATAGCTATTATTTTTCTCATTTCTTGTTCTCAGCTGCATTTCCCCCCGTTATTATAGGACTTGGATAGGCGAAATGTATGATCTTTACCTTTTGTCTAATTCTCACTACAAACAAACAATGTTGCTACCACAACTACAGATTGATGCGCCCCCCCCCCCCCCCCCTTCCAGAAAGCCTGTATGAAAGTCGAAACGTTTCGTTCTTGCAGTGCTGGTGTCTTTATTATTTGTTTTTCTTGTTTTGCGATTCTGTGTACAACCTTCCTTAGTCGGCATTTTGGTCATGGTTGGGTAGTTATAGGGGTTCTAGTCCCGGGTACACACACTAGAGCATCCAACAACGTGTTAGTTCCTCTTCCCCATTCGCGCTCAGGTGCTTACATCTCTTTCACTCGTTAACTAGCTCTCCCGCATCTGGACTGGAGGTGAACATGCTGCCGCTGCTGTTAACGTGGATCCCTCAGACGTGTCCAACATGACAGCATGTTGCATCCGCCTCTGCCCCCCGTTGTAGGGTCGGCTGGAGTTGTTCTACTGAATATGAGTTTGTTTGTTATTTTTTGGCCGACTCATTAGACTGAACGCGGGTTGGAGATAGATGTAAGTTTTTAGACAGAACGGAGTTTTGAGAATGGATTGAGTTTTTAGACTGAAGTGAGTTTTGAGAATGGATTGAGTTTTTAGACTGAACGGCGTTTTGAGAACGAATTGAGCTGTTAGAACGGCGTTTTGAGAACGAATTGTTGGATATAATGTAGTTTTCAGACCGAATTAGGTTGTTAGACAGAATGATGTTTTCAGATCGAATTGGGTTTTGTACACATAATAAACGACACAGACGCTCTATAACTTATATTGTTGTTGTTGTTGTTGTTGTTTAATGCCCACAGTGAGTAAGTTTACTATTTTGTGCGGCCTGAAAAGTTAAGACGATGTTTAAAGAAGAACATAAATTAACCGACAGAACTTCCGAGACCAGGTCACGCGCATATTGTTGCGTTAAATCACTTCCTTCTTTAAACATCGTTGTCCAGTTCTTTACTGTTGTCTTCGACACACTTTTGTCCCCATACAGTGCCTGCATTCTGCAATGAATGTCAACTGGTCGACATCCTTCAGCTGTTAGGAAACCGAATCAACGGTCTCTGATCAACTCTGGACGGGTTCCTTATCACACCTGCCATGTTTTCAACGGTCTGCTGAGGAAGCTATGAGTCCAAGGATATTGCAATTTTGAAAACTTGTCGGTTGGTATGTGCTGTTAACACCAGAATTGACGTCATCATGCGCATCGTACGTATGTTAACTTGATGCAGTTAGGTCCGGTTTTATATATATATATATATATATATAACACTACTTAACTTTTTCACTTCGTAGAACAGAAATATCGGCTTGCAATTTTCTGACACTGCTACAGAACCGATATATTGGCTTAAGCAATTCACATGCTTATATTTGAAGATTTCTCAGTTGTTAAACATTTCCTGAGTTTACAAACGTACCTACTCTTCCTAAACTTAGTTTAGATCTTCAAAAGTTAATGTGACTAGAAGATCACATTTTTCGGAGGAAATATGCTGTTGTTGTTGATGATGTTGTTGATTAATGTCCTCAATGAGTAAGTTTCCTCTTTTGTGGGCCATGAAAAGGATGTTAAGCGTCGGGCTTTAGTAGCTTCCCTCACATCCCGAGCGTGCTGATGAAGGTGGACCGCGGTCCTCCAGGCGGTTCTGCTATGCTTGGTTTCATCTGCGTGGCGCTCACTAATATGGGCATCACATCGATCAACATCTTGTCACTCAGGCTGCCTTGAAAATTTCCTGTTTCCATGGAAGAGAAATTGTGGTCCTGATCAGTGTGTTGTGCCTGGCCCTGACGCCTCATCCTGGTCAGTGTGTTGTGCCTGGCCCTGACGCCTCATCCTGGTCAGTGTGTTGTGCCTGGCCCTGACGCCTCATCCTGGTCAGTGTGTTGTGCCTGTCCCTGACGCCTCATCCTGGTCAGTGTGTTGTGCCTGGCCCTAACGCCTCATCCTGGTCAGTGTGTTGTGCCTGGCCCTGACGCCTCATCCTGGTCAGTGTGTTGTGCCTGGCCCTGACGCCTCATCCTGGTCAGTGTGTTGTGCCTGGCCCTGACGCCTCATCCTGGTCAGTGTGTTGTGCCTGGCCCTGACGCCTCATCCTGGTCAGTGTGTTGTGCCTGGCCCTGACGCCTCATCCTGGTCAGTGTGTTGTGCCTGGCCCTGACGCCTCATCCTGGTCAGTGTGTTGTGCCTGGCCCTGACGCCTCATCCTGGTCAGTGTATTCTGCCTGGCCATGACGCCTCATCCTGGTCAGTGTATTGTGCCTGGCCCTGACGCCTCATCCTGGTCAGTGTGTTGTGCCTGGCCCTGACGCCTCATCCTGGTCAGTGTGTTGTGCCTGGCCCTGACGCCTCATCCTGGTCAGTGTGTTGTGCCTGGCCCTGACGCCTCATCCTGGTCAGTGTGTTGTGCCTGGCCCTGACGCCTCATCCTGGTCAGTGTGTTGTGCCTGGCCCTGACGCCTCATCCTGGTCAGTGTGTTGTGCCTGGCCCTGACGCCTCATCCTGGTCAGTGTGTTGTGCCTGACCCTGACGCCTCATCCTGGTCAGTGTGTTGTGCCTGGCCCTAACGCCTCATCCTGGTCAGTGTGTTGTGCCTGGCCCTGACGCCTCATCCTGGTCAGTGTGTTGTGCCTGGCCCTGACGCCTCATTCTGGTCAGTGTGTTGTGCCTGGCCGTGACGCCTCATCCTGGTCAGTGTGTTGTGCCTGGCCCTGACGCCTCATGCTGGTCAGTGTGTTGTGCCTGGCCCTGACGCCTCATCCTGGTCAGTGTGTTGTGCCTGGCCCTGACGCCTCATCCTGGTCAGTGTGTTGTGCCTGGCCCTGACGCCTCATCCTGGTCAGTGTGTTGTGCCTGGCCCTGACGCCTCATCCTGGTCAGTGTATTGTGCCTGGCCCTGACGCCTCATCCTGGTCAGTGTGTTGTGCCTGGCCCTGACGCCTCATCCTGGTCAGTGTGTTGTGCCTGGCCCTGACGCCTCATCCTGGTCAGTGTGTTGTGCCTGGCCCTGACGCCTCATCCTGGTCAGTGTGTTGTGCCTGGCCCTGACGCCTCATCCTGGTCAGTGTGTTGTGCCTGGCGCTGACGCCTCATCCTGATCAGTGTGTTGTGCCTGGCCCTGACGCCTCATCCTGGTCAGTGTGTTGTGCCTGGCCCTGACGCCTCATCCTGGCCAGTGTATTGTGCCTGGCCCTGACGCCTTATCCTGGTCAGTGTATTGTGCCTGGCCCTGACGCCTCATCCTGGTCAGTGTGTTGTGCCTGGCCCTGACGCCTCATCCTGGTCAGTGTGTTGTATCTGACTAGACTAACGTCCCAGATCCCAAGTGAATACGCTAAACTAGTCTATATTTCCACCCCCTTTCCCTGAAACTCTAAAATAAACCTTTCGGTAGAGGATAACTGGGGGATATGCCACTGGTTAATTACCCCCTACACCATACGATGTGCAATGATGTCATCAGCTAATGCAAAATGTATATCTAGGTCAAGGATCTTTCAAAGACATGCACACTTGACAAAGATGTTATCATAAAGGAGAGTACATATCTCTTTCCCGCGTTAATTTACATGCTAATACATTGACATCTGCCCGCGTACTGAGTCACGTCATCACCATGAGAATCTGGCGCCCTTTCTGAACCCACTTGTTCAGTTATGCATTTCTTTATATGGTTTTCAGGGACAAGGAGCGAGTGACGCGCCTTCCGAGGCCTTCGACAGGTGGCTTAGATAGCGTTGAGATGCAAGAGCAATCGTAGTTTTTTGGGGTCTTTTTTATAAAATGTATGCCTCTGTATTCTACTGGTAGAGGCACGCTCCTTTCCACCCAGGTCCGCGGCCTTTTAGGTGATGTCAGGATGTACTAACCAGTGCTTAGATGCGTCTGTGCGTCTGAATGTACCCAAGCTAATTTGGGCGCTCTCAGAGGTCAACCCAACTAAAGTTCAATGGAAGCTTCTCACCCTGAGGGCGCGTGTGATAGTTGTGTAAGAGTGTGATTATTGGACAGAGGGAATTGAAACAGAGGATGAGGTAAGAAGAGTAGAGGTGGACAAGACCCGGTATTTTCAACGTGGTATGGCCGGTAGAGGAGCATCTACGCGTTGAACTTAGATCTGTAACTGCTTAAGCCAGAGGTTCTCAACGTTTTTCTGCGCACTAACAGTCACCTTGGTTTCCTCTTCTTCTTAGTTTCGCATAACAATCGAGTTATTCTGTCTTATTCTTGTGTTGTTGTTGGTGTTGTTGTTGTTGTTGTTGTTGTTGTTGTTGTTGTTGTTGTTCTTCTTCTTCTTCTTCTTCTTCTTCTTCTTCTTCTTCTTCTTCTTCTTCTTCTTCTTCTTCTTCTTCTTCTTCTTCTTCTTCGAAGCTACTCGCCTTGAGTTGTTCATTCTCTGCTATATTTATGTGGCTTCTCTTATATGTGCTGAAGAAGGCGGACATGGATCTTCCTGATTGTAGTGCATTGCGATGCTTCTTAATTGGCTATTGAAATAAGACGAGGCTGCTGTGGTACTGTGGATTAAAATAAATTGCCCCCCCCCCCCCCCCCACCCCCCCCCCCCCCCCCCCCGAAAACAACAGTTATATGTGTGGTTAGATACCGCGCTAAGATAAACACAGAAAGGAAACCTACGACGTGCAACTCGAAAGGCAAGAGACGAGTTGCCTCCGTCTAACGGTCAGACTGTGTTACTCTGCCATCAGTGTGACAGACGCTTTCGGCTTCGGATTGGTTTGATCAGCCACCTCCAAACCCACTCCGATATTGACAGATGACAATGTGTCCCTCTTCCGGAAATGATGGACAAACAACAACATAATTATTAGCCCCTTTCAGCTGTAAATGACCATAGAATGATAAGACCATGGAGCGGCATACTCAACTGTCTACTTCTGTTCTTGTTTTCATTCTCCTTGCGGAGTTGTCGTTTCACCTCTCCGCGTTGGAAGAGCGTCTCTTTACAAGTGTGAGGCGATCCATCTCCTTCGGCGTACATCTCCACTTGGTTCGGTCTGCAGCGTCGTCTTCCTAGGATGTCAGACTAATGTTCAGGGTATTCATATCACGCTTACACACATCATTGAAACATAGTTGTGGGCGGCTAACTCTTCATATAGGATATCTTTAGGAATGCGACCAGACCATCGTAGTCGTTGCTGTCTAAGAGAGTGCACAAGCTTGGGAGACCGGTGCTAGAGTGCACTTTTGGACTTGTCACGAAGTCCCTCCATGTATCCAGTAATTGGTTAAACAAATCGATATTTTCTGATTAAAGAGATCCATTGTGCATAAACTCCAAATCGCCCAGTTCATTATCCATAATGGTGTATTTAAGACATTTGAAAAAGTTCGTTTTATTGATTTACGAAACAATAAAATGATGAAGTTGTTTATACTCACAATACGGCTGTATGACCTTACATTGCGTAATATATCCAATTAATTTTTCACGTTAAACAATCCTCGTACTTACCTCTTCTTACTTACTTACCCACCTGTTTATCTACCTACCTACTCAATTACTTACCGACTTATTTACTTACTTACTATTTACTTAGTTGCCTATCGCAAGCGATGATGGCTACATCATCAGACGGTTTTTGTTTTGATGATGAACTTTCGCTGTATTTATATTATGATGAGGACGAAACCTCACTCCTTCGTTCCAAACTACATTAGACCAGTGGCAAGATGAACAGTGGAGACGACTAACGGTAACTCAGGATGCAGGCACTCTGGTCTTACCTCCCTTAAGACCAGGGTGTCGCTTCAAAGTTCCAGGATTCTTCTTCTTCTTCTTTGTTCGTTCTCAATCTCCCACTTCCAAACCTTGAAAGGGCTTAAGTAGCAGAATGTAGTCCAGAGAACGGAATGCGTTGTGTCGTAGTTTACAGCTTGGCTGCGATATTTGCACCTTTCGGTCCAACACATCCGACTTCAGCAAGCATTTTTTGAGTACTGGGTTAGCATTCCCTCTTCGATCCCTTCTCCTTAGCCAGTCTACCCTGCTGCAGCATGTTATCCAGGATCACCGCGTGGAGGTGTAGAAGGGTCTTGTCAGCTCTGGTTCGCTGGCCCTGACGCCAGCAATCAGCTATGGGCCGCTGACCACTGCGGCTCATGCGCTGCTCAGCATCTTGATCCCGTTCCAGGATTCGATAGCAGATCGTTCACATTCATAACTTTGGGAGGCGAGTGCTCTACCTCTCGAGTAAGTTCAGTTATTGCCCATCACGAAGCAATGATGTCCACAATATCAGATGGTTTTGTCATAATAATGTGATGTTCACTGTATTTGGATTATAGTGAGAAAGCATATGCCCTGGTCATCAATCTCACTCTTATCCCGAGTTACCTTGGATCAGTGGCAAGACTTTTTGGTCGTGACGAATGGAAGTAACTCGTGACGCGGTCGCTTGAAACTTGCAGGATTCGATCGCCCACCGTTTCCGTTCATCATTGTGAGAGTCGAGTGTTTTAACATCTCGACTACAGTGACACCCAACTAACTTACTTACTCATTTACTTACTTAATTGCTCCTTTTCTACCCAGGGATGAAGATTTTGCCAGATAGAGCCTCAGACTGTTATATCTGCTGTTTCCATCTTGGTCTGGGTTCAGTCTAATCAGCATTCTCTTATAGCCGATCTTATGTTGTTAACCCAGCAGACTTTGGGCCGTCCTCTGGATCCTTGACATCCTGCTTGCCATAACTGCCACGGTAATCGATCTTTTCATCCTGCAGACGTGGCCAAACCACCGAAGTTGAGATTGCTCCACTTGAGTCTGCAAGGGGCTGGAGTTCGAGATCTTGTCGTATTGTCTGATTGCGGCGTTATCTCTTCTTGTTAATGTGTACAACCTTCCTTAGATATTTGATTTCTGACGATTGGAGCTGGCTTTTGTGTGCTGTTGTCATTGTCCATGATTCACATCAATAAATCAAAACTGGCACATAGGTGGATTGGTACACAGCCATCTTACTTGTCTTACTTATTTCCTTATGCATCCTCTATTAATGGCACGAAGAAGTTTCACTTTTATAATTTGTCTTCGGTAGTCTGGAGGATGATGACCTGGGTTCTCCTCGATGAAGATCACGTCGTATGGCTCAGGCCCTCCCTGCAGACCGGTATGCCGCCACCTGCAGAGCGCATCATATAAAGCACGAACCAGCGATGAACCCATGTATGTACGGGACAAAAAAAAAACATCATGAATTCGAACCCCGACCGTCTGAACACGAGGCAAACGGCTTCATCACTGAGCTACGGAGACCCCCAGCACATTAGTTGCACTAGTGTACACACACTTTAAAGACATTTTCTTTCAGCGACATGTCTTCTGTTCCATCGCATACACTGCCGACGAGGATCAAGTGTTAGAGAATTCATTATACTAAGCCAAATCATGTTTGAGGTGGGAAGTCCAGTTCCCATTTGCAGATGAACTCGCTAAACTGTTGGATAAAAGGAACACCCTGGCCACATAGAAAACGATGCCTAGCAGCAACTCTCAGGGTGAGATCGGATGACCATTGTCTGGCCACGCGCAGGATACAGCAGACAGAAATGCCACCTTCTCTTCTTGTGATCACATCCAAGATGTTGAGACCATCAGGCGTGTGTCCGTGATGAACTCGAGCGTTGGCTGCAGTTGCTCTTTAGCTCCATACAGCTTTGATTGTAGTGTCGAATCATTTTGCCAGACCATCCACCTTAACTGACGCTACAGAGGACAATCCTGCAAAACATGCTCAGCAGTTTGTTCGCCTGTTCTACATGTACACAGCAGCAAAGCAGACAGACGAAGCCTGTACATGTGTTTATTCAGTCTATTGTGCCCAGTCCTGAGGCGAAGAATGATAGTCTGCCCTCGCCGGTCAAGGCTGTGGTAGTCATCGTTGGGTTGGTTCTGTTCTCTTCTGACAGTCTGGACAACTCTCTTTTTCTCCAAGTATGTGATTTCGATGTCTTCTTATTCACATGCTCCTCCCCTCTTCGCAAGCCCATCTGCCGTCTCATTTTCAGGCACGCCACAGTGGGATAGCAGCCACTGGAGTATAGTTCGCTTTACAGCAGCTACCCTACCCAGATCACCTCTCAGAAGCGAGAGTTTATAACCCTTAAGAGCTTGCAGCACAGATAGTGCGCCTGTAGAGGTTTCTTGGTGGCAATCAGAACTGCTGTTCTGGGTCATGTTGGCAGCCTGTTAGGGAGCTTGGGCCTCAGCCTGTTAGGGAGCTTGAACCTCAGCCTGTTTGAGAGCTTGAACCTCAGCCTGTTTGAGAGCTTGAACCTCAGCCTGTTTGAGAGCTTGAACCTCAGCCTGTTTGAGAGCTTGAACCTCAGCCTTTTTGAGAGCTTGAACCTCAGCCTGTTTGAGAGCTTGAACCTCAGCCTAAGAGCTTGAACCTCAGCCTGTTAAGAGCTTGAACCTCAGCCTGTTAAGAGCTTGAACCTCAGCCTGTTTAAGAGCTTGAACCTCAGCCTGTTTAAGAGCTTGAACCTCAGCCTGTTAAGAGCTTGAACCTCAGCCTGTTTAAGAGCTTGAACCTCAGCCTGTTTAAGAGCTTGAACCTCAGCCTGTTAAGAGCTTGAACCTCAGCCTGTTTAAGAGCTTGAACCTCAGCCTGTTTAAGAGCTTGAACCTCAGCCTGTTTAAGAGCTTGAACCTCAGCCTGTTTAAGAGCTTGAACCTCAGCCTGTTAAGAGCTTGAACCTCAGCCTGTTTAAGAGCTTGAACCTCAGCCTGTTAAGAGCTTGAACCTCAGCCTGTTTAAGAGCTTGAACCTCAGCCTGTTTAAGAGCTTGAACCTCAGCCTGTTTAAGAGCTTGAACCTCAGCCTGTTTAAGAGTTTGAACCTCAGCCTGTTTAAGAGCTTGAACCTCAGCCTGTTTAAGAGCTTGAACCTCAGCCTGTTAAGAGCTTGAACCTCAGCCTGTTTAAGAGCTTGAACCTCAGCCTGTTAAGAGCTTGAACCTCAGCCTGTTTAAGAGCTTGAACCTCAGCCTGTTTAAGAGCTTGAACCTCAGCCTGTTTAAGAGCTTGAACCTCAGCCTGTTTAAGAGCTTGAAAGCCTGAAGAGCTTGAACCTCAGCCTGTTAAGAGCTTGAACCTCAGCCTGTTTAAGAGCTTGAACCTCAGCCTGTTTAAGAGCTTGAACCTCAGCCTGTTTAAGAGCTTGAACCTCAGCCTGTTTAAGAGCTTGAACCTCAGCCTGTTAAGAGCTTGAACCTCAGCCTGTTAAGAGCTTGAACCTCAGCCTGTTTAAGAGCTTGAACCTCAGCCTGTTAAGAGCTTGAACCTCAGCCTGCTTAAGAGCTTGAACCTCAGCCTGTTTAAGAGCTTGAACCTCAGCCTGTTTAAGAGCTTGAACCTCAGCCTGTTTAAGAGTTTGAACCTCAGCCTGTTTAAGAGCTTGAACCTCAGCCTGTTTAAGAGTTTGAACCTCAGCCTGTTAAGAGCTTGAACCTCAGCCTGTTTAAGAGCTTGAACCTCAGCCTGTTTAAGAGCTTTAACCTCAGCCTGTTTAAGAGCTTGAACCTCAGCCTAAGAGCTTGAACCTCAGCCTGTTTAAGAGCTTGAACCTCAGCCTGTTTAAGAGCTTGAACCTCTACTGTATAGTTGGAGCAGAATTTACTAGTGGGAACACTCCTTGTCTCACAATGGTCCTCGGGGTATGTTATAAAGATATCAGAGTCTCCATTCTTGCCAGCGTTTGTTGCTGATCCATCTGTGTAGGCATGTATCCACGATTGTTGCTGATCCATCTGTGTAGGCATGTATCCACGATTGTTGCTGATCCATCTGTGTAGGCATGTATCCACGATTGTTGCTGATCCATCTGTGTAGGCATGTATCCACGATTGTTGCTGATCCATCTGTGTAGGCATGTATCCACGATTGTTGCTGATCCATCTGTGTAGGCATGTATCCACGATTGTTGCTGATCCATCTGTGTAGGCATGTATCCACGATTGTTGCTCATCCATCTGTGTAGGCGTGTATCCACGATTGTTGCTGATCATCTGTGTAGGCATGTATCCACGATTGTTGCTGATCCATCTGTGTAGGCATGTATCCACGCTTGTTGCTCATCCATCTGTGTAGGCATGTATCCACGCTTGTTGCTCATCCATCTGTGTAGGCATGTATCCACGATTGTTGCTCATCCATCTGTGTAGGCGTGTATCCACGATTATTTAGGATAGTTTTCTTCGAGCCTACTCATTGTAGCAGTTCGCTTTTTGTAACTCGTTGAGTCGTGAGACCAGTGATGTGTTTATCTGTATGGTTTCATTGTCCTCTTCCCATGGTATAGGGTATAGGTTGGCTTCAGCGGTGTTGTCTTCGTGTGTTGGTCTGCTTGGTTCTGTCTTCTAAGTCTCTCCCGGGTGTACAAAGCTGCCTCGTTTAAGACGACCCAAAGCCAAATCTTCTAGTCTTGTCGTCATTGGGTGCTGCAGAATACAGTTGTACTTTTCCATCTGGATCATACTCTTTGAGATGGCATCTATATAATAAGTTCAAGATTGGCACTACGAACCTTTCTACCTGCGGCACAGTCCCCTTTACAGCTGATCCCATTTTGAAGTCCTGCCCACTTTTAACCGATACAAGAAGTAGCAGTTGGTAACAGCCAATGTTCTTCCACGAGAAGCTGAATGGAAGTGCACGGAGCCTCAAATCGACTGCTGCTTTCGTTAGAATAACCGAAGTCGAGGTGTGAAGACGAACGAGAAAGAACTCCCTACACATTTGTATCATGCTTGAGGCTCTTTGTACTAAGACAGAGCGTGTGTTTCTATTACCAGTTGAACTGACCATGCAGCTGACTCGACTGAATAGTGCCTGTAGCTGGAATTGAACCCCGTACCTTTGTCTTGAGAAAACGAATGCGCTACCAGTACACTAACCACGCGGTCACGTGTGTATGACTGTATTTCAGAGGCAAACATGGGGCTAGTAGATTACGTCAGTTTTACATGTATTGTTTTGTTTGTTTAAAAAAAAAAATGCAATACGGTAATTCGGCCTTCGTTGACAAAGCAAATTATTTTAAAGGAAGAATGGTGTTTTAAATTATACACAATGCTCAATATAATTGCACAACTTTAAACGGATCAGAAGAAATTGACACACACAAAACATTATCAAATGTAGGTGAATCATACAGGTTTTCATGCATGGTTTCATACGTGAGGGCCTAAGATCGTGCGCAGTTTTGGAGACCTCAGATGTAACATCTGGCACTTGCCGCTTTTTTGTCACGTGTCGTTGGTTTCATATATCACCCAATGAGAAGTGAGGTTCCGTCTTTTTGGACCAATCACTGAGGTTGAGAAAGCGTGGTGTTACCCAGGTGATAGAACATTTTGGTCGAGGTCTTACCACACAGGTGCCAACTCTGTTTCTTTGTCGCTAGAATTAACGATGTTTATAGACATCGGCATACATTTTGCTGCTAATACCATGGGACATTATAAAATAACTTAAAACGACTAATAATAATAATTGAAGCTCTGACATACATCTGTAACAGAATTTGGCGGACAGGAGATTGGCCAACTATCTGGACGAAATTAGTGGTTTTACCGCTACCTAAATCAGAGAACCTAAAGATCTGAGAACTATAGAACAATTAGCCTCATTTGTTATCCTAGCAAAGTTCTCTTAAGAATAATCCTCAACTGATTAAAAGCACAGGCAGAGAATGTAATTGCCGAAGAGCAAGCATGGTTTCGAGCGGGAAAAGCACCATTGAACAGATATTTCATCTGCGGATGTTTAATGAGAAATACTTAGAGTAGCAACAACATAAATATCATGTCTTCGTCGATTTAAAAAATAACTTCCACAGAGTATGGCATGCAGCGCTATGGACAACAATGAAGCATTACAAGATCAATAGTAATATTGTGAAGGTAATTGAGAACCTTTATGAGAAGGCGTCAAGTGCAGTTTCTTTAGACGGAATACTAGGCGAATGGTTCCGCACGTCTGTTGGGGTGAGACAGGGTTGTATACTCTCTCCAACACTCTTCAATGCATTCTTGGAAAGAATAATGAAGGCGGTCCTTTAGGGACATATTGGTTCGATCAGAATAGGTGACAAGACGATTACAAAGCTACGATTTGCAGATGATATAGATGGCAGGCACAGGAAACGGAACTCCAGGAGCTGATTCGTAGATTGGACAGAGCGGCGCAGAGCTATGGCATGGAGATAAATGCAGACAAAACAAAGCTGATGACTAATAACATGGAAGGGTTTACATCTGTGGTAAAATCAAATGGTCAGGAACTCGAAGTTGTACAGCGGTGCAAGTCTCTGGGAACACTGATCAGTGACGAAAACTCGCAGCCTGAGATAATTGACAAAATAGCACAGACAACAGCGAAGCTTACGCGCTTGAAACCAAAATGGCAGGATACGCGCCTCACCTCAACGTAAAAGTTAAACTAATGGGCTCATTGGTGCTCTCAATATTTGTGTATGCCTGTGAGACTTGGACCATTACTGTGGATATCCAGTGCAGAATACATGCAATGGAAAAAATATGTTTTAGAAGACTCTTAAATGTCACATATAAGGATCGTGTCACGAACGTAGAAATACGACGAAAAGTGGAAAACGCAATTGGGCCTTTTGATGATCTGTTCACAGCATCAAAAGGCGAAAGTTGGCTTGGTATGGGCACGTCACGAAGTCCAGCGTAATTATACATTCGATACTGCATGGTTCCGCTTCGGGAAAAAGAGGGCGGGGTTATCCAAAGAAGAGATGGGCAGACAACATCACTGAGTGGTCAAACCGTCGTCCCGGTGAGGCACGACTGGCGGCAGCGGACAGAGAAAGATGGCGTGGGATTGTGAGAGTGTCTTTAAGTGTGCCCCAACGATCTGATGTCTTGCGGGAGGAACTGAACTGAACTGAAACGATTAAGACAATTTTGTGCATTTGCCATTTTGTTTCAAAAGTAAGACATAGAATACTAATATGCTTGTCTTTCTCCGAAAAGACATGCAGCAGATCCACATAGTTATGTAATTGTTTCCGTGGAACACTGGTTACAGATTGACATCTTCATCCTCGCTGCTTGCAGCAGAAAGGTTGTCAGCTTTGAATACAATCCCAAATTACCAGGTTCTTCTTCTTCTTCTTCATCGTACGCAGTCAGACATCAACCTTTATTTTTTCGAAAAAAGCAGCGGTCATCCTGAGGCTGTCGACACTGCCATAGAGCTTGTCTAGTGTTGCCACTGGTGATGGCCACATCTGCTCTCTCTGATCCTCGTATGTCGGGCAGTTTTGCAGCAAATGCTCAGCGGTCATTTTCCCGATACCACACGGGCATTCGTCAGTGCCACCTATCTTCAATTTGTTGAATAGGTGGTACCTCAGTCTATTGTGGCCAGTGCGAAGTCTGAAGACCACGACCTGCTCTCTTCTTTTCAACTGGTAATAAGCATAGTTTTTTGTGTAGCCAGTATGTTCGGTTTCCCATTTGGTCATGTATCTAGCTCTAATAAGCCGTTTTGACTCTTCGTATGTCATACTAGTATCTGGTTGTGGTAGTCTTGCACCTTCTTTTGCCAGTCTGTCTGCCTCCTCGTTGCCTTGGATACCAGGTTCAAATAACGTCGTGCTTAGAATGGACACGTCGTGGAATTGTGCATGGTATGACTACTTCTCCCAGTCGACACAACTGTAAATGGGTACCTGGATGAAAGGTACGGGGCAATTTCGGAACGGCCCTAGGAGCTTTGGAGTTTCTGCTCTGTGGTCGATACTTTCAGCGGTTACAAGTACCATTTGTCATTTTCCATTGTATTCAGGAATCACAAATCGGACGGGCACCCTGGTCTCAAGGAGACCCACAGTGGGGACATGTGCATTGGATAGAGGTGACATTTTGAAGTTGATCAACGACTGTTTTTTTGTTATTGCTGAAGACCCGCATTTGACGAACGAGTGGATACACAGGATGTTGCAGGATTTTGAAATCATACGCGAGTGTAGCGGAGAGGGTGCAGCAGGAGTGTGTACAAGTAGCTGGCTACGAGAACCATCAGTTTTCACTATTTGTGGACATGTGCTGGGTAGCCATGGGTCTGCCCGGAGTGCAGTAACGTCGATTTTTAACATAACAGAACATAAGCACAGCATACTGACCAAGACGTCGCGTTAGGGTCAGTCACAATATACTGACCAAGACGTCGCGTTAGGGTCAGTCACAATATACTGACCAAGACGTCGCGTTAGGGTCAGTCACAATATACTGACCAAACCGTCGCGTTAGGGCCAGTCACAATATACTGACCAAGACGTCGCGTTAGGGTCAGTCACAATATACTGACCAAGACGTCGCGTTAGGGTCAGTCACAATATACTGACCAAGACGTCGCGTTAGGGTCAGTCACAATATACTGACCAAGACGTCGCGTTAGGGTCAGTCACAATATACTGACCAAGACGTCGCGTTAGGGTCAGTCACAATATACTGACAAAGACGTCGCGTTAGGGTCAGTCACAATATACTGACCAAGACCACTATCTATTGTCCATGTAGAGTTCTCTGGATACATGTTGTTCGCAAGGCAGTTAGGCGGACGAGATGTGGATCGACGTGATCACCGTAGTAGTGAGAGTCACGCAGATGAAGTCAAGCATCGCGTATTCTCCTGGATACCGTGGTCTATCTTCATCAGCACCCTCGGGATGTGAGGAAAGTTACTACAACCTGTCACTTAACATCATTTTCAGGATGCACAAGGAAAGGACGACTAACGTCTGGTCAGGCACAACATACTAGCCAAGGCCGTAACCTCGGCTTCCTTGTAACCCTCCCTGGAAACGGGCTTTTTTCATGGCAACCTGGCTAACAAGGTATCTACGTGATCCCCGTAGTAGTGAGCGACACGCAGATGAAACCAAGCATTGCACAACCGCCTAGAGGATCCCGGGCAACCTTTATCAACACGCTCGGGATGTGAGGAAAGCTACCGCAACGTCCTTCCCAGGGCGAACAAAAGAGTAAAAATACTCATTGTGAACATGTAACATTAGCAAGAAGAAGAACAGAACATGTGACAAAGAAAAAACAACATATTTCGATGAACCGGTCATTGGCAGCAAAACATGTCCGGCAACAAGAAACTAGCAACGATGGGAGACGAACGATGCAATGATTGCACGTTCCCTTAGAAGTTCTGACTGATTCCAACATCGCGATGAAACATATCCGTCTGCTGATCTGCATACATCTGCTGACAGCTGCAGGCAGAACCCATCTCGCTTGCGCTTGAAGAAGATCATGATAACCCCGACGTTCCCTCTCACGCTGTGCAAGTTCTTGTGAGGGCTTTTTTGTGCGTACCTGTGCAGGCACTCTCTCTCTCAATATGTGTGTGTATGTATGTGTGTGTATGTGTATGTATGTATGTGTGTGTGTATGTTTGTATGTGTATGTATGTATGTACGTGTGTATGTATGTGTGTGTGTGTGTGTGTGTGTATATATATGTAATCTTGTAATGGGTAATGCGTCATGCGTGCAATCTAGGCTTGCAATTCCAACATACTGCATTCGAAATCACTTTGTGTCCTCTTTGACATACGTACATACATACATACGTACGTACATACATATGTACATACATACATACATACACACACATACATGCATGCACCCAACACACACCCACGCACGCACGCATGCATGCATACGAGGCGTGTTTAATTGAAACAGGTCCAAATTACAACACGTGAACATACGTACGATGGGTATGATGACGTCACTTCTGGTGTAAACAGCCCATACCAACCGTCAAGTTTGCAAAATATTTGTCTTTAGCCTATCTAAGATTGCATTTGCCTTTTTCACTGCTACTTGGACTTGCTCACTAACTTCATCTATATGATCGATTATAATCCATAGGTCCGTTTCCGTTTCTCTCATTCTAATATTTTTCTCTCCCTTCCTGTAATTAGGTTCCTATTGAATCATTACACTCCATTTGTCAGCTCTCAGACGATTCTGGCAATTGTATCTAAATCCGACCTCGATGTATCTTCTTCTGCTTTAGATGAGCTATCTCTGCGTAGTGTTGTGTCATCCGCGATTTTGGCAATCTTGGATCAAATACCATTGTCAAAATCATGCATATCTATCTAGAAGAAAATTGGTCCTGAAACCGAGCACTGTGGTACTCCACTTTTTACTTCACACCTCTCAGAGTACTCCTTATTTATGCACATTGTTTTCTTCTCGTTAACCAATTTTCTATCCATTTGACAACTTTTCCACCAATTCCATGTGATTTTAATTTCCTAAATAATCTTTGATGATGTAATCTATCAAAGCGTCTATTAATATCTAGATAAATAACATCCACTGGCTTCCCTCCTTCTATCATGCTAGTAAACTCATCCATGAATTCTAATATATTTGTTAAGTCACGATCTCCCTTTAGTAAACTGATGCTGTCTATTCCTGATTAGACTAAATTCTTCCAAATGCATTGCAATGTTTTCTTTGATTATTGAATTTAATATTTTGCAGACTATACTCGTTAAACTCACCGGTCTATCATTTGCATGATCTGATTTTTTTTGGTGCATTTTGAAGAAGGGGATTACCCCTGGATCTTTCAAATCCCCTCCGCAAGTATTTAAGTATATAATACAGCTAATGGTGTTGCTAAGAGGTTTCTAATTTCGAACATCATTTTTGGATGAATTCCATCTCGACCCAGATATGTATCCACTTTAAACCCCTCCAATTGTTTAAAAACCAGCTCCTCTGAAATGGAGACCGATCTTAATATCCCTGTATCCATGACTTTTGGAAAACAAAATAAAATGTATGTGCTCTGGGATCTTGGATCATTCTTTTTGTGTGTAGACTGTGTCAAACTGATTGAGTAGATTATCTGCATCCCAATTCTCACTTATTATCTTTCCTCAGCTTTGTTTTTATGGGACCTACTTGTCTTTTCACATATTCACCCGTGCCTAAAAAAGAGACTGAAAAGGAAAAGGAATTTGGTTATGCCAACTATTTAAATAAATAAAGATCTAGATTGATAAATTTGCCTTTTTAGAATGCCCTTGTTGAGAACTTCAAGTTGAGAACCGCTGACGTTAATAATTACATTTACCGACCGTAACAGCTGTTCTTACTGCCTGTTCCATCCCCCGGCCTCCTTCCATCTACCTCTACCCTCTACGGTGTGCAAACTTCCAACCCGATCGCCCTTCATTTGTTCCCTTCTTGCTTTCCTCACCTGCAGGCGACGAAGGTATCCAGATTAGAAACACCGCTAGTTCCCGCCTGTCAGGCGAGGCGCCGGAGGGACGTCAGTGCGCTAACCTTATCATGCTATTTAACCTGGCCGTAGTGGTGACGTGTGCCGCCTAGCTCGCAAACAGCTGGATTTCTGTTGTCTCCCGACCCCATCCCCCGACTATCCTCTTCCCAAAAATATGAGCGAGCACTGCGTTTCTTATCCGTTTTTTGTTTAGTTCCAATCGGACTGTGCATTCATATGCAGCCACATCTAAATAAACGTACCTGACGCTTCCGCCATCTTTGCTTGCGATGGGCAACTAACTAACTAACTGAGTTACTCGATCAATACTTGTTAAGTTGTTCCTAGTTGACTTGCCTGAAAATATTAGAGGCTGCAACTTGACTTGACTTCGTTCGTTCTCAATCTCCCGCTACCAAGTCCTGAAAAGGGCTCAATAGCTGAGTCCGGAGAACGGAATACGCTGTGTTGTAGTTTACAGCTTGACTGTGATATTTGCACCTTTCCGCCAGACACATCCGACTTCAGCAGAGATTTTTTCAGTACCGGGTTAGCCTTCGATCCCTTCTCCTTAACCAGTCTCCTCTGTTGCAGCCTTTTTTATCAAGGATCATCTCGTGGAGGTGTAGAAAGGGTCTTGGCAGCTCTGGTTCGCTGGCACTGACTCCAGCAGTCAGCTATGGGTTGATGACCGCTGCTGCTCAGCGTCTTGATCCCAGAGGCTGCAACTTGAACGCTAAGCCAAACGTCGATAAAAGCAAAAAATACGTGTCATTTGCCTCTGACGAGGATGGTTTGTATTTGAGTTCACGTGGATGCAATTCGCCTTCTTATTTGTAATCTTCCGCTTCATTATTTTGCAACAAATCACATGTGTCTGTGAGATATGATTATCGGTGTTCTCTGTGAGATATGACTGAGTGTTCTATGTGAGATATGACTGAATGTTCTATGTCAGATATGACTGAATGTTCTATGTCAGATATGACTGAATGGTCTATGTGTGATATGACTTGGTGTTCTATGTGAGATATGACTGGATCTTCTACGTGTCATATCATTCTGGATGTTCTATGTGATATATGGCTGTATGTTATACGTTAGATATGACTGTGCATGTTCTGTGTTAGAAGTGACTGTATGTTCTATTTCAGATAATTGTATGTTCTGTGTGAGATATAACTTTATGTTCTATGTGAGATATAACTGTATGTGAGATAATACCATATGTTCTGTTTGATATATAACGGTATGCTCTGCGTGAGATATAACTGTATGTTCTATGTGAGAAATAACTGTATCTTCTCGGTCAGATATGACTGTACGTTTTATATGATATGTGATTGACAACGTGTCACAACTATGGATGCACAGAATATTCAATTTATATTCGATTCCACGTCGTATGGCGCATTAAATGGACCATTTGTATACGGCCGAATAGTGCACTGCAAACGATTACAAATAGGTCGGATGCGCCATGATGATTTTAAACGCAAGAAGTTGAATTCTTCTATCTCTTCATATGCGTCCTGAAAAGCACGTTTTATTCAGTTCAGTTCAGTTCATCCCGTAATCCATCAGGTCATTGAGGCACACTTGAAGACACTCTCACAACCCCACGCCATCTCTCTCTGTCCGGTACTGCCAACACTGCCTCATCGGGACGAAGGTTTGACCACTCAGTGATATTGTCTGCCCATCTCTTTCTTAGACTTCCCCGCCCTTTCTTTCCTGGAACAGAACCATGAAGTATCTAATTTGTAATTCCGTTGGACCTTGTAACGTGCCCATACTAAGACATCTTTCTCCTATTGATAGCCAATGCCCAATGGGGTTTTCCACTCTTCGTCGTATTTATACGTTCGTGGCACAATCCTCATAGAAAGCATTGAACGTTTGATTATGAAACCATTAATCATCATCTCTTTGAGTACCAAACTGTGTTTGAAAAATATTTCATCCTACGAGGCCAGATAAATAGAACACTTTGTATGGCACTTAAAAACAAACTGATACGTGCAGATACCATAACATTGCATTGGGCCGAAGGGCGAGAGCACGGATGTAGCTGGATCCGTAACAACAACATTACGCCGTGTCGTAGTTGACAGGAAAGATATGATATATGCATACACTACTCTTGCGCTGAGTACTTTATCGTGTCGCAGGTTACGCAAGCAGACCTGCCACATAATTAGCAGCCAGTCGGTTAAGGCCCATCGTGTAAATATCAGCATTCTGTTAGCTCTTACCTTGTGAAGAACAGGTTCCCTTCCTGCATGTTGCGTTAGCTTCATTGTTTCTTATTTGTTTGCACTGATAAGATCCTTTGGTCGTAACCTTGGTTTCCTTCCTGTTTTCGTCTAATCGCGATATCTGCCCATACATATTCATGTTTTGTTACACGTATTTTTAGTTGTAAAGTGAACTTTATAAAGTGTTTAAAAAATACATTTTAAATATGAAATAAAGCTCTCATGAAATGTGTGTTTCGCTGTGTTTTTTTAATTTTTAATTTTTTTTCTTCAATTAATTTTGTTATTCCCCTAGGCGGTGTGCGTTGCATTGTGGTTTTTAATTTGCACTATCGGCCAAGTGCATCCGACTTCAGCATGCATTTTCTGTAAGGGTCTGCTTCCTCCTGCATTTTCTAAGGGTTTGCTTCCCCGGGGTAACGGCCGGTGCTGGTATGGGGATCGAACCCAGCACCTTCTGGTTGTGAGCCGTGCCATTTAACCACTAGCCCACGCCGTCAGCTGTTTCATTGTTAATCTGTCTATTTATTTTGTGTATTAGCCACATACCTTGAATGAATGTCTTTTAATTAACACCCTTCCTTTTCTTTTTCTTCTCCTTTCTCTTCTTCTTCTTCTTCCTCTTCTTTTTCTTCTTCTTCTTCTCCTTTTTCTTCTTCTTCTTCTTCTTTTTTAATTTCTTCTTCTTTTTCATCATCATCTTCGATCGACTGATGTTATTCTTCTAGTCCGGTGAGGTTCACGAAGGAGACTGCGTTTCAGGTCTTTGCCGGTCTCTCCAACCCCTCTCCCCCCCCCGCGCCCCCTCTCCTCCCCATGTTTTTCAAGCATTGTAGCTACCCCGCTGCCAGCCTGCATCCCCTTGGTCCGCATAAGTGGGGCTTTCCTGCAGGATATTTTCTGATGCTTGCTTGAGTGTACCGCAATGGCAAAGGGGCGGTGTCGCTAAGACCCATTCTGTAGACGTGGGCCTTGAGTCTGCAGTGTCGCGTTTTGAGTCTGACAATTTGTGTCTGCCAATCTATGCCAAAGATACAAATGCGAAAATCTTTATATCGTCAAATAACACTGTATAGTATGACCCGCGCAATTATTTAAAATTCGCCTTCCGGCCTGCGCACTTGAAGAATTTGCGCATGCCTGGTTTATGTATCTATATTTCTCTATCTATCTTTAGTCCACTTATGTCGTTAGACGTTGTGGGGAGGTGTGTCCTCCTTTGTATCATATTTTTTTTTTGGCAGGTGAAAATCCGCTGGTGACTTGCCAGGTCAATCCCAGCATCTGTTAACCCCTGGAATATACGAATGCCTATTTTGGGGACTGGTGGAGGTGGAAGCGTAAATTAGAGCAATGTAGACACGAAGTTTGTCAGGCGCCATCTAAGCCGCTCCGCTAACCACATAACCAAGACCTGATGTTATAGCCACACAGTCCCTTTCTGCGATATTGTCTCTATGGGGCGAATATTCCTAGGATAATTTGAGTAGATTTTTAACTTGATTGTTGCCCGAGCAGCGGCCGATAGGCCTACTCTTTTCGATTTACAACTAAGATATTTTTAACGTGCGCGCCACTGGACACGGGTGTCTGATCTCACTACTCAGGGATCAGGGGAAATATCTACCGGACGATCCACGTTAAAAAATGCAGGTCTCCACCAATATTTGAACCGGCAAAACCCTTACCTCGAGACCACTGGACCCCCTGGTTTATTCTGATGAAAAAAGGCTAAAGGCGTCGTTCGGTGGACGTAACAGCTGGTCAGGAATGAAGTGTTAGAGACTTTGGTGCACTCAGTCACAGCCTGTTAGATGGGCTGACCAGTTCCCTTCCTCGCTGCCTTTCACTTTCTTATTCATGGATACCATTTTACAGCTTGGTCGACTGGAGTGTAGCGGTTTCGGGCGTTCAACACTGTACCTATGCCGTTAAAAGCGAATGTTCCACTGATCGTTATACAACAATTGCCGTCGTGGATGAAGATAACTCCTCATGGACTTAACGACAGTTTGTTGTTGTTCTTTAATTCCACAATGAGTAAGTTTACCCTTTGTGCAGCACCCTGAAAAGGACGTTAAGTGGCGGGTTGCAGTAGCTTTCCTCACATACCGAGCATGCTGATGAAGGTGGGCCTCGGTCCTCCAGTCGGTTGTGCTATGCTTGGCTTCATCTGCGAGGCGCTCGCTACTACGGGGATCACATCGATCCACATCTCGTCATCCAGGCTGCCTTGAAAACAGGGTGTTACCAGAGAACGCTACATGGAAGATTGTGGTCGTGGTCAGTGTATTGTGTCTGACCCTGACACGACGTCCTGGTCAGTGTATTGTGTCTGACCCTGACGCGACGTCCTGGTCAGTGTATTGTGTCTGACCCTGACACGACGTCCTGGTCAGTGTATTGTGTCTGACCCTGACGCGACGTCCTGGTCAGTGTATTGTGTCTGACCCTGACGCGACGTCCTGGTCAGTGTATTGTGTCTGACCCTGACACGACGTCCTGGTCAGTGTATTGTGTCTGACCCTGACGCAACGTCCTGGTCAGTGTATTGTGTCTGACCCTGACGCGACGTCCTGGTCAGTGTATTGTGTCTGACCCTGACGCGATGTCCTGGTCAGTGTATTGTGTCTGACCCTGACGCGACGTCCTGGTCAGTGTATTGTGTCTGACCATGACGCGACGTCCTGGTCAGTGTATTGTGTCTGACCCTGACGCGACGTCCTGGTCAGTGTATTGTGTCTGACCCTGACGCGACGTCCTGGTCAGTGTATTGTGCCTGACTGGACTAGCGTCTCAGCTCCCCCATACGTCAGGTATATATATACTAATGACTTTACTTGAATTTAAGACTGATTAACAACAACAAATTGTTGGATCCAGTTGTTGTTTACAATGAGGAGGTTACTCTTTTGTACGCCCTAAAAACGGCGTAAAGTGGCGGGTTGTCGTAGCTTTCCTCACTTCTCGAGCGTGCTGATGAAGGTGGACCTGGGTCCTCCAGGCGGTTGTGCTATGCTTGGCTTTATACGCGTGTCGCCCACTACTGCGGGGATCACGTCGAACCTCACCTTGTTATCCGGACTGCTGTCCTCGACAACAGCCAGTTTTCAGGACAGCCAACGAGGAGGTCAGGTGAGGGTCTTGACCAGTATATTTCTCGTGACCCTGGCAAACATTGTCTGATCAGTGCATTTTGTCTAACCAGACGTTAGCCTCATTGTCACATGTGTCCAGTTAATTCTCATATGTTAAATATCCAGGAATACGTGTTAAGATAACTATCGGGTCTGCACTCTGGGTGAATATACGCATGCCTGTTTCTGAGCTGGGGAAGTCCAGGTAACCAGATAAAGTAACTGGGTCACGCACGTGAGAAGATCGAAGACTTTAACAATTCGTCCTAACTGGGGGCGGCGTGGGCTAGTGGTTAAGTGACACGGCTCACACCCAGAAGGTTCTGGGTACGATCCCCATCACAGCACCGGCGGTTACCCCAGGAAGCAAATCCTTAGGAAATGCAGGAGGAAACAAGCCCTTACATAAAATGCCTGCTGAAGTCGGATGCAGTGGGCCGATAGGCGCAAAATAAAAACCACAGTGTAACGCACACCGCCTTGGGGATTAGAGAAATACGGCGAACGTTAGTCTTCCTCCTCATCAGCGAAGGTAAAGCAGCGAAATTTACCTTTGAAATCAGCGAAGGTAGGGCAGCACAATTTACCTTTAGAGTCAGCGAAGGTAAGGCAGCGAAATTTACCTTTAAAGTCGATCAGGGAAGGTAAAAGGCAGCAAAATGTACCATTTGAGTCAGCGAAGGTAAGGTGGTGCGATTTACCGTTAGAGTCAGCGAAGCTAACACAGCAAGATTTACCATTAGTGAAGGTAAGACAACAAAATGTACCACTGGAGTCAGCGAAGGTATGGGTAAGGTGATGGGATTTACCATTAGTCAGCGAAGATAAGGTGGTGAGATTTACAATTAGTATCAGTGTAGATAAGGCAGTGAACTGTAGTTTATCACTCCACCTCTCAGATACAGGGACCTCTACACTAGCGTCATTGAGGACATCTTCCACTCCAGTCGTAGATGACAAGACCTCCTCCACTCCAGTCGTAGATGACAAGACCTCTTCCACTCCAGTCGTAGATGGCAAGACCTACCTCTTCGACTTCAGTCGTAGATGACAAGACCTCTTCCACTCCAGTCGTAGATGACAAGACCTCTTCCACTTCAGTCGTAGATGACAAGACCTCCTCCACTCCAGTCGTAGTTGACAAGACCTCTTCTACTTCAGTCGTAGATGACAAGACCTCCTCAACCCCAGTCGTAGATGACAAGACCTCTTCGACTTCAGTCGTAGATGACAAGACCTCTTCCACTTCAGTCGTAGATGACAAGACCTACCTCTTCCACTTCAGTCGAAGATGACAAGACCTACCTCTTCCACTTCAGTTGTAGATGACAAGACCTCTTCCACTTCAGTCGTAGATGACAAGACCTACCTCTTCCACTTCAGTCGAAGATGACAAGACCTACCTCTTCCACTTCAGTTGTAGATGACAAGACCTCTTCCACTTCAGTCGTAGATGACAAGACATACCTCTTCCACTTCAGTCGAAGATGACAAGACCTACCTCTTCCACTTCAGTTGTAGATGACAAGACCTCTTCCACTTCAGTCGTAGATGACAAGACCTACCTCTTCCACTTCAGTCGAAGATGACAAGACCTACCTCTTCCACTTCAGTCGTAGATGACAAGACCTCTTCCACTTCAGTCGAAGATGACAAGACCTACCTCCTCCACTTCAGTCGTAGATGACAAGACCTCTTCCACTTCAGTCGAAGATGACAAGACCTACCTCTTCCACTTCAGTCGAAGATGACAAGACCTACGTCTTCCACTTCAGTCGTAGATGACAAGACCTCTTCCACTTCAGTCATAGATGACAAGACCTACCTCTTCCACTTCAGTCGAAGATGACAAGACCTACCTCTTCCACTTCAGTTGTAGATGACAAGACCTCTTCCACTTCAGTCGTAGATGACAAGACCTACCTCTTCCACTTCAGTCGTAGATGACAAGACCTCTTCCACTTCAGTCGTAGATGACAAGACCTACCTCTTCCACTTCAGTCGTAGATGACAAGACTTCTTCCACTTCAGTTGTAGATGACAAGACCTCTTCCACTCCAGTCGTAGATGGCATCTTACACTGGAGTCATTGTGGACCTCTTACACTGGAGTCATTGTGGACCTCTTACACTGGAGTCATTGTAGACATCTTGCACTGGAGTCATTGTGTACATTTTACAATAGAGTCACTGTGGTTCTCTTATACTGGATTCACTGTGGTCCTCTTACACTGATGTCACCATGGACATCTTACACTCTAGTCATTGTGATCCTCTTACACTGGAGTCATTGTGGACCTCTTACACTGGAGTCATTGTGGACCTCTTACACTGGAGTCATTGTGGACCTCTTACACTGGAGTCATTGTGGACCTCTTACACTGGAGTCATTGTGGACCTCTTACACTGGAGTCATTGTGGACCTCTTACACTGGAGTCATTGTGGACCTCTTACACTGGAGTCATTGTGGACCTCTTACACTGGAGTCATTGTGGACCTCTTACACTGGAGTCATTGTGATCCTCTTACACTGGAGTCATTGTGGACCTCTTACACTGGAGTCATTGTGATCCTCTTACACTGGAGTCATTGTGGACCTCTTACACTGGACTTGTTGGTACGCTATCACCGAACACAATAACTGAAAAGATAGAATACCTTCCAATTATGCCATACATGCTCTTACGTGGAATCCTCGATGTATTAGAGAAAGAGGGAGACCTACAAATAAATGGAGTAGAGAATGTGGGAAAGAACTAAGATTAAATGATTAAATCTGGTAGAGACGCAGAAAGAGCATTCCATGACCGTGTATGGTGGCGATGGTCTATGCGCCGAGAGGAGCGAAGGATTTGATTGATTAATTGATTGATTGATTGATTGATATTTTTGGGCTAGTCCTTTTACGTCCGTCCAACATGGTTGGCAGTCCACACTTATCTTGAGCTAAGTTACTTTCGTTTATTTTCGATCACTTTTTTTATGTGCTCATCTTTACTTCTGGAATGTGTTAGTTGTTGTTATGTGTATTGTTCTTTGTCCGTGATGAAGACTTTTTGGTTGTATCGCAGGTTTCGGTTTAGTGTTTTGATTCAGCTCGGTTCAATCCATATTAGTCGTTGTGGTCGAGAGGTAAGTCACTCACTCTCTTCTCAAAGAGAGGTGAGCGATCGAATCTCGCACGTTTTAAGCGAACCCTGGTCTCAAAGGAGGTGGGATTAGTGCCTGTATAACCACCGGAGACGGATGTGTTGGACCGAAACGTGTAAACTAGCGACACAACGCATACCGTTCTCCGGACTACATCCTGCTACTTGCGAAGTCCTGTACAGGGCTTGGTAGCGGGAGATTGAGAACGAACGCAGAAGAAGAAGAAGTGCCTGTTACCTCAAGTGGTCCTGGCATATGTCATGTCTTGCGACCAGTCCATGGTAGCTCGGGAACAGAGAGTGAGGTTGATGACCATCGCAGTGCCATCCTCATTATAATCCAAATACAGCTCAAGCTACATCATCAAGACAAACCCGCCTGATTGTGTCGCCATCATAGCTTGCGATGGGCAGCTAACGTATTTTTTTTTAAACATCCATATTTTTTAATACTCACAATGGAGTCCCTCGTGCTTCCTCCACAACTGCAATGGTTGCTATGGCGATGACCTCGAATAACTCCTCACCAGTAACGACATTACGAAATTACTCACCTGACACCCGGAAAAGCTGAGACCGATCGGAAGGAAATCTCCTTACCACACGTCAACCCTGACTGCAGTAATTGCCACAGTCATGATACTTTATTTTTATCATTTTTAGTGACGATGAAATTGGCAGCCAAGCGATTGACTATTTGCGTTGCGCGTCGATTGACCCGAATGTAAACACTCGATTATTGATTCACCAAGGCCGACCTGACTGTTTGTTGTCGGCTTGTAACCACGGGTCTCAGATACACAACACAGGATTTATTTGCCAAAGCGGATGTTTGATCTCTATCCGGGTGGAGAAGAGGTGATTCGGGTGGGGTGGTTGGGGGTGGGGGGTCTGTTTAGTGGGCTGCGCTTACGTCTAAAGGCTAAATGCCATTGACGATTACGTTTGTTCTTAGTTCTAAGTCGACCTGTACTTCTACAAGGGCAGATGCCCCTGTGTAGGTCCCAGCTCTGATGTGAGCTGGATATAGCCGGGAGCAGGATTTCCTGCTTAGCGGATTAAGCTTGAGCAGCTTAATACTCGGCTGCGTTAGGTGGTTAACCGATGTGCGAGTTCATCTCAATAGACTGAAACACTAGAGCAAAGTAGACCCGCAGCCTGTTAGGCGCCATCTATGCTGCTCTATACAAACCAGCTAACCATGGCCGGTGTTATGCCATGTGACACAGTCAGTGGCCTCTTACGACATGCTCTCTGTGAGAGGCAGTGGTGCTATTCTTGTCCTTATCATACACAAAGACCCCGGCAGACCACTCGGGTACGTCTGTAATCAAACAAATAGTCCTCGAACCCGAGGTGAATGTATTGATCACCTGTTTAAGACGTAAATATTCAGCCCATGTTCGTCGATGAGTTAGATGTTATAGAAATAGCTATCGGGGATGAAGTGTTAAAGGCTTTATTGTACAATCTCTCATCTTTTGATGACGCTCAATGTTCAGCCAACATTGTATTACCTAACTTTTCTTTGTATGACTTTTTCTTTATGTTACAAATTTCTAAAAAGAACAGCCAACTATAACTATAAGTGACGGTTGGAAAATATTCAAGTTGCTTCACAGCAGAGACATGGATATCGATAACGGCAGCAGAAACACGAATAACAGATAGACAAATCGTACTCTTCACAGATACACTATCAGTGGAGGTGGCACTGGGGAGCCGGACAAATAGATACAAATAGTGGTACTCTTGAAACTATATCACCGATTCAAGAGAGTTGTGACACAGTGGATTCCATATCTTTGCAATATTTTGTGTCAATCAATAAACTGACTGTTAAGAGAAGGTGGGAAGATACTTCAACCTGATATAGGTATAACTTATGAATACTTCAACCTGATATAGGTATAACTTATGAATACTTCAACCTGATATAGGTATAACTTATGAATACTTCAACCTGATATAGGTATAACTTATGAATACTTCAACCTGATATAGGTATAACTTATGAATACTTCAACCTGATATAGGTATAACTTATGAATACTTCAACCTGATATAGGTATAACTTATGAATACTTCAACCTGATATAGGTATAACTTATGAATACTTCAACCTGATATAGGTATAACTTATGAATACTTCAACCTGATATAGGTATAACTTATGAATACTTCAACCTGATATAGGTATAACTTATGAATACTTCAACCTGATATAGGTATAACTTATGAATACTTCAACCTGATATAGGTATAACTTATGAACACTTCAACCTGATATAGGTATAACTTATGAATACTTCAACCAGATATAGGTATAACTTATGAATACTTCAACCTGATATAGGTATAACTTATGAATACTTCAACCTGATATAGGTATAACTTATGAACACTTCAACCTGATATAGGTATAACTTATGAATACTTCAACCTGATATAGGTATAACTTATGAATACTTCAACCTGATATAGGTATAACTTATGAATACTTCAACCTGATATAGGTATAACTTATGAATACTTCAACCTGATATAGGTATAACTTATGAATACTTCAACCTGATATAGGTATAACTTATGAATACTTCAACCTGATATAGGTATAACTTATGAATACTTCAACCTGATATAGGTATAACTTATGAATACTTCAACCTGATATAGGTATAACTTATGAATACTTCAACCTGATATAGGTATAACTTATGAATACTTCAACCTGATATAGGTATAACTTATGAATACTTCAACCTGATATAGGTATAACTTATGAATACTTCAACCTGATATAGGTATAACTTATGAATACTTCAACCTGATATAGGTATAACTTATGAATACTTCAACCTGATATAGGTATAACTTATGAATACTTCAACCTGATATAGGTATAACTTATGAATACTTCAACCTGATATAGGTATAACTTATGAATACTTCAACCTGATATAGGTATAACTTATGAATACTTCAACCTGATATAGGTATAACTTATGAATACTTCAACCTGATATAGGTATAACTTATGAATACTTCAACCTGATATAGGTATAACTTATGAATACTTCAACCTGATATAGGTATAACTTATGAACACTTCAACCTGATATAGGTATAACTTATGAATACTTCAACGAGATATAGGTATAACTTATGAATACTTCAACCTGATATAGGTATAACTTATGAATACTTCAACCTGATATAGGTATAACTTATGAACACTTCAACCTGATATAGGTATAACTTATGAATACTTCAACCTGATATAGGTATAACTTATGAATACTTCAACCTGATATAGGTATAACTTATGAATACTTCAACCTGATATAGGTATAACTTATGAATACTTCAACCTGATATAGGTATAACTTATGAATACTTCAACCTGATATAGGTATAACTTATGAATACTTCAACCTGATATAGGTATAACTTATGAATACTTCAACCTGATATAGGTATAACTTATGAATACTTCAACCTGATATAGGTATAACTTATGAATACTTCAACCTGATATAGGTATAACTTATGAATACTTCAACCTGATATAGGTATAACTTATGAATACTTCAACCTGATATAGGTATAACTTATGAATACTTCAACCTGATATAGGTATAACTTATGAATACTTCAACCTGATATAGGTATAACTTATGAAGAGGCCAACATGTTTACCATTTGTGGATACAAGAACAAGTGGGAAGCAGAGCAGACAGGCTAACAACCAAATGCCGCATATAACCAGCTCAACAGATGTGTTCTTTCTTAGGGTAATGGGAAAGAAGTGTCATTTTGCGTGGTCTTCGCCTCCTGGATTCTAATATTGAAACAAACAACTCCTCTAACAGTTTATCCACCAGTTTATCCAACAGTTTATCCCAGTACAACTTAACAGAAGCCAGATAAGGAGTGATGTCCCGATGCTAGGGAAGATTACGGGTCGGACTTAATTTTACAACAAATATCTTAATGAATGGGTTGTCTCGCCTGGCTAGTGTGTGGGGCGGTATGTCTGGGTGTTAATCAATTTAGTCATCGGATTTTGACGCCTCTACAATCGTGGGATAATTATGTATTGCATATTTAATCAGTTGGAAGTGGAATATCTTACTGATATTATCTATTCATTAAATACACTCCCATTAAGTGCAAATATATACGTTCACTACTTTCGTTTGTGTAAATCACAAGATTGAGACTCATACAAATATATCTTTTCTCCCTTCGTACCTCACACACTGTTTCATTTGACTCTCTCCAATAATGACACTCTTATAGAACAATCACACTCTTATACAACAATCACACTCTTAAACAACAATCACACTCTTATACAACAATACTCTTATACAACAATCACACTCTTTTACAACAATCACACTCTTATACAACAACACTTTTATACAACAACACTTTTATACAACAATCACACTCTTATACAACAACACTCTTATACAACAATCACACTCTTATACAACAACACTTTTATACAACAACACTTTTATACAACAATCACACTCTTATACAACAACACTCTTATACAACAACACTTTTATACAACAATCACACTCTTATACAACAACACTCTTATACAACAATCACACTCTTATACAACAACACTTTTATACAACAACACTCTTATACAACAATCACACTTTTATACAACAACACTCTTATACAACAATCACACTGTTATACAACAACACTCTTATACAACAACACTCTTATACAACAATCACACTCTTATACAACAACACTCTTATACAACAATCACACTGTTATACAACAACACTCTTATACAACAATCACACTCTTATACAACAACACTTTTATACAACAACACTCTTATACAACAATCACACTTTTATACAACAACACTCTTATACAACAATCACACTGTTATACAACAACACTCTTATACAACAACACTCTTATACAACAATCACACTCTTATACAACAACACTCTTATACAACAATCACACTGTTATACAACAACACTCTTATACAACAATCACACTGTTATACAACAACACTCTTATACAACAACACTCTTATACAACAATCACACTCTTATACAACAACACTCTTATACAACAATCACACTCTTATACAACAACACTCTTATACAATCACACTGTTATACAACAACACTCTTATACAACAATCACACTCTTATACAACAATACTTTTATACAACAATCACACTCTTATACAACAATCACACTCTTATACAACAATCACACTCTTAAACAACAATCACGCTCTTATACAACAATCACACTCTTATACAACAATCACACTGTTATACAACAATCACACTCTTAAACAACAATCACACTCTTATACAACAATCACACTCTTAAACAACAATCACACTTTTAAACAACAATCACACTTTTATACAACAATCACACTCTTAAACAACAATCACGCTCTTAACAATCACGCTCTTATACAACAATCACACTCTTAAACAACAATCACGCTCTTAACAATCACGCTCTTATACAACAATCACACTCCTACATAACTTTCACACGCACCCTCAGGTTGGGACCCTTCCATTGCACTCTGGTTGGGTTTGACAACGGAGATCGCCCTAACTAGCAGAGGGACACACACACACACTAATACGCGCCCTCATGGGAGGCCCTTTCATTGCCACTTTGGTTGGGGTATTGGCCACTGAGATCCCCCTAACTATCATAAGTACATACAGACGCACACGCGCATCCAAGCACTGGTTAATACGTCCTGATATCGCCCAATAGAATGAGGTCCGGGGTGGGTTGGGGCGTGCCTTCGCCAGTACAATACAGAGAGGCAAACCTTTAACGAAACAAAATATTTGTGTTAATCGAGCACAAGCTTGGTTTGCAATTCCAACATTCAATTCAATTCAAGTGCCGTCTCTTCAACGAAGGTTGGCTGCGATGGACATCCAATATCAGCTGTCTCTTGTCTTGACAATACACTCTGTTTGACGCTAGATCATCTTTTGAAGCCGCTCTCCCACTTATATTGCTGCTGCATCTTCTCCTCCGACCTACAACCTTCCTCTCTAATGTTGTTTTCAATGAGGTATCGTGGCTTTTTATATGACAAAGATATTTGACTTGCCTAATTGCAGTATCTGTCAAAAGTACTCTACTCAAGCACACTCTCGTCAGGACATAGTTATATGTTTGTTTCTCTTTCCACATTGTTCTGTAAACCACCTGATGAGTCTCATTTTAATGTGTTGGTTGTTTTCCTGGATACCAATATATTCCTCATCATATTAAATAGGCTTTTGTCTTCGTCACTTCCCTTTCACGTTTACAAACAGATACACACACCCATCAGTACACCATTCAATACGTCCACATTACAAACAGATGCACACACGCATCCATACACTGCCGATTATCATAAGATAAACAGACAGGATGAAACCGTTATGATGCTCATGAGAACAGGACACAGCCGACCCGTGTACGTGCGGACATGGTTACAGAGCACGTTTTACAGAACTGCGTCGAATATGATATATAAAACACACTAACCCATAGAAACAACACTGGAAGAGAAACGTAATAGACTCATTTGTGAACTACAGAAGGCAGTGAAGCTAATACAAGAGACAATATTGCAGAAAGATTATATTTTCAAGCAAACAAAAGACGAAGAAGAAACATAAGAACAAGCAATATTCCTCTTGGTCTAGAACGAATTCTTGGTCAGCACTTGTCACCAAATCGGACATTTTAACCGTCGTGTGTTATACATGGCTGCCATTGAGTGCTGTTGTAGCCTGATTCTCTCACATTACAAACATGTCTAATTAAGCGTAGTAGAGATTACTCTCCGAGGTACTGCAGGGGTTGGCTTTTTAGAACGTGACATATCGTCTGATTGTGGACTTTTCTACTCCTGCCTTTACAGAAATATTTTGTTTGGTCTCGGCTTAATTCTCTTTCTTCACAATTTTTGATATCTTCTTTTTGTATCCTTCAGAATGGTTTTTTTTTCATCTTCATTCTGTCCTCTCGTTGTGTGCTCTAATTCTGGTATATTTCTAAGTCTTGCTAAAGTATTTATTTGTATCATCATCATCATGTAGCATGTCCTTTGTAGAACGTCGCTCCCATCACAGTCTGTCTGAAAGAAACTCGTTCCCTTGCCAAAACTCCAGCCTCCGCCACAGTCATACTCAAGGATTCCTGGATATCTTGGTGCCATCGTCTTCTTGGTCTACCCCTTCCTCTTTTGCCTGGCACCACCATACCTTCCATTACCGTTCTCTCGAGACCGTTGTGTCTCTTGATGTGACCACAGTATTTGCATTTTCTAGCCAAAATGGAATCAATAAACCAGTTCTCTTCTATGCTCAACTCTTGCCGAATGTCTACATTTGTCTTTTTCTCTGTCCAGTGTATTCTGATGATCTTTCTGTAACATTTTGACTCGAAGGATTCGATTCTTTGTCTGGAAGTTTTGGTAATCGTCCATGATTCGCAGCCATAAGCTGCCACAGGATACACACAGGCTCTTTTACTTTATCATTTTCTTAGTGCTCTGCCACAACTTCTTCAGGCTGTTCAGTCTCTGCATTGCCATAGCTAGTCTTCTTCTGATTTCTTTCGTGCAGTCGATATTTTTGTCAATTCTGGAGCCCAGATATTCAAAATATGTGACCTGATCAATAGATCACCACCCACTGTAGATTTATGCTGACATTGTGTTTTGTCGATGGTCATTATCTTTGTTTTATGTATGTGTATAAACAGGTTTTGATCTTTACTGTGTCCATTTACTGCTGAAATTTACTCCCCTAGACCTTCTGCACTTCTAGATAGTATCAATGTGTCGTCTGCGAATCGTAACTTTCGAATCTCGTACCCCCCAATCATAAATCGGTCGAAACTTTCAATGTTCTCGTCTTCTTTAACATTTCCCATTATACATTCCACATATATGTTGTATAGAAAAGGTGAGAGGATACATCCCTGTCGGACTCCCTTTTGTACTGCAAACCAATCTGATGTTTGCCCAGGTTCTCGAACATGTAGATCTTGTTATAATGTTTCAATGAGATGAATAATATGCACAGGTATTTATTTGTATTCATACTTATAATTTATTATGTTGTGCAAGCATTTGTTGTTTTTGTTATGTTAATATGCACACTTTCCTTCTGCATTATTTCTATTTTTGGGTCTAGCTGGCACACACACAAACAAAGCGCTTTAAAGGCACGCTTAAGGTTCCACAGAACATCGTTTGAGAAACTCTGACCTATGGTCTGGACATATCCGTAGTACCGTAAGGTTCAACAGAACATCGTTTGAGAAACTCTGATCTATGGTCTGGACATATCCGTAGTACCGTAAGGTTCAACAGAACATCGTTTGAGAAACTCTGACCCATGGTCTGGCTATATTCGTTGGACAATAAAGTTCCACAGAGCATCGTTTGAGAAACTCTGACCCATGGTCTGGCTATATTCGTTGGACAATAAAGTTCCACAAAACATCGTTTGAGAAGCTCTGTTCCAGGGTCTGACCATCTTTACTCTCTCCTCGTGATCTCTTATTTCTATTGTTGTTAGCTTCGGCTCCCGTTATCTCATGGTTGTTGTATTTTTCCTAACCGTCTTTTTTTATCCCTGTATGTTATTGTTGTGTCTGTTTGTTGCAACGCAGGACAAGAGAATTAACGAGATAAACAAAAGTGTGACGCGGGGATGAGTATCTTCTCCCTCAGCTCCCCCAACCCAATCGAAAGGCAATGACTTCCCACCTAAGCCATACTACAATAAGCAACTCGTTCTCTTTACCCAACGTTGTCTCGCGAACAGGCAAGTGAAATCTTCTATCCTATTTTTTTTTTCGTTCACCGTATTTCTCTAATCCCCAAGGCGGTGTGTGTTGAACTGTGGTTTTTATTTTGCGCCTGTCGGCCCAGTGCATCCGACTTCAGCATGCATTTAAGGTAAGGTTCTGCTTCCTCCTGAATTTTCTAAGGTTTTGCTTCCCCGGGGTAACGACCGGTGCTGTGATGGGGCTCGAACCCAGCACCTTCTGGTTGTGAGCCGTGTCACTTAATCACTAACCCACGCCCTCCCAACAGCCTCTCAATTACAAGACAATGACTTCCCACTTGATCCATACTACTATAAGCAACTCGTTCTCTTTACCCAATGTTGTCTCGCGAACAGACAAGTGAATTCCTCTATCCTAATAAATAGGTAAAGGGGATTTCATACTCCCCACTTTTGAACTCTGGGCTTCCAACTGGGGAGGTGGGCTCATACTAATTATGTAAATTAGGACCACTACTACTGCAGTCTAATTGTTTTGTGAGAAGTTCTGGAGAAAGTTGAACACCAACAAAATTCACGAATAACAACAGAAAGTATAGAAATTAAACTGAGGATATCAATTAAAGACAGTTTTGAACACAAGAAACCGTGGGATCAATGCTCATGAAATATAATGAGATCAACAGAGAAGTAAGAAAGTGCATCAGAGGAGTTGCAACAAATCAAAATTGATGAGTTGGCAACAGAGGCAGAGGAGGCTGCAACACAAGCTGCGCTGCATTCCCTGAAGGGGCCTTTCCCAACTGCTTCCAACGATGGCGGGACCGTTGGAGGAAGTGTGTCAAGTCCCAAAGAGAGAACTTTGAAGAGGATTTATAATTTCAGACCTCCATGGAAGTAATTGTATGTTTCCAGACCAGACCCAACGGCTCAGTACAACTTTAACAGACCTCGTGTGTGTGTGTATGTGTGTGTGTGTGTGTGTGTGTGTGTGTGTGTGTGTGTGTGTGCCTGCGTGCGTACGTGTGTGTGTATCTCAAGGGAGGTGGTGCCAGAGTGCATCCTGAGCTACAACCAGTCGTCTTGATGAATGTGTTGCCATACTATGTGTCCATGATAGCTGGGGACCAGAGAGTGAGGTTGATGACTAACGCAGTTACTTTCTTATTATAATCAAAATACAGCGCAGGTTACGTCATCATGACAGAACACTATAATGGTGTCGCCATCATCGCTTGCGTTGGACAACTAACACACACACACACACAGATATATATATATACACACACATACATTTAGGCCACCAGTTTGATAAGAGACATATGTATGGTTATTTGGAAGCGGACGACGAAGAAGAAGAGAGTTACTGCTTCGTTAAAGTAAGACTAAAGATTCAAGAAGAAAAGGACAAAGAAATTGACGATGATGACTCATTAGAAAACACCCCCGACAGGTTGAAAAGCCTTCCGTACCTCCATATGGTGTTTTATAACTAGCTCCAATCCGAGAAATATTATATTCAAATAATTATAAATAAATATTGTGGTTTACAAAATAACAGGAAGGGAAGAATTCTGTTCCAATTTCCAAGCCCTGACCTTGTTACTGGAAGGAAATAGTACATGGGTTCCCAAGTTTTTCCATCTTCTCGGTACACTTTGTTGAAGACGCGTCCGAGTGGCGCTCCTATTGAAAAGAATAGGACTACTGAAACTTTTTATCATGCAAATTGTGACTGCATGAGGTTAGCAACCTCATAATGTAAACCCATTGTAATAAAACTGCAACTACACATGTTCGGATACATTCTTTCTGTAAAGGGGCCTTGTCTTTGAAGTAGAACGTAAAGGTCAATCGATCAATGAATCATACGCGATGTGTTATGCAATACATGAACAAAATGATATTCCAGACCGGTTAGTAATCGTCGGCATATACGATGCACCTTCCAATTGACTGTCTCCAAATAGCTCGATCCTGAGCAATCATTTCCCAGCTATCGTGTGGACGTCACATGACTTCATTCTCGGCCATCTTGATATTATGGCCGTGCTTCATGTCCCTCTTGCAGAGCGTCCTTGAATCGGAATGTGGGACTGCCGATTCTTTTAGCTCCATTGACCAGCTGCGCCCAGAGGATATTCTTTGGCAATCTCTCATCATCCATACGGTAAACATGCCCCAACCATCGAAGGCGTCGTTGGCTCAACAACTAGTACATGCCGAGAGTGTTTGCTCGTTGTAGAATCACATTATGTTGCCCTCGCTCTTGCCACCGAATCCTCAATATACGACATAGGCAACTCATATGAAAAGTGTTGAGCCACCATTACTGCTTATTGACAGTGCTCCAAGTCAGTAATAAGGGGCACACTAACGCATTCCACCTCAATATGCTAACTTCTAGGCGCGCTTATTTTTGAAATGTAACACTTCCGGTAGAAAGTATACGCCTTAGTCTTAGTCGACCTGTACTTCTACAAGGCCGGATACCCTTATGCAAGTCCCATCTCTGGCGTGAGCTGGATGTAGGCGAGAGGAGGATTTCCTGCTTAACAGGCTAGGCTCGTGCAGCTTATTACTCCGCTGCGTTTGGACAAATGCCACGAGATTAAATGAGGAGGATGTCTTTCTAGTGGACATTCAGCTACTCGTACAACCGCGTGCATGCATTGCCCTCCGCCAACGGGATATAGAGATGATCTACGCCACGCATTTGGACCACCAGGGCGAACGACATACACAGATTCCAGCAGATTTTGGCTACCTGGCATCAGGTGATTAAATACAAGGATTCAAGTAAGTAAGTATTACGTTCATACACAGTAAAACTGAATATCTCTTTTGCACATGGTATGTTTCCACATAAACTCCGTTCGCTTCTACAGCCTTGCGCCAGCGAGAAACAATGGCATGCATGCCTTTCCTGTACCAGCTCGTTTCTTGTTCACGTAGTCATGTCCCTTTGGCATCTTGTGTTCAGCTGTGATACTTCGAGGAACGTATTTTTCGCATGCCTTGAAATATCAGAGATCGAAGAAAATTGGCACTGCACTTCCATTGCTTACCGAAAGCCAAAATTGTGATGTGATGATCTTCACAAATAATATAATCAGCATGTATGCCTGAGCTGAAGGCTGTGGTAGGACCCCCATACCTGGGCGGATCATGCAGCTCCGTTTCTCCGCTTCCAGGAGCTTTAACTTCGGAATACTATTAACTGCGTAACAGCCATACACAGCACACACCTTTCTGAATGTTCCCTCACACTTTCTTTCTCCACCACCAAATGTTAAATTACAGCTCGCTGTTTGTAACTCGTGTCGCACAGACATGATAACTGCCCATCGTTGTCAATGACGACCACCGACATCATCCTTGTTGTATGTGATCTGTTTTGTTTTGTTTCTGCACTGTCTGACATGTTTTGGTGTAGTGTTTGCTGGACCTCATGTGGCTTATCAGTCCAATGCGGGAACATAATATTCTATTGCACGATGTGCACACTATGTCTTCTGCTGCCGGTGACGGTGGTTTCGCTTCTCTTTCCTTCCAGATCAGGCGTTTGGTTTGCGCTTTCTGCAAACCATGACTTTCTCGTTGAGCAACGTCCACGTTTACTGCATTTCTCTAGACAGATCTGCTTTCCACAATGCTCTCTCAGTTGTCTTCATCTATGTGACAGCATCTCAGAGTTCCATATCACGCTGTCTCTAAACCGCTCTTTTGGGCGACCTCCTTTTGGCCAGCCATCCCAAAGCTCACCGTACAGAAGTCTCTTCGGCAGTCTTGTGTCTGGCATGCGCACACGGTGTCCAGCCCATCTCAGCTGACCGCCTGCAGCGATTCATGGGTGCTTGTCATGTCTGCTCTGTTTAGGACTACAGTATCCGGGACATAGTCCTGCCAACAGATGCGAACGCACATACACACTCACCAACGCCACTTTAACTCATTAAAAACTGCAGCAGGGCTTTCTGACTGAAAGCAGTGCAAATATGCAGAGCGTATACCCTCTTAAAATCATATACAAGGAAGCTAGACCTCTGATACCATACCTTTATTGCATTCTGGCATGATCTTTGCGGAATCTCAGAGCTCCACGGAATACAAGTTGAGGAACCCTGACCTAGAGAGCCATATGAGATGAGATGAGATGACGTATATATCCTATGGCTTATACTGGATGCTAGGAGCAGACCTGATGCCAGCTGGTCTTTTGAACGAAATCCTCCCCCCTGTATGTTCCATCTCCAATGTCAGCCTCCCGTGAGTCTCTCTTACCGGTTGTTCCAATTAAGAAAAACAATGCGTGACCTTGGCCTAGATCCCAGCCAGGTAAACATATGCTCAGGTGAACTTTCATTTCCCTAGCTGCTTACAATCACAACAAATCGTGCCACCTCGTGCCAATTTTATACTAATGCTACTATTGCTTTCACTACTACCACCACCACCACCGAAAAACCCACCACTATTACTACTACCATTACTGCTGCTGACGCTACTACTACGTCCCACTCTGCTACTACCACCTCTACCACTACTACTTCTATTACTACTACTACTATTAGTACTACTATTACTTCTGCTACTACTACTAGTACTGCTGCTACTACTACTACTACTACCACTACTACCACCACTACTGCTATTACTACCACCACTACTGCTACTACTACCACAACTACTACCACCACCACTACTACCACCACCACTACTACTACTACTACCACTACTACCTCTACTACTACCACTACTACTACCACTATTACTACTACTACCACTATTACTACTACTACCACTACCACTACTACTACTACTACCACTACTACTACAACTACTACTACTGCTACTACTGCTACTACTACTACTACTACTACTACTACTACTACTACTACTACTACCACTATTACTACTACCACTACCACCACTACTACTACTACCACTATTACTACTACCACTATTACTACTACTACCACTACTACTACTACTACTACTACTACCACCTCTACTACTACTACTACTACACTACTACTACTACTACTATCACTATTACTACTACTACCACTATTACTACTACTACCACTATTACTACTACTACCACTACTACTACTACCTCTACTACTACCACTACTACTACTACTACTACTACTACTACTACTACCACTATTACTACTACTACCACTATTACTACTACTACCACTACTACTACTACTACTACTACTACCACTACCACTACTACTACCACTACAACTACTACTACTGCTACTACTGCTACTACTACTACTACTACTACTACTACCACTATTACTACTACCACTACCACCACTACTACTACTACCACTATTACTACTACCACTATTACTACTACTACCACTATTACTACTACTACCACTACTACTACTACTACTAATACCACAATTACTACTACCACTATTACTACTACTACCACTACTACTACTACTACTACTACTACCACCTCTACTACTACTACCACTATTACTACTACTACACTACTACTACTACTACTATCACTATTACTACTACCACTATTAATACTACTACTACTACTACTATTGCTACTACTACCACTATTACTACTACCACTACCACCACTATTACTATTACCACTACTACTACCACTATTACTACTACTACCACTACTACTACAACTACTACTACTACCACTATTACTACTACTACCACCACTACTACTACTACCACTACTACTACTACCACTACTACTACTACTACTGCTACTACTACCACTACTACTACTACCACTACTTCTGCCACCACTACTGCTGCTACTACTACTATTACTACCACTACTACTACTACTACTACTACTAATTCTGCTACTACAACCGCCTCTATTGACATTAGCCCTAAAATGACCAGGAGCCTTGTTCCCGTTATCATCTATAGGCCATCAACTAACTCTCTTCAGTAGACAGGGCTCACACTATTTTCCCCAGTTCTGTCCCGTGTTTGGTTGTTTTCCTTGTACCGCTCTAAAGGTGCTCTTCTCTGTTTGCTCTGTATCCTTCCGTTGCCTCTTTCTCCGTATATGTTTAATGACCAAGATTGCCTGGTGATACTGGCTTGGAGCTTTCGTGTTGCCTTTTCAGTGCCACCTTATTTCCAAGATGTTCTGTCCCAACTGTCGTTGTCCTGTTCTTTTCGACACTATCATCGGAGTCAGTATGTCAGATATGTTGTATGCGGGGAAGCGAACAATATTATGTATGCGTTCCGATTTGTTGCAGTGGTACACCAATGCGGGTCTAGATCTTTGGTTAATCAATCTCGCCATCGTATAGGTGGGCGACCCGGTGTATAGGCATTTGACCACTAAAACGTTATTCGGCATGTCCATCTGTTGTCAGGCATGTGTACAACATGACCAGCCCAACGATGTAGGCGGACTATCACTGCTTTCACAACGCCCCAATATAGAGTTTCATGTCTAATTTCATTGTCCCGGATCTAATCTTGCAGCCAACTAAAACGAGTTCTCTCCCTTAAGCTTTCATTTGTAAAATTGTATAACCATTTCTGGCTTGGAAATTCTCGGATGGATTTGTTTTTTTTACCAGTGTGATCTCTTAATAATGAGTTTAGTCATCCGCCATGTTTCCACTCTGTATAACAGGATAGACTTCGCATTGGAAGTTGAAGATCCTTGGATTGGAAAGCGCTCTGATCTTTTTAGATATCCATATGGTGTTTCTCATCAGGTGTTTCTCATCCAATGGGCCACGTGCGCCTGACATGTTAAGGCGGATCGGTCTTTTTCCCTCCGCCATGAACGACCTTCGCCGCGTGTGGAATAATGGCAGACTCTCTCGGATCTAAAATTCGAATTTCTCAGACATGTGTGATTCCTGTCCTCCTGTATGGATCAGAGACTTGGACCCTACTTAAACAGGACATATCAAGACTCGATGGACCCTACTTAAACAGGGCATATCAAGACTCGATGGACTCTACTTAACAGGACGTATCAAGACACGATGGACCCTACTTAAACAGGACGTATCAAGACTCGATGGACCCTACTTAAACAGGACATATCAAGACTCGATGGACCCTACTTAAACAGGACGTATCAAGACTCGATGGACCCTACTTAAACAGGACGTATCAAGACTCGATGGACCCTAGTTAAACAGGACATATCAAGACTCGATGCCTTTCATGTGCGCAACCAGCGACGCATCCTAGGTAACCGATGGTTCGATCTCGTCCGTAATGTCGAGGTGTCTGCAAAGACGAGTCTTCCCTCCATCTTGGACTGTCTGGTCTGCAGCCACCTGTCTGTGTTTGATCACGCGGCTCGACTGGACCAGGAAGTTCCGGCTCACCAGATCATGTCCAAGTCAGCTATGTGTAACAACGGTCTCCCACCGGCCGGCTGGAGGCGTGGGAGGGGCCGTCTCCGTTCTACATAGCTCCTACAGATAGCAGACTTTACTTCGGCACTGAACGAGGTTTGGCTATAAGCCTCAGCAGTTGGACATGGTAGTGGTCGATCGAGCCACAATCAAACATTATCATTATTATATTATATGGCCATGGAGATGAGATGTTTCCGATGACTTGTAAACGTCACGTACAAAGATCGAGTTACAAATGAAGAAATAGGAGAAAGAATTACAACAGCAATAGGGCCTTTAGAAAACCTCTTGGCATCTGTCAAAAGAAGGAAACTTGCTTGGAACGGTCACATATCGAGATGAAATAGTCTTGTAATTACGATTCTGCACGGAAAGCTGCAAGAAGAGGTGGGAGGACAACATAAAAGAATGAACGAATCTCCGACCCGAAGAGGCACATGCAGCGGCCACCGACAGAGAGGGATGGCGTGTGGTTGTGAAGATGTCTTCATGTGTACCCCAACGACCTCACTGGTTACGGGATGACCTGACCTGATATGAGTTTAAGCACAACAACGGTCACTCCTGTCTTTTGTATCGTGGCTTTTACATCGCCATTTACACTACCTGTTTTGTTTATTATGCCATTTAGTAAGTGAAGCTCTCTTCCTCATCCAACTCTATTCCTTTAAGTTTTGTGAGACCGTGTTGTTGACTGCATATCATTTTACAGTGTTTTGCTTTTCGGCTTGGATCTTTAGACATACTTGTCGGGATATTGTGTCTATTGCAACTGTCTTCTTCTACATTTGAAGTTGTCTGTGAGATAAGAAAAATATATCGTATGCAAAGTCCAGGTCTTCTAACTGTGTAAATAAGTTCCACTGCATTCCATTTATTTCGTAGTTTGTAGCTTCTTTCATAATCTAATCAACTGACAGAGGAACAGAAAAGGGGATAGAAGACATACCCAACCATCCCCATATTTAATGTTAAATGATTAAGTGAGTTGTCCCTCGTGCAAACTCGACACCTTATGTCTATAAACGTCTGCTTATTTTTATGCTGGTGATCTATTGCGGAAACCCCAAAGTGTCTTCGCAATTTCCTTATCCAAGCTGTCAGAGTCTTTTTCATAGCACGGATGATGTATAGACTTGAATTCTCTCTTGTTCCGTGATGTTTGAGACTTGAATTCTCTCTTGTTCTGCGATCATTGAGACTTGAATTCCTCCTTACTCTGCGATCATTTAGACTTGAACTTCATCCTGTTCTGCGATCATTAAAACTTGAATTCTCTCTTGTTCTGCGATTATTGAGACTTGACTTCCCACTTGTTCTGCGATCATTTAAACTTGAATTTGATTCTAACAACTGCTCTACAGTTGTCCACGATGTGTCTGCCTGGTTTGCCCATGATCTGTTGTGTCCGAAACCTGCCTGTTCGTCTCTCATTTTGGTATCTTCAGATTGTCTTAGCCTTTCGTGTATAACTCTGTTCAGCACTTTATCACGGACTGAAAAGATCACCATTATTATGTAATGTTTACGTTCCTAAAAGATGGCTTACGGAAATATATGAGGCGGTTAATGGTACTATGCACGAGCTACGCAGTTGGGCTCTTTCTAGAGATCTCTTCATAACCTGAAACTGAATGGCAAAACAAGATAAGGGAAAATACGCGGAAGAGAAAAAAAGAAGAAGACGGAGAAGTATATCACTTTTCTTTGGTAGCTTAACCATATTGTTGTTGTTGTTGCTGTTGTTGTTCCGAATGCCCATAATGAGTAGATTTACTGAAACGGACGTTAAATGGCGGGTTGCAATCGCTTTTACTCTCACCCCAACGTGCTGATAAAGGTGGACCGGGGTCCTCTAGGCGGTTGTGCTATACTTGGCTTCATCTGCGTGTCACTCACTACTACGGGGATCACGTTGATCCCTCATCCGGTTAGACAGGCTGCATGAAAGTAGTCCGAAAGGCAAAGCAGCGATGGAAAGAAACTGAGAACAGATGAGATTTAATGCAACGGCATCTGTAATACTTCATCCCTGAAAGCAGTGGCTGCTACTATTTCATATTCTCTTGTCGTCGTCGTCGTCGAATGTGCACGATGAGTAAGTTTACTCCTCTGTGCGCCCTGGAAAAGGCTTTAGGTGGTGCGTTCCAAAAGCTGTCATCACATCCAGAGCGCAGTGTAAGGTGGACCGGGGTCCTCCAGGTGGTTGTGCTATGCAGACTTCATCTGCGTGTCGCTGACTACTGCGGGGATCACGTAGATCCCACACCACGTTAGCCAGGCTGCCATGAAACAGCCTGTTTCCAGGGCCAACTGCGTTGAAGTAAGGTGGGTGTTGGCCAGTATAGTTACCTCACCCTGACTATCATTGTCCCATCAGTATGGTTTGCCTGACCCTGACTATCATTGGCCGATCAGTATGGTTTGCCTGACCTTGACTATCATTGGCCGATCAGTGTGTTTTGCCTGACCCTGACTATCATTGTCCGATCAGTATGGTTTGCCTGACCCTGACTATCATTGGCCGATCAGTATGGTTTGCCTGACCTTGACTATCATTATCAGATCAGTATGTTTTGCCTGACCCTGACTATCATTTTCCGATCAGTATGTTTTGCCTGACCCTAACTATCGTTGTCCGATCAGTATGTTTTGCCTGACCCTGACTATCTATGTCCGATCAGTATGTTTTGCCTGACCCTGACTATCGTTGTCCGATCAGTATGTTTTGCCTGACCCTGACTATCGTTGTCCGATCAGTATGTTTTGCCTGACCCTGACTATCGTTGTCCGATCAGTATGTTTTGCCTGACCCTGACTATCGTTGTCCGATCAGTATGTTTTGCCTGACCCTGACTATCGTTGTCCGATCAGTATGTTTTGCCTGACCCTGACTATCGTTGTCCGATCAGTATGTTTTGCCTGACCCTGACTATCGTTGTCCGATCAGTATGTTTTGCTTGTCCCTATCATTGTCCGATCAGTATGTTTTGCCTGAACCTGACTATCATTATTCGATCAGTACGTTTTTCCTGACCTTGACTAACATTGTCCGATCAGCATATTTTGCCTTGGCCAGACGGCATTCTAATCCCCCCTCCAATTCTATTAAATATATGGAGTACTGTTTCTAGAACTATCTGTCAAAACCATAATAGCCTTTCCAAAATAGGCTGGTGTTTCTTGCATTAGATTCTGCACTTAGATTTAGTAATAGTCACAACAAATCAAAGCCTGTGGCAGTCATTGTCATTTATTATGTTCACCGTTCTTGTTTAAAATGTTGACTCTTCTTGCTTAAAATATTCACCTGTGTCGTTTAAATTAGTTTGTTATTCTCAAGTATGTTTTCTTTTGTTCCTCAATTAGATATTTGAGTCTAGAGTAAGTTATCGTTTTTGTATTTGTGCCCACGCCAAACTGGCTCATCCTTAGTATAGATGTTACCTACCTTCACTGCAAGAGACCTTATGAAAATAATAGTTGCTATCGTAAGCGAAGATGACGACATCATCAGACGTGTGCTGCGATACGTCTTCACTTCCCCTTTATTTTGTTGGTTTGCCTTATGCTATATCTTGCGCTTGAATAAATTAAAGTGGGACAGAATTACGCGGCGTCGGCTCAACTCGCTTGTCCCCTGCTACCATAATCCGGTAAAAAGACATAGTCTGGACGACTGGAGTTATGACGGAATGCAGGGTTTTTTCCTCAGGGTTTACTTCCGAGACATTTACGGTAAACAGGTTGCCCACGAGGCTACCTGGATAAAAGCTATTAGCTGTGCGGTTCATGGCATAAACTTTGCAATGTTCGGATTCATGAACGGTGTCAAGATAGACTCTTGCATGAAATAAAACACCTGGGGGAGGAACCTACCTCCTACCAGGCGCGTCAGCAGGGTTGCGGATTGCTGAAAGGCCTCCAAATTTGGAGGTTAGCTGCGAATAAATAAGCAGCCGTGGACAAAAACGGGTCGGCAGGTATGGAGGCTTAATGGAGGCAGCCTCTCCACCATGCAAATACACATCAAGGTTAATCACCTGTTTGTCTTAAAAAACGATTACAAGTCAACCTCTACACCTCACGGTAGAAGAGGAGCGACTAAGTAAGTAATGAAATAACATATAACATCGACTTGATGTCCCTTTTCAGCTTATATTTTATGTAAGGGTCTGCTTCCTCCTGCGTTTTCTAAGGTTTGCATCCCAGAGGTAACGGCCCGTGATGTGATTGGGAAGCGAATCCAGCACTTTCGGGTTGTGAACCGTGCCACTTAACCAATAACCCACGCCGTCCCCAAAGGCAGCAGTGATAACAGCAGTTAGTGATGTAGGTCAGAATACAAACTTGGATGTGTTCAGATTCATGAAACATCAAAGCCTCCTTCGTTCTTACAACGCTTCCAGGCATCAACTTTAATATATCTAAAGATAGCAGTGGTTGTCCTGAGCATGGCCTACTTTAGATTACAGTTGGTCTTAACCTGAGCATGGCCTACTTTAGATTACAGTTTGCCTTGACCTGAGCATGGCCTACTTTAGATTACAGTTGGCCTTGACCTGAGCATGGTCTACTTTAGATTACAGTTGGCCTTGACCTGAGCATGGCCTACTTTAGATTACAGTTAGTCTTGACCTGAGCATGGCCTATTTTAGATCACAGTTGGCCTTCACCTGAGCATGGCCTACTTTAGATTACAGTTGGCCATGGCCTGAGCATAACCTACTTTATATTACAGCTGTGCTTGACCTGAGCACGGCTTACTTTAGATTACAGTTGGCCTTGACCTGAGCATGGCCTACTTTAGATTACAGCTAGCCTTGACCTGAGTATGGTCTACTTCAGATTATAGCTGGCCATGGCCTCAGGCTATTGGGATCTTCAATAAGCACGTCCAGGAGTCCTGCCGGTGAAGGTCACGTTGGTGTTGATTGTTCCTCGTGTGTTCGACACTATTTATAGCAGATGATCAGAAGTCATCATGTCAGTGCCGCAGACACATTCATCTGTTTGTCATTTTCTCAATTTTTTAAACGAATGGTACATCAGTCTTTTGTGGCCTGTATGGATTCTGAAGGTTAATATCTGCTCACATTTATTGAGCTGTATGTCCTATTCTTAATTTGTTGTTGTTGTTCTTCGTCGGCGTCCGTTCTAAAAAAGGACGATGTGACGTAGCTTACAGCGATATCTACTCCATTCGGCCCGACGCATCCGGTGTAAGTTGACTATTATGTGTGTGCTGGTTTGCCTTCCCAAAGCGATTCTTATTCCCTTTGCCAGACTACACTCGTGCAGCCTGTTTCCAGGGCCGGAGCTTGGAGTCGAAGTAGGGTCTTGGCCAGTTCTGGTTCGCTAACGCTCATACCAGCATCCAGCTATACGTCTCTGGGGTGCTGTCTGCTTATTTACTGTGCCATATCTTTGATCTTCTTGGTTTGTTGAAACAGAAAGGTCTGATATAAGTAGTGGTAGGGCGCTCGCTGTTCGTGGTTCTATCACTTCCCTGTATTTATATTTATATGAGAACGAGATTGGGGGGGGGGGGGGGATGATAGAGAAGGAGTGAGAGAGAGAGGAGTGATAGTGAGTGGGAGTGTGCGAGAGTGTTAGAGAATGAAAAAGGGAGAGTGAGGATGAGAGAGAGTCAGTGAGAGAGTGATGGGGAGAATCAGTGAGAGAGGGTGAGTCGGAGTCATATAGAAAGTCAATGAGAGAGTGTGTGAGAGGGTGAGAGAGAGTGAGGGATAGAGAAAGAGTGAAATTAGGACTGATAGAGACAGTTATATAGAGAGTCAATAAGATGAGAGAGAGTGAAAGATACTCATAGAGAGAGTGGGCCGGAGTGAGAATGTGATAGAGACAGTCAATGGGATGAGAGAGAGTGTGAGTGAGAGTGAGAAGGAGTGAGGGCGAATGAGTAAGAGAGATTGAATGAGAAAGAAAGAAAGAAGCTCCTTTCCTAACACCGTCAAGCGGACACTCACAATATGAGAACCGGCGCTCTGGAGTAACCACTTGATTACCCAGAGTTTTGCCGTGAGATCTCGATTACCCAGAGTTTTGCCGTGAGATCCCGATTACCCAGAGTTTTGCCGTGAGATCCTGATTACCCAGAGTTTTGCCGTGAGATCCTGATTACCCAGAGTTTTGCCGTGAGGTCCTGATTACCCAGAGTTTTCCGTGAGGTCCTGATTATCCAGAGTTTTGACGTGAGATCCTGATTACCCAGTTTTGTCGTGAGATCCTGATTACCCAGAGTTTTGCCGTGAGATCCTGCTTACCCAGAGTTTTGCCGTGAGATCCTGATTACCCAGAGTTTTGCCGTGAGATCCTGATTACCCAGAGTTTTGCCGTGAGATCCTGATTACCCAGAGTTTTGCCGTGAGATCCTGTATGTTCCACGCTCTGTGTTTATATTTCACGTCTCCCATAACTATCCGCACATTAGAGCACAGCCCGAAACGTTAACCTGGCTAGTCTTCAACCGCAAACGTAATGGCCAAGGAGATGTGGTGACAGATACATGGTGAGGCCAGCCGTTCTCATCGTGTCTGCCATGGGGACCTTTAAAACCATGTCCAGGTCTATAATTGGACTACAATAAGTTTATTTGTTCTTCAAAATACAGCCGTCTACAAGAACAAGTGGGCACAGCCACGTGTTAATTAAAGAAAGGTCCAGATTAGATAACAGGAAGTATTTTTTTACACACTGATACGTGACCGTGTATGATCATATCTTTGAGTACTGGGTGATCAAAGGAAAACGTCTTCGTCCAAGGCCAGATAAATGGAATATTTTGAATGGCACTAGGAATCAAGATGCTGAGCAGCGCATGAGCTGCAGTGGTCAGTGACCCATAGCTGACTGCTAGCGTCAGGGCCAGCGAACCATAGTTGCCAAGACCCTTCTACACCTCCACGCGGTGATCCTGGATAACAGGCTGCAGCAGGGCAGACTGGCTAAGGAGAAGAGATCGAAGAGGGAATGCTAACCCGGTACTCAAAAAATGCTTGCTGAAGTCGGATGTGTTGGACCGAAAGGTGCAAATATCGCAGTCAAGCTGTAAACTACGAGACAACGTATTCCGTTCTCTGGAATACATTCTGCTACTTACTCCCTTTTAGGGTTTGGTAGCGGGAAATTGAGAACGAACGAAGGAGAAGAAGAAGAAGAAGAAGAATGGCACTAAACAACAACTAGCGTACACATGCAGATACCATTACATGGTAATGGGCCGAAGGGTGAGAGTTTGGATGCTGCTGGTCCTGTAATAACAGCGCATGGTCACCTTATTGTACTTCTACTGCTACCAAAATATTTGTATGAATCCACAGGTTGTAATTATGGCTCTCCCAAAACAAAATATGACTTTGTTGTAGACAATAATGCATCCCCGATTTTGGGACGCTATTTGAATGATCGCCTGACTAATAGAATGGATAGAGCGTTTGTCTCTGTCTACAAAGGCTCGGAATTAGATCCCCTGATTTTCACCCGTCTCAAATGTGCGCCTGACATAGTCAGAAAAATAATTGCATCTAAAAAAGAACTGGTCTAGTATAATTGTCTCCTCACTTCATCCCCGACGGAAGTCTCTTTTTTCAGTCCACCTTCACTTTGAATCCTAATGACTAGACGATCTTTTCTCATACACATACATTCTGTTTTTCTCTATATCCCCAACCTTCTTCCTTATCTACCTGCCATTGTCCTACTTTGGACGCCTAATTATCTCGTAATCCTAGCTGCACACGAGATAATTAGGCGTCCAACAGCTGGACAATGGCAAGGTAAGATAAGGAAGAAAGGTTGGGGATATAGAGCAAAACAAGAATGTATGTGTATGAAGAAAAGATCGTCTAGTCATTAGGATTCAACCGTGCCACGAGTGTGGAACTGAAAACGAGAACTGGTATATAGCTGCGCAGCAAAAGCTTGCTTTCTTCTGATCCTTAAGTTTTTCACACATAATTGTTCGGTACATATATCTGTCTGTCTGTCTGTCTGTCTGTCTGTCTGTCTGTCTGTCTGTCTGTCTGTCTGTCTGTCTGTCTGTCTGTCTGTCTGTCTGTCTGTCTGTCTGTCTGTCTGTCTGTCTGTCTGTCTGTCTGTCTGTCTGTCTGTCTGTCTGTCTGTCTGTCTGTCTGTCTGTCTGTCTGTCTGTCTGTCTGTCTGTCTGTCTGTCTGTCTGTCTGTCTGTCTGTCTGTCTGTCTGTCTGTCTGTCTGTCTGTCTGTCTGTCTGTCTGTCTGTCTGTCTGTCTGTCTGTCTGTCTGTCTGTCTGTCTGTCTGTCTGTCTGTCTGTCTGTCTGTCTGTCTGTCTGTCTGTCTGTCTGTCTGTCTGTCTGTCTGTCTGTCTGTCTGTCTGTCTGTCTGTCTGTCTGTCTGTCTGTCTGTCTGTCTGTCTATATATCTATCTATCTATCTATCTATCTATCTATCTATCTATCTATCTATCTATCTATCTATCTATCTATCTATCTATCTATCTATATATCTTATCTATCTTATCTATCTTATCTATCTATCTATCTTATCTATCTATCTATTTATCTATCTATCTATCTATCTATCTATTTATCTATCTATTTATCTATCTATCTATCTTCTCTCTCTCTCTCTCTCTCTCTCTCTCTCTCTCTCTCTCTCTCGGTCTCTCTGTGGGTCTCTTTCATTTATCTGAAACCCAATTTTTTTTTCTATTGTCTGTATTTTAATAGGTCTATATGAATAAATGTATATATCTTCCATTTATAAATGCGTTTATATATGTACACACACATTTTTGTCTTTTTACCTATCTCATATGCGGAGGAAGACTATCGTCTGGTCAGGGAAAAATATACTGATCAGACATGTTAGTCTGGCTCAGACAAAACATAATGGCCATGCCCCTCAACTCGGCTTCCTCGTAGCCCTCCCTGGAAAGGGGCTGTTTTCATGGCAGCATGGCTAACGTGGTGAGGGATCGACATGATCCCCATAGTAGTCAGTGACACGCAAATGAAGCCAAGCATAGCACAATGCCTGGAAGACCTCGGTCTACCTTCCTTAGCTCGCGTGGGATGTGAGGAAAGCGACTGTAACCCGCCACTTAACATCCTTTTCAAGGCCCACAAAAGAGTAACGTAGGTATCGTGGGCATTCGCAAACAACAACAACAACAACCTATCTCCTAAATATATTTCTGTATATGTCTGTCTTAATGTCTGTTGTCGCTCTGTGCCCATCTATTTTCTCCGTAGACTGCCTGCCTACTACCAGTCCTTCTGTTTCGCTCTCTCTCTCTCTCTCTCTCTCTCTCTCTCTCTCTCTCTCTCACACTCACTCACCTTGTCTGCCTCTTCTATCAATCCTCGTAAATACGTTACGATATTTATGCTAGCATTAAAGAGGTTCACACTGAATTGATAAGAGGCGATACGTCACGTTCTAATCTAACGTCCTGGCATCGCCCTTCAAAAAGTGCTCTATATCTTATCACGCAGCATCTGTCTTTCTTGTCTGCTCTCTTCTCCTGACTCTCTAGGAATCATTTTCTTGCTCATTGTGGTATGTAAGAGAATGCAGAAAAAGTGTAACAGTGCTGCTGGCCTAAGTAGAGCAAGGTGTAAAGGCAGTGTTAAATTAGAACAATAACATACATGTGTGGACGAACGTTTCGACATGCAAGGTCTTTGTCGAGGATTAGACGTAGGAAAACGAGACAAGGAGAGAGAGAGATAGAGAGAGAGGGTGGAGAGAAAGAGGCCCCCAACATATCATCTACACATTCACACCGAATCAAATACTGACAATCACATACATGCACATATAAATAGACACAAGCACGCACCGTATATGCATACTCTCAAACACACGCGTTGACATGCACGCAAACTCGCACTCTCTCTATCACACGCACACATACGGTCAAGAAAGAGAAGGTTATGGAAGAGAAGGTTTCGCAAGAGAAAGTTAAGGAAGAGAAGGTTAAGGAAGAGAATGTTAAGGAAGAGAAGGTTAAGGAAGAGAAGGTTGCGTAAGAGAAGGCTAAGCTAAAGATGGTTAAGGAAGAGAAGGCTAAACAAAAGAAGGTTAAGGAAGAGAAGGCTAAACAAAAGAATGCTAAGGAAGAGAAGGATAAGCAAAAGAAGGTTAACGAAGAGAAGGATAAGCTAAAGATGGTTAAGGAAGAGAAGGCTAAACAAAAGAAGGTTAAGGAAGAGACGGATAAGCAAAAGAAGGTTAAGGAAGAGAAGAATAAGCAAAAGAAGGTTAAAGAAGAGAAGTCAATGCAAAAGAATGTTAATGACGAGAAGGCTATGTAAAAGAAGGTTAAGGAAGAGAAGGCTAAGCAAAATAAGGTTAAGGAAGAGAAGGCTAAGCAAAAGAAGGTTAATGAAGAGAAGGTTAAGGAAGAGAAAGCTAAGGAAGAGAAGGTTAAGGAAGAGAAGACTAAGCAAAAGAAGGTTAATGAAGATAAGGTTAAGGAAGAGAAGGTTAAGGAAGATAAGGTTAAGGAAGAGAAGGTTAAGGAAGAGAAGGCTAAGGAAGCCTCCTCAAACTAAACTCCTAGTCAGAAATGAGGTGCTAGAGACTTCAGTATACTAAGCCACAGCTAAGTGGGCTGGTCAGCTCCTTTCATCGCTACCTTTACCTTCCGTAACATAAGTCATACATCACAAAGGGTCACAACTAATGTCCAGTATAGACAAAGATTGTTTCGGCTTGGTCATAAACATGTCATGGAGTTCGGTTTTAAAGTTTGCATTTCTGGATTGTATTGTCGAAGGCACGCGTCTATCAACCCCAGACCGTAGTCTTTTAGGTTATAGCTGGGCTTATTAGCCAGTGTACGATGGACGCTCGAACAGTTTTGCACTTTAGTATGAAGGAGTATGAACTTACCTGGAAATTAGTGTGAACGTTAGTCCATCTCTGTGTATTGACTAGGACGCGATAAACTTATCCCATCATTCTTCATCTTGGTGATGACCTGGTTGTAGAACTACTCCGTTTTGATCCTGGCCTGTACCACCAGTTCGTTTTTCTGACGCCCACGACTTGATTATTGAAGTCCAAGAAGCGGATGGCTCTTGTTTGGGAAGTCAGTAGGTGGGACGTTCCGTGAGAAGAGCGGATGGGACATGATTTCATACCCGCACGGGAAGTCAGTAGGTGGGTCGTCCGGTGAGTAGAGCGGATGGGACATGATTTCATACCCGCACGGGAAGTCAGTAGATGGGACGTACTGCGAGTAGAGCGGATGGGACATGATTTCACACCCGCACGTTTGTTTCTGACGACCAGGACTTTATTACTGAACTGGAGGCGTGGTTTCTGTCCCAACAGGAGAAGTTATACAATCATGGAGTCAGGAAAGTGAAGAATTGCAGGATGAACACATAGATAAGGACTAAAGTTCACACCAATGTCCAGTTAAGTGCCGCGATTTCTTTACCCTAAAGTGCTAAACGTTTCGATCATCAACCGTATTGATGCGTCTATGTATCTGTTTGTAATATATTGTTGTGCGTGTTCCACTATGGCAGTTTTGCAGAACAGCGAAAATACTAGAATGCACACTTTATAGGAAAAGAGGAAGTGGACGTCCAGGAAACAATGAAACCACACAGGCGTGTAAGAACATTGGGGTACTTGCTGATCTGAAGAGTTCTGCTGGGAACAGAGGACGAGGGCGTGGTCAGAGAACTTAAGCATCAGTCTACGAACTGATTCGCTTGATGATGATAATCCTTGGTCAACTAGAACGGTCCAGTTGGGGAAGTTGAACCCTGTATCTCTGCAGTGAAAAGCGCGTGCTCTACCACTGCGCTAATCAGACTAATATCACACACACACACACACACACATTCACACTCAATCATACACGCACTCGCACGCACACACACATACCATAGTTATATATGTCGAATAGTTGCCCCTTTCTCTCTCTCTTTCTCTCTCACTCTCTTTTCTCTGTCTTTACACGCGCGCGCACAAACAAATATATAATCAGTACACACACGTTCATCGCGCAACATGGACACGTACATCCAGTAATCTAAGCTGAACGGCGAATATTATAGAGTAAGACAGCAGTGAAACTACAAGCAAAATGATCAAGGAATGACCAGATATACATACCAATTGGCATTTCCACACCAATGCGAAACACCTTGAAACTTACCACATCAGCAACCAGTGACGAATCCTTACTAAGACCTGGTCGGCACCGAGTTTTCCAGGCAGACACAGTTTTAGACTCATTCTTCAATGATGGATCGGTGCCGCCTGTCTTTCTTCGGCCATCTTGCCTGCATCTCTCTATACATCTCGGTCCGCCAGCTTCTACGTCTGCGTGTGGAGAGTGAGCGTGTGGACATCATTAAGTCGTCTCCCGGGCTGCCCAGGCAACATTTTACTGAAACACATCGACTCAACTTTATCAGCCCCGTATGCAGTCGGAGACTACCATTAACCATAGGCATGAGCGGTCAGCGCGACTGGCCCTGGTTGCATAGGCGGAATTCATAACTTGACTACTGAAACTCGCACTACTTTAACGGTCTCTTTTAAAGTTACTATGTTTCCAAGCACCTGCAATCATTAACATCATCATTAGAATGTGAAGGAAGCATATCGTTAACTACGGTTGTACCGATTAATTTGCAGATAAACGGTAATCGATAATATCGGTCATTTTGCCGACTAATCGGTATCGCCTATTCTTTCGATTAATCGGTTTACATAGTCGGTTTTCATATTAGATCATCCTTGTTTTTTGTATTATTATTATTTTTTTTTAAAATGATTTCTCATGACGTCAGAAGTGGATTTTGGCAGTAAGCCAGTAAAGTTTGAACCATCCCGCCAACATCCATAAAATTGTGTTTCCATGCTGTAGCAAGAATGCCAAGGATGACATGTGGGAAATGTATTGGATTCGACATATAAATATACAGAAGAAGCGAATATTATTTCCTAGGACACACAATCTAAGCAATCCAGTAAAATTTAACCGAACTGGCAGTGCTTGAACGCGCTGACCTACTCAACTGGAAATGATATCGGACTTCTCCAGGGGCGTATCTCCCCTTACGTGAAAAAATGTCACATTAGAGGAAACATCCTCCCGCCCTCCTGAGAGGATATGTTTTATTGATCATTTGTCAGAGAATTAATTTTTGAAATATAAAGATTCCGATTACACGTTCATTTAAAGGTGTTTAAACAACGCCCATTAATAATGATCTCAGTTATCCATTAATAATGATCTCTGTTATCTTAACCTTCTCAGGCAAAAATGAAAATTTTGTAATCAAATTTGAGAGATCTTAAATTATAAAGTCAAAACATGAACATGCCTCAATTTTTAGGACATATCTGACCTCATGTGGTTATTTATGGAATGTTGTAATAAATTACATCCAATTAATCGCAATGCACATTTCATACCACAGTTGGGGACAGCGTGGGCTAGTGGTTAAGTGATGCGGCTCACAATCTGAAGGTGCTGGGTTCGCTCCCTATCACAGCACCGGCCGTTATCCCGAGCAAGCAACCTTCAGAAAATGCAGGAGGAAGCAGACCCTTACATAAATTGGATGCCGAAGTCGGATGCGCTGGGCCGACAGGCGCAAAATAAAAACCGCAGTGCAACGCACACCACCTTGGGAAATTGAGAAATAAGGCGAACGCACACAAAACAAATGAAAATATTTTTCTAAATATCACAGTAGATAACTGCATTATAATTAATCGGCTACCGAGTTATTGATATCGACTGATAATGGTGAGGTGGCTAACCGGTAATAAACACATTTGTTTATCAGTGCAAGTCAAATTTTGACTGCGTCTGACCTCTTTTAAAGTATTATATTCTATTCTTGATGCCTCATGTCTCTGAACAACCCTCAGCAATATTGCAGCGCCAATCTGTGGTGATTTGTGGAGATTATTTCCCAGTCATCGTGGTTAATACCGCACTGAATCAGTGATTTCTTTAGTGCGTTCTTGTACCTTTTCCGCTGTCCACCGCTTGCTCTCTTGCCATTTTGGAGTTCACCATAGAGAAGCTCTTTTGGTAGACGCTGATCCGACATGCGTAACACATGGCCAGCCCGTCTCAGTTGTGCTGCACATATCATGGCGTGCATACTGGACATACCCGATCGAGCTAACACATCTGTATATGGCACCATGTCCTGTCATCTAATCCTCAGCAGTTTCCGCAGGCAGTGCACGTGGAAGTGATGTAATTTCCCGACATGGCGACTATAGACGATCCAGGTTTCACATACATATAAGAGGGTAGGTAGAACAATTGCCCTTTATTTGTATTTGAGTCCTGATCCCTCGCCTATCCCACACCTTAGTATGAAGTCTACCGAATGTTTGAGTCCTGATCCCTCGCCTATCCCACACCTTAGTATGAAGTCTACCGAATGTTTGAGTCCTGATCCCTCGCCTATCCCACACCTTAGTATGAAGTCTACCAAATGTTTGAGTCCTCATCCCTCGCCTACCCCACACCTTAGTGTGAAGTCTACCGAATGTTTGAGTCCTGATCCCTCGCCTACCCCACACCTTAGTGTGAAGTCTACCGAATGTTTGAATCCTGATCCCTCGCCTACCCCACACCTTAGTGTGAAGTCTACCGAATGTTTGAGTCCTGATCCCTCGCCTACCCCACACCTTAGTGTGAAGTCTACCGAATGTTTGAGTCCTGATCCCTCGCCTACCCCACACCTTAGTGTGAAGTCTACCGAATGTTTGAGCCCTGATCCCTCGCCTACCCCACACCTTAGTATGAAGTCTACCGAATGTTTGAGTCCTGATCCCTCGCCTATCCCACACCTTAGTATGAAGTCTACCGAATGTTTGAGTCCTGATCCCTCGCCTATCCCACACCTTAGTATGAAGTCTACCGAATGTTTGAGTCCTGATCCCTCGCCTACCCCACACCTTAGTATGAAGTCTACTGAATGTTGAGTCCTGATCCCTCGCCTATCCCACACCTTAGTATGAAGTCTACCGAATGTTTGAGTCCTGATCCCTCGCCTATCCCACACCTTAGTATGAAGTCTACCGAATGTTTGAGTCCTGATCCCTCGCCTATCCCACACCTTAGTATGAAGTCTACCGAATGTTTGAGTCCTGATCCCTCGCCTATCCCACACCTTAGTATGAAGTCTACCGAATGTTTGAGTCCTGATCCCTCGCCTATCCCACACCTTAGTATGAAGTCTACCGAATGTTTGAGTCCTGATCCCTCGCCTATCCCACACCTTAGTATGAAGTCTACCGAATGTTTGAGTCCTGATCCCTCGCCTATCCCACACCTTAGTATGAAGTCTACCGAATGTTTGAGTCCTGATCCCTCGCCTATCCCACACCTTAGTATGAAGTCTACCGAATGTTTGAGTCCTGATCCCTCGCCTATCCCACACCTTAGTGTGAAGTCTACCGAATGTTTGAGTCCTGATCCCTCGCCTATCCCACACCTTAGTATGAAGTCTACCGAATGTTTGAGTCCTGATCCCTCGCCTATCCCACACCTTAGTATGAAGTCTACCGAATGCCGCACTTGTCCTAGCTATTCTTATATTCACCTCATCACCCCGCGTGCTGACGACACATGCTTTGTACACCAAGGCCTTGGTTTTAATTGTCAGTTTCTGGTTTTTCCTAACACGCACTGTGAGACGAGCAAATGTAGCAGCAGTTTTGCCAAATCGACTCTTAACATCGATAAATATGAACTGACATCTGTGCGTGCACACATTCACATACCTGGGATCCCCCACCAACAACAAGCTCTCTGTATACCAAGAAATGTGTATACGAGGCGTCTTCAAATGAAACCAGACCTAACTGCACTAAGTGAACATACGTACAATGCGCATGACGACGTCAATTTTGACGTAAACAGCACATACCAACCACCAAGTTTGCAAAATTACATTGTCCTCCGACTCATAGTTTCCTCAGCAGACCGTTTAAAACATGGCTGGTGTGATACGGAATCCACCCAGAGTTGATCAGCGAACGATGATTCTGTTTCTAACACCTGAAGAATGTCGACCAGTTGACATTCATCGCAGAATGCAGACATTGTATGGTAACAAAAGTGTGTCGATGACAACAGTGAAGAACTGGCCAACGATGTTTAAAGAAGGACGTGAGGTAACGGCCGATCTTCCGAGACCTGGGCAGGGGCATTTGTTGCGTCAGAAGATGCCATCGCCAAAGTTGCTGTCGGTCATCATACACTGCCTGCATTCTGCGATGAATGTCAACTGGTCGACATCCTTCAGCTGTTAGAAACCGAATCACCGCTCGGTGATTAACTCTGAACGGATTCCGTATCACACCCGCCATGTTGTAACCGGTCTGCTGGGGAAACTATGAGTGTGAAGATAATGACATTTGACAAACTTGACGGTTGATACGGGCTGGTTACATCAGAATTGATGTCATCATGCGCATCGTTCATTTGGTGCAGTTAGGTCCGTTGTCAATTAAACACGCCTCGCATAAATATATATATATGTGAAGACAATTTTAATTAATTTTTTTAAACACTGCCATCACATTTTTATTCGAAAAATGAGTCCGCGATAAATGATTGTTTAAACCACTTATATTTTAGCATCACCTGGTTGAGCTTTTCCCGCGTACTATTTCTCCATCCCTTCTGGCATCTCTAGCTTCTCTGTTTGACGTAGTCTGTTTATAGTTGTGACCCCTGGCCCAGATTTACCTGCTGGGATCTGAAGAATGTACGCCTGATATTTCGCCTGGTATGCAGTCAGTCTGGGATCTGGGTTGCCTTGCTATTTCGGTTTCCTCGAACGATGCTGAACCAGTAGCTGTGATGTCTGTTTTGTTATTATTTGTACATGTTTGTAGGTTTTCCAAACAATAGCACGTGTACTTGTTTATCGCCCTGCTGATTGGGGGGGGGGGGGGGGGAGATGGCGATCTGACTGACGTCATGTATTCTGATCATGAGATTATGATTTCCATGTGAACGTCCCTGTGAACATTGTTGAATGGATTTGCTCAATTGGCCCGGTTCATTTACGGTTCAGTATCTATACTATTTTTCCTAAAGTTTTTGCGTTTGTAAATATATGTTTCCGAAGACGCCATAACTCGCAAATGGAACGACATAACTTGCTGATATTTTTACTGAACATGTTATAATAGATTTCTATGTCAGCACAATTTCGTTCCCTTCACGAGTTATGGGTATATGATTTTGTGGTTGCGCGACGAATATTGTTTACCGGCAAATATTTATACGGTGAACTGTTTGTTGATAATGCAACCGGTTCAGTGATCTGAACCAAAGACTGAGGAGATGGCCGGTGAGTAGACGAGGTGGGGGAAGAGATGGATGAGGATAGTTTTAAAGGTAGAATAAATGAAACGAGAATGCGTGTGTTAAGGAAGAGTTTTAGATGGAAGAATCTCAATCAATTTATCAAGCCGTCGCTCCTCTCTATTCATAGGCCATTAACAACATTACGCGTCAGCATACACGGCCCGGGGTGCTCTCTCTGCCCCTCTTCAGGTGTAATCATTTAATCTTAGTTTCTTCTCACATTCTCTTATCCATATATTGTTGGGTCTACCTCTCTATATCTCTCTCTCTATTTCTCTCTTCCCTCAAGGATTCCATGTAAGAGCCTGTCTGGCTATGTTGGATGTTGCTCTCCGTAGCGTATGTCCTATCCAGCCCCATTTGTTTCGCCTTATGCGTTGGATCCTGTTGCTGTTTTTGATTCATTTCACATAGGTCTTCATTCCTCACCATGTCCGGCCACTTTATGCTCACTATCCATCTTAAGCATCGTTTACGATGGATTGGAGTCTTTTTTGTATGGCCTTGGTCGTCCACCGTATCTCCGCTCCATACAGCAGCACTTAGACACTTCCGTTGAACATTCTAACGCTGATGTGAATCTTGATTTCTCTGGATTGGAAATGTTGTTTAGTGTCAGGAATGTCCCTGGTGCTCTTCAAATTCTGGTACTTACATCTGCATAAGTACCTCCTGATGTGTCATTTATGCAACGCAAATAGGTAAAACTATTCACTTTTTCCAACGGGTCTCTCTGACTCTAGCATTGTTGATTCTTTTTTGATAGTGTTGAGTTTAAGGAGCTTGGTTTTCTTCACGATGATGTTCAGTCGTTTGTCGATTGTTTATGTTTCTCTTGAATTTTGGTTGTGACTTGTGACTGTGTGACAGCAGAACTAGATTAACAGCGTAGACCAGGTCCTCCAATGTTGACAATAGTGTCCACTGAATACCAGTTCGTTTCTCCAGATCATTTCTCAGAGCCAAAGTTCTTCCCTCGACCTGCTCGAAACGCAGAAGAGGCCGTCCCTGCACAGTATGGCACCAGCAGTTAGGCAAACCCACCACACCCCCAACACCCCTTCGCGTTAGTGCAGTTAGTGGCTTCTAAGCAGGTGTATCGCTGCAGGGGTCATAGTGTTGCTCCCCACCTTATTGGCCAGGCTGCTGGAGTGTAGCTTGTTTCTAGGTGCATATATATACACATACACACACGTTTGCCAGAACCCATTTATTATTATCATTGAATGTACAGAAACGGGAACCACACGTTTCTGTTATCTAAGGGATGAAATACAAGAAAACCGCGCTGAGTTAAATATTTCACTGTTACCTCCCATTGACCAATTTTTGTGTAAGATCCCCAACGTTCAAGGATCAAATCACATTGCTCCCTGTTCAACAGGCAGGGCATGTTGTAGGTTTTTCCGTGGTATGACCGCTTCTTCTAGTCAAATTGGATGTACATTTCGGAGTCTTCGCAGAAGCTAAGGAGTTCGTGCTCTGTCGTCAACAATTCCAGCAATGAAAAAGATTAGGTAGTCGGTATTATGAACGATATTCCATGTTATGTAGTATCACTACACTCCAAGCAGACCCATAGATGTGCCAGGTCTTTCAGTATACGACAAAAATGTGTATACTAATGGTTTCAGTAGCTTCCTAGCTGTACACATTCAAGTTATATCCTTACATTCGCTCGTTCCTACTCAACCAACTTTGACGTTCAAACTCTGCGTAATGTGGATTACAATTCATCAAATGCAGTGTTATCATCAATCAGGCGGTAAATAATTGAATTCAATATACCCCTTCGTCCATTTATATAAATTGTAAATGAATTATATATATTGGTTCTTCTTCTTTTTCTTCTTCTTCTTCTTCCTTCTTCTTCTTCTTCTTCTTCTTCTTCTTCTTCGTTCGTTCTCAATCTCCCACTACCAAACCCCGAAAGGGTAAGTATCAGAATGTAGTCCAGAGAACGGAATGCGTTGTGTTGTAGTTTACAGCTTGTCTGCGATATTTGCACCTTTCGGTCTAACACATCCGACTTCAGCAAGCATTTTTTGAGTACCGGGTTAGCATTCCCTCTTCGATCTCTTCTCCTTAGCCAGTCTGCTCTGCTGCAGCCTGTTATCCAGGATCACCTCGTGGAGGTGTAGAAGGGTCTTTGCAGGTATTGTTCGCTGGCCCTGACGCTAGCAGTCAGCTATGGGTCGCCGACCACTGCAGCTCATGTGCTGCTCAGCATCTTGATCCCGTATATTGGTTCTAAATGTTGTTATTGCCGGAGGCAGGGATGAGGATGAACTCTCAACAGCAACTAAATGCTCCCAATGCGCGCGTCTCATATAGCCTCTGACAACAAAGTCCATCTCCTGGCCTTTGTGCGGTAGAACTGTTTTGACAAACAGGAGAACGGGCGGAAGGCACTGGTGCCTGAATACTAGTAGTTTCGGACAGATGGGGCTCGAAAGCCTAGGAAGGCGTAGCTCATCTGGGAAAAGGAAAACTCTGATTTCAAACCATATGAAGCCTTGCAGATAAGATGTTGGCGTGTCTTGTCGGGTTTTGTCAGATATGGCCGTGCAACATGTTTTCTGATCTACCAAACCTGACAACCGACGATGTGCGAAGGAGCACACGCAAGAGGATACAATGCCTTATTCTAGAGCGAGGAAAGGCAACCTCAGCTGAGTGTTGTGGCAGAGCAGACAAGGCCCTTAGCTTTGGTTGGCGGCTGGTTTAGGAGTGTAGCCCCCAACAGGGGAACAGATAGAGCATTGCTCTGCTGATCCGGCAGCTTCAGCAGCGTGCCTTATTCCAAATGTATTTTTATCACCTTTCCCTTGGAGCAAACATGGCAGACCGAGAGAGAGAAACCATACTGCATGGGCAACACGGGGGCTCTATATTTCTGCCCGGATCTTGTGTTAATAGCACAATTGCTGTCGTCTGACAAGACGAAAAGAGCCAACGATGATCTGCTTATGTATGTGCCAAAAATGGCCTTTATATTTAATGCCAAATTGTTATGACTCCGGTTTCTGCAACGCCTATCAGATAGTATATTTTCTCAAACCCGTGAAGGAATCAGGACATTTTGTATATACAGTCATGTCATAGCAACCCGTTCTATGCATTCCAACTCAAGGATTGAGAATCAGACAATATAACGTGTGATTATTGAGGTCTCAGACAAACTTCTCAGAGTAGAAGAAACAACGACATCTTCTCAAAGTGGAGGTATATGAACGAGGGACGTTCAAGTCAAACCGGAACTTTTTTGGTACCGGTAATGACATTTAAAAAAACAAAAACAATTCAAGTATTTAAAATGCCATTTATTTTTCTATATTAACTCCTGCAACGTTTATACACTTATCCAAACGTTTAATGATTGCTTGAAAAGGTTCAGCGTAGCAACTGACACCCGAATGAGGACGAGCGTTATCTTGCAGGAGCAGACCGCCCTTTGTGGTCAAACCAGGCCGTTTTATCTCCGCAGACGGTTATGCACATCACTCAAAATGTGTATGTACTGTTCACTGTTGATAGTAGCACCATGGTGTAGAAAATCAACATTCAGGATAAGACGTTCCACAATCTCAATATTCCCAGGAATGACTGTGGTGGTTTGAGAGCCACCACGGCCAGAATCATCATTCACGGATGTACGGTCTTCTCTAAAACGTTTACACCATTCCAATGTCTCATCACCGTATTGTGATTGCAGTCTTCTGTAAATGTCCGCAGGTTTCATGCCATCGTTCACAAATAACGTCATCACAATACGCTGTTCCATGCAAGCAGTAACAGTGTTTGTCCACCATTTTAATGTATCTGCCATGTGTCTGACCCATGACAGATGGTGCACCTTGCAGTAATAGCACTCGTGACCATAACTAATGATATTAGTTTCAGTTGGAACTAGAACAACAATTTCCGATTTGACTTGAACGCCCTCCTAAAAGGGATAGTCCCATACGGAAAAGGGCAGCCTTATCTTTCATTGATAGTCATAGTCCGTCTTTGTTCGCTACTCTTTACTCAACTCGTGTAAATGCCTCCACGAATACCACTTGTGTATAGTGGGGATCATATCCCAGAGAATAGTTTTTGCTGGTTAACCAAACTACAGGAATAAGGTATAATAATGGTACATAAGGGAAGCTACTTTCCTCGTACATAAAGACTAGGACAATGGGCGAGACGGATGAATCAATGGCGTGCAGAGCAACAAGGTGTGTGATACACTAGAAGTGTATCGTGTTGTAGAAGATAACGACTGACGAGACTGGCGTCTTCACCCAATGGACAAGATGCACCATATAAGCAACAGATTGAAGACGTGGCATATCCATTGCAGCATACCTTCTATGGGAAGATTGCAACTAATCTGGAGTATATTACCACAAGGTTATAAGACAAGTGTAATGTAATATAAGTATTATATGTGTCGCATTGGCGGTAAGACCAGATTGCCTTCATCTCAAGTTACCTGCAGTCGTGAGACGATGAGGATAAGGTCAGGTCAGGCAAAACACACTGATCAGACAATGTTAGTCAGGGTCTGGAGAAATATGCTGGCCAAGACCCTCACCTGACGGGACGATGAGGCTAACGTCTGGTCAGGCAAAACACACTGATCTGACAATGTTAGTCAGGGTCTGGAGAAATATGCTGGCCAAGACTCTCACCTAACGGGACGATGAGGCTAACGTCTGGTCAGGCAAAACACACTGATCAGACAATGTTAGTCAGGGTCTGGAGAAATATACTGGCCAAGACTCTCACCTGACGGGACGATGAGGCTAACGTCTGGTCAGGCAAAACACACTGATCAGACAATGTTAGTCAGGGTCTGGAGAAATATACTGGCCAAGACTCTCACCTGACGGGACGATGAGGCTAACGTCTGGTCAGGCAAAACACACTGATCAGACAATGTTAGTCAGGGTCAGGAGAAATATACTGGCCAAGACTCTCACCTGACGGGACGATGAGGCTAACGTCTGGTCAGGCAAAATACACTGATCAGACAATGTTAGTCAGGGTCAGGAGAAATATACTGGCCAAGACTCTCACCTGACGGGACGATGAGGCTAACGTCTGGTCAGGCAAAACACACTGATCAGACAATGTTAGTCATGGTCAGGATAAATATACTGGCCAAAACTCTCACCTGACCTCCTCGTTGGTCGTCCTGGAAACGGGCTGTTGTCGAGGACAACAGTCTGGCTAACACGGTGAGGTCCGACGTGATCTCTGTAGTAGTGAGTGACATGCAGATGAGCCAAGTATAGCACAACCGCCTAGAGAACCCTGGTCTACCTTCATCAGCATGTTCGGGATGTGAGGAAAGCGACGACAACCACTTAACGTCCTCTTTAGGGTGCACAAAAGAGTAAACCTACTCATTGTTGGCATTCAACAACAACAACAACCTCCAGCCGTCTCGACCAATAGTCTTGCCACTGATCCAAGGTAACTCGGAATAAGAGTGAGATTGATGACCAGCGCATATTCTTCCTCACTATAATCCTCATAAAGCACACATCACATTATTAAGACAAGACCGTCTGATGTGGCTATCATCGCTTCGCAATGGGCAATAACTTATACGGGCGTATTATAACAGACACATTATATGAGCAACGTATTAAAAATATATTCGTTTCAGGTCTTCGCGTGTCCACTACAGATTTCGAGCATGGTTGATTCCCGGACCAGACTGCCTCTATTCAGTCTGCATGAGTGTTGCAGTCCTGCAGGATAACTTCTGGTGTTTGCTTGCGGGCTCCACAATTGCATGTGACGGTGTTTATAAGATCTATTATGTGGAGCCTTGAGTCTGCAATGTCCCGTTCTGAGTCTGAAGATGTCCCGTTCTGAGTCTGAAAATCAATGTCTGCCCATCTCTGCAAGTTTGTCTATGCATTATTTGTGCTGGTCTCTCTACTCCGCCCTGAAGGATCGTCTGGTGATTGTCTTTGCTTCTTTATAGGAACTTGTTGAAGACTATACTATAGGGTAGGGTGGAGGCCGGTAGTTCAAGAGGCAGACCGCTTTTTAAGTGGGTGGATAACATCGGGGGATTGCACCATTACGACAAGAGAGTTCACCGAAAATCCATTGCAGCCGACCTTCGATGCGGAGATAGCACTTGAACTGACCTGAACGTTGCTTCTTTATAGCGCTGTGGGTGACGAATCAGTGTGCCGTCACATTCCGGCTTTTGCGAGTTCATATGATGTCTCGTCTCCAAGGATCCCACAATGGACCAGAATCCACTGTAGGACTAGATCCGTTTTTTGTTTGTTTGGGGGGGACAACAACCGAATGTTTTCTTTTATTCCGTGTGATAGTCTGTCTTGTTTGGCGCTTGAGATGGCTTGTAGTACAATCCTGTGTGATAGTCTGTCTTGTTTGAGGCTTGGAGTACAATCCTGTGTTATGAGCTGTCTTGTTTGGGGCTTGAGGTGGCTTGGAGTACAATCCTATGTGATAGTCTGTCTTGTTTGGGGCTTGAGAGGGCTTGGAGTACACTCCTGGAGTCTGTTAGATTAACCGTCTCCCTTGTAGTTGTCTTTTGGCTGATACGAGTCTGAGTTAAGGTAAGCCAAATACAGTGTTGGACACCAATAGAGGAAGCAATGAGAAGGTTGTTAATTTATATCAGGTTAGGTGAGGTCATGCAGTAAGCGGTGACGTCGTTGTGGCACACACGAAGACATCCTCACAATACCACGCCACCTTTCTCTGTCAGCGGCCGCTGTCTGAGCCTCTTTTGGTCGGAGATTAGTCCATTCTTTTATGTTGTCCCCCCACTTGATTTTGGGACGGCCTCTTCGTCGTCTTCCTTGCACTTTGTAAGTGGGAAGGTAATATAGACAACATACAGACACGAGAGAGCCTGACAGACTGCACCATCAAGACAAGAGACGGAGGACGTTGGAGATTAAACAAAACTACTATATATCGAGTGTGAATTCTATCTTTCAAACACGAACTGACTAGCCCGCACTGAGTAGTCTTATAGTCAGTTTGGGTATTCTTAGTCAACCGGAATTTCTACAGGGGCGGGTCCCAGCTCTGGTTTGATCTGGATGTAGCCGGGAGGTCGATTTCCTGCTTAGTGGACTAGGCTCGAGCAGCTTATTACTCCGTTGTATTGAGACAGGTGCCGCGAAGGGTGGCTAACCGATGTGCGAATCCATCGTAAAAGACTCAAACACTAGAGCAAAGTAAACCCGCAGCCTATTAGGCGCCATCTAAGCTGCTCTAAACAAACCACCTAACCATGGCCGGTGCTATGCCATGTCACAGAGTTAGTCGCCTCTCTGTGAGGCAGGGGTGCTTTTCTTGTCCTAGTCATACACACAGACCCCGGCGGACCACTCGGGAGTCTGGATATTGGGGTGTTATGCCGCCGAAGACGGATATGTCGGACCGAAAAGTGCAAATATCGCAGCGAAGCTGTAAACTAGCGACACAGCGCATTCCGTTCTCCTGACTACATCCTGCTACTTGCGAAGACCTGAACTGGGCTTGGTAGCGGGAGATTGAGAACGAACGCAGAAGACGAAGAAGAAGGTGTGTTATATTCCACAATCTTAGAATGGTTTGACTGCACTGCTAGCCACCTCGCAGTGTGGCAACTGTCCTACTCACGTCTCTGTCACACGCATCACTCTCCAAAATACTACGCGACATCTTACCAATGCGACAGTGGTAACAGTTCGAGCCCGAACTTATTAGCAGCAGAAGAACATATATTGCTGGACAGCTTCTATGGACATACACATAAGCTCAGACACATCATGGTGACGTCCCATAAACAAACGAATGGTCTGTTTTGATTTTGTCAGTTACATTTATTGCAAGCAGTGTACAGTTTTTTAGAGGGTGTTCAGTTCAGTGTTCCATCTCCACATCATCTTATTCTTCTTCTTTGTCTTCTTCTTCTTTGTCTTCTTCATCTTCTTCTTTTTCTTCTTCTTTGTCTTCTTTTGTCTTCTTTGTCTTCTTCTTCTTTGTCTTCTTCATCTTCTTCTTTTTCTTCTTCTTTGTCTTCTTTTGTCTTCTTTGTCTTCTTCTTCTTTGTCTTCCTCATCTTCTTCTTTGTCTTCTTCATCTTCTTCTTTTTCTTCTTCTTTGTCTTCTTTTGTCTTCTTTGTCTTCTTCTTCTTTGTCTTCTTCATCTTCTTCTTTTTCTTCTTTTGTCTTCTTTGTCTTCTTCTTCTTTGTCTTCTTCATCTTCTTCTTTTTCTTCTTCTTTGTCTTCTTTTGTCTTCTTTGTCTTCTTCTTCTTTGTCTTCTTCTTCGTCTTCTTCTTCTTATTCGTATTCTTCTTCTTTTTCTTCTTTGTCTTCTTCTTCTCCTCCTTCTTTATTTTCTTCTTATTATTATTATTATTCTTCTTCTTCCTCTTTTTCTTCGATCAACTGATGCTATATGTATAACCCAGTGAGGTTCACGAAGGAGACTTCGTTTTAGGTCCCCCACAGCTTTTCGAGCATGATCGCTTCCTTGGACCAGACTGCCTCTTGTTTGGTCCGTATAAGTAGTGCAGTCCTGCTGGATATGTTCTGGTGTTTGCCTAAGAGCCCCGCAATCGCACGTGGCGATGTCTTTAAGACTCATTATCTGGAGCTGAGCCTTGAGTCTGCGAAGCCCCGTTCTGAGTCGGAAGATCTTCGTCTACCCATCTCTGCCAAGTCTTGTCTATGCTGTCATTTTCTGGCTCGTATTCTTTGTTCTGGTCTCTCCATTCCGTCCTCGTGGATAGTTTGATGAGTGTCTTTGCTTTTGTATAGCTCATCATCACGTAGCATGTCCTTTGTAGAACGTCGCTCCCATCACAGTATGTCTGAATGAAACTCGTTCTCTTGCCAAAACTCCAGCCTCCGCCACAGTCATACCCAGGCACTCCTGGATATCTTGGTGCCATCGTCTTCTTGGTCTACCCCTTCCTCTTTTGCCTGGCACCATACCTCCCATCACCGTTCTTTCAAGACCGTTGTGTCTCTTGGATGTGACCAAAGTATTTGCATTTTCTAGCCAAAATGGAATTGATAAACCAGTTCTCCTCTATTCTCAACTCTTGCCGAATGTCTACATTTGTTTTTTTCTTTGTCCATGGTATTTTGAGGATCTTTCTGTAACATTTTAACTCGAAGGATTCGATTCTTTGTCCAGAAGTTTTGGTAATCGTCCATGATTCACAGCCATAAGCTGCCACAGGAAAAACACAGGCTCTCAAGACTTTTACTTTTATCATTTAGTTGGTGCTCTGCCATAATTTCTCCAGGCCCTTCAGTCTCTGCATTGTCATAGCTAGTCTTCTTCTGATTTCTTTCGAGCAGTCGCCATTGTTATAGCTATGTAGTAGAATCTGCGCCGCCAATCCGGCTTTCGGGAGCTCATCTGCCTTATAGTTTTCAAGGATCCCACAGTGGGCCGAAATCAACTGTGGGCCAAAATCAACTGTGGGACTAAATCTTTTTGTTTTGGGTGGGCGATGTTATATTTTATTTCATGTAAGAGTATGTCTTATTTGTGGCATGAGATGACCTGGAGCACGCTCCTGTAGTCTTTTAGAATGACCGTTTTCTAGTAAATTTGTTTAATCTCTAACGTCCTCCGTCTCTTGTCTTGATGGTGCAGTCTGCGAGGATCTCTCTTGTCTCTATGCTGTCTATATTACCTTCCCACTTATAACGTTGTTCGCCTTTGATGTCTAACATTCACACACACACACACCTTTTTCAAGTTGTGTTCTCTATCATTATTACTACTCCTCGTTTATGATGTACTCTTTCTGAATGTATAAATATGTAATTGTCTTCCTCGTGTGTCAATCATGTCTTTGTCTTTTCTTTCCACACCAATATGTCAAGGTTCATATAACTGGCCTCTGATATCAAATTGGTCAGCTTTCCTGTTCAATCGAATCTGTTCAATGTCCTAGCATGCAAGGTACCAATTGTCAGTCTCATCCTTCCGATTGTTAGGCTGTCTCTGTCAGAAAGATTAATTTCCATAGAATGTGGGACGTATTCGTTATTGAGAACTCCTTACTCACTAGAGAAATGACCTCATATCTGGTAATATGTACAGCAGATTGTTTCACAGAACGTATCTCTAGAGGAGTTGCCTCATCCCGTCTCTAGGGCGCCAGGATGTATCTCTAGAGGAGTTGCCTCATCGAGTCTCCAGCGTACCAGAACATTTCTCTAGAGGAGTTGCCTCATCGAGTCTCCAGCGTACCAGAACATTTCTCTAGAGGAGTTGCCTCATCAATACAGTATATATATATATATACAAAAGATGGGCCCCCATGGGATCAGGACCAATCTAGACAAACGCATCTATCCATTTGTTCTTCTGTTGTATGATGTAGCCTGTAAAGTGATGCCCTAATCCCTTACACCGTGGCCAGTCGTTATCTTCCATGATGCCCCAATACGACACATTGCCCTGAGTAGTACCCAGAATAAGCAATACCATCCCCACTGTTACTTTCCAATGTCGTAACAGGTAATCGAGGAAGGTTGTGGTTGAGGCTGGCAACTTCGTCTTGTAAAATTGGGAGATGAGACTATCGTACGGTCAGGCAAAACATACTGATCAGACAATGTTAGTCGGGGTCAGGTGGATATACTGACTAAGACCCCACCTTACTTTCAAGCAGTTATCCCTGGAAACAGGTTGCTTCTTGGTAGTCTGGCTAACTAGGTGGCGCATCGACGTGATACAGCTAGTAGCGAGCGACACGCAGATGAAGTCAAGTGTAGCACAAGAGCCTGGAGGACCCAGGTCCATCTTCATCAGCTCGCTGGGAATGTGAGGAAAGCTACAGCAACCCACCACCTAGCTCCCTCTTCAGTTCGCTAAGAGGAGTAGACTTGCTCTTCTTTGGCATTCAACAACAACAACAACAACAACAATTATGTCAAATAGACAATGTCATTATGAGAAAATAACCAGTCACTACGTAAGCTCAGTTACAGGCTTCCTGCAGTTAAAACATATACTTCACATTGGAGCGCAATGTGAAATGATTACACATGGTTGGAAACATGTTTTATTTAAAAGGGGTCAGCTACACATGTTGGCGTAAAGATGAATGAAGGAATACGTGAATGAAGAAATGAACGAACGACTGAACGGTTGAATAAATGATTGACTGAATGAATTAATGATTTACCAAATAAACTAATTATTTATTGAATGGCTGAATGAATAACTGAGTGAGTGAGTGAATGCATTAACGGACGTCTCTAGGATGCGCCCCCGCTTTCCGGTCCGCTTAGGGAGCCTTTCATCTTGACGAATATAACTGATGCACGCGCGGAACTGTCGGATATGGGCCTCTCTCTAGACTATGTGAGTTGGTGGAGGTGGTAGCCCGCCAGGGATCCAGTGTCGGCACTGCATCTAGCCGAGTGCGATCAAATCAGCATACCACAGCGCCGAGGGCGCCCAACTCGACATTGCGCAAAACGTGGATCATACGTTTATACCAATTAAAGCAGTGTGAGAATGGCATTTGTGAAGACATACACAAAAATAAGCTACAAAGGTAATCACAAAGTTATGAGTACCTTATCTTGTTGCATACAAAAGGATTCTGAAATGATATTAACAACAAATTGGATATCCTGGCAAAAACACGTACAGATGCCAGTAATACAGAATGAGAAATGGATCATAGGACCGACTCCATTATACCTGGGCCTCACCATATGCTCTCAGTTCCGCTCATTGATCAGAGGTGGCCAACTCCGTAGCTCCCGCGATGTCTCTGACATTTTTCTCTCATTTCGTCAGGTACCCGTTTACAGCTGGGTTGGTTGGAGGAATCAGTCTTGTTAGTTCTTAGGCGACCTGTACTTCTGCAGAATCAGATGACCCTGTGTATGGCAGAACCCAGGCCTGGCATGATCTGGATGTAGCCGGGAGAAGGGTTTCCTGCTTAGCGGGCTAGGCTCGAGCAGCTGAATACTCCACTACATTGGGACAAGCGCATACGGAAGGTGGTTAACCGATCTTAATAGACTCAAACATTGGTGCAAAGTAGACCCACAGCCTGCTAGGCACCATCTATACTGCTCTAAACAAACCACCTAACCATGGCCGGTGTTATGCCATGTCACAGTCAGTCGCCTCTTACGCCATGCTCTCTGTGAGGCAGTAGTGCTATTATGGCCCTGTCATACACAAAGACCTCGCCAGACCACTCGGTGAGGAATCATTCTTACCATGAACAAATTCACGAAATGCCCGATCTATAAACTGTGCAGAACGTGATTCGAATCTGGTACTTTGTGTACATGACGGGATTCGAATCTGGTACTTTGTGTGCAGGACGGGATTCGAATCTGGTACTTTGTGTGTAGAACGTGATTCGAATCTGGTACTTTGTGTGCAGAACGTGATTCGAATCTGGTACTTTGTGTGCAGGAAGTGATTCGAATCTGGTACTTTGTGTGCAGAACGTGATTCGAATCTGGTACTTTGTGTGCAGGAAGTGATTCGAATCTGGTACTTTGTGTGCAGAACGTGATTCCAATCTGGTACTTTGTGTGCAGAACGTGATTCGAACTCATATGCCACCGAATATCCAGAAGCAAGTAATAATTTCAAAAGTGTGAAAATGCATTGTATTCTTGTCAGTGGAAGATACATGGAATTGATCTAATAGATTGACTGCTCACATTGGCACGAAGCAAAAGTCAAACTGTAGAAAAAGCAATGTGTGGAGATACAAAACAATGATTAATTAAAAAGCAGACTCGCAGACAAACCCGCACAAAGTGCAGACAAAGTCTGAAATAATTAGATGAATGCACGGTACTGCTTACCAAGAAATGATCACGCGGTAATATGCAGACTGCGGACCGACAACTGCAGACAGACACCATCTGTTCAACACATTTGTAATCTTCTTCTTCTTCTTCTTCTGCGTACACAGTCGGACAGTAACCATTATTTTCTCGAAAAAAGCGGCGGTCATCCTGAGACTCTCGCCACTACCATAGAGCTTTTCTTGCAGTTCCACTGGTGATGGCCACATCTGCTCTCTCTGATCCTCGTATGTCGGGCAGTTCTGTAGCAGATGTTCAGCGGTCATTTTACCAGTACCGCACGGGCATTCGTCGGTACACCCTATCTTCAATTTGTTGAATAGGTGGTACCTCAGTCTGTTGTGGCCAGTGCGGAGTCTGAAGACAACGACCTGCTCTCTTCGGTTCAACTGGTAATAGGCATCGTTTTTGGTGTAACCAGTATGTTCGGTTTCCCATTTTATCATGTATCTGGCTTTGATAAGCCGTTTTGACTCTTCGTACGTAACATTTGTAATCGATTATATAGAATGTACGCCAGTATTGGGTGAACAGTAGAACATGATCTTCAAGTCTACCGACTCCACGAGAGGAGCAGAGTGACGTCGCGAATTTGAGAGGTAAACTACATGACAAAGCCCACATTGACTTTCAAGTTTATTGTAGAAATAGGCAGGGAAATTCAGTCCGGATTATGAGATAAATAGTGGGGAAATTATGTCCGGATTATGAGAGAAATAGTGGGGAAATTATGTCCGGATTATGAGAGAAATAGGTGGGGAAATTAAGTCCGGATTATTAAGAAGAGGAATATTAATGAGGTAAGTGCGGATTGCAGATAGAAAATTAACATAGAGAAAGCCGAAGCTATGCAAGAAAAGAAATAGAAACAACAATATACATACAAAACCTTCAAGTAAAGCAGGTGAATGACTTTAGGTGCATGGGTAACATAATCCCAGCAGATGGATCAGGCGACAACGAAATCCAAAACAGATGTAATAAAGCAAGCTAAATCAATGGACAAATGTGCTCTATCGTACAGTGCAAACACTTGACAATGGATACAAAAATAACAATAAATAACATGATATTCCTACCCACATTGTGGTATCAGTGTAGGAATTGGACATCAACAAACAAAGATAAAAGAAACATTGAAACAACAGAGACGAAATGTCTGCGACGAATATTTGGAGAAATAAGAATGGATAGAATCAGAAGCGAAGATATTAGGAAACAAGTAGGTGCACCACCAGTGCTAGACCTCATCAAGAGAAAGCAAACTAAATGGTTCGATCACGTGACACGTCAAACACCGGATAGTATCCCTCAGAATATAATGCTATAGAGATACAATAAATAGAAAGCCAGAGCCGACCAAGTAAAAGATGGATAGCAGAAATCACAGAAGCAGTGAAGCTACCAGTGTACTAAGTACATACTAGGGCCCGGTCAAGATAAGTCTTCATAACATGACGCTGAAACGTAAAGCAAGAGAATAAGTGACAAGAAGAACATGAAGATATATGTGGACATTTTACAGCGAACGACGAAGAAGACAAATTATACAAAACTATATTAGTACTACATGAAGAAGTAACGATCTTATAAGAGAACCTCTGTTTGTGAAGATGGCTGGGATAATGTTAGAGATTCATATAGAATGTTATCGAAGATGACGCACCCTTCCGGGTAATCGTCTGCCTCTTTGTCTTGCCTTTCTGAGTCTATTTCATTGTTCTGCAAAATAATTCTGCTAGCTTCAGTTGGACCAGATGTTAAATCTATAACTTCTGGATAATCTGTTGGCTCATCTAATGATATCTCTGTATAAACGCTGGCCTTATTTTGACTGTCACACGCAGGGTTTAATTTGGGTTTGGCGATGATGATTATATCCGGTCGAATGTCGTTGTCTTTATGTGGATTGTCCGAATCAATGATGCCAGATTGTCTGTTCTGGCTTGTTTGATTTGTGGCAGGGGAAATGTCTCTAACAATGGATGATAACCTGACGTCTGTTTCATGCTCAGGATCGGGAGCATCTTCGGCATCTGAGTGTCCAGAATCATCGTCGTGTTCATCATCATCTTTGTTAATGTCTGCATTTTTGGTCTCTTCATTCTCTGAACTATTTCCGTGCTGGTCAGCGTTGTCGGAGGAACCTGGTAGGATAGCTTCTGCACTGTTCTGTTGACCAACGTCTTGCTCGCTGTTAGCAACATCAGAAGCTGATGTAATATCTTCTGTTATATTATGTTGTTTTGCGTCATCCTCTGTGTTAGTTATGTTAATAAGCTGATCTTCTACTTTCTCGGACTCTGGTTGTTCGGTTACACATTTCTTATTTCGTGAAGCATTTTCCTGTCCTACTTCTTTCGCATCCTCTTTTTCAAAAGCCTCGTAAATATGATCTTGTTCGCCTTGGTTATCGTTAGTGTTCGAATTCGTTTCTTCTTTTTCTTCGTTAGTTACCGCATCCACCCCTTTTGGCTTGTGGGATATTAGTTTGGGAAACGTGAACATATTGTTACTGTTGCATACTCCCCCTGTTGTCTGGCAATGGGCGGTGTCTTCGCCCAGGGACACTTCATCATAATCTGCTGAATTCTTAGAAATATAGGATAGTGATCTCCCTGCCCGTTTAAGGTGGGAGTAAACGATATTTTCTGGAGGTTCCGTCTTCGGCAGTGGTCTCCCATTGCCTTGTGACACAATGAGGTTCTCTGTTGGTCGGAGGGATTTCAGCTTGATTTCAGAATTGAGAGCCAAGAGAAACGGAGTAGCGACTCTGACATCTCTCTTGATTGGAGAACGCGGCAGATCCTCGGACAATTCTTCGTAGTCTTGCATCTCACACGAATATGTCTCTTCGTCGTCTTCTTCAATATTCTTGTCCTTATTATTCTTCTCTTTATCTACATTCTGCTTTTTCTTTTTCTTTGGACTGGCGAAGATGTTGAGTTTATGGTGAGGCGTGTTTGGGCTTGGCGTCATTCTCCCGGCATCTGCGCTCAGAGTGACAGAACCTTCAAGGGACTGGTGTCTTGATGACGATGCACTGTTTTGTTTATGTTTCAGCTCTGACGCAGACATCGCTGACGACCTCCTGCAGGTCTGCTCTGTACGTAACAATGTCTTGGTATACCGGTCTCCATCATTGGACATAACCTCATAGTTATCTTGCGGATACTCTTCCATATCCAGGTTTACTGCTGCCTTTGCTTGTTTTCTGCGCACCACTCGGTACCTGCAGATTAGTATGCAAATGCTTACATTATGATAATTATATTCCTGGGTTACCACTACAATATATGATAGTACGTTGACTGTATGTTTAGCTACATTTTCACCACTCAGTATCATTATTTGAAGTTACGTCTGTTTAATTTCATAAAGTCAACCATTAGTATATTTTCACTCACAGTAAAAAAATTATCAGCATTCACTCACCCCGGTCAAATAGTTCTGAGCATTCACTCACCCCAGTCAAATAGTTCTGAGCATTCACTCACCCCAGTCAAATAGCTATCAGCGTTAATATACGCTCACTTTTTCAAATAGGTATCAGCGTTAATATACGCTCACTTTTTCAAATAGGTATCAGCGTTAATATACACTCACGTATTCAAATAGTTATCAGCGTTAATATACGCTCACGTATTCAAATAGTTATCAGCATCCACTCACCCCAGTCAAATAGTTATCAGCGTTAATATACGCTCACGTATTCAAATAGTTATCAGCATCCACTCACCCCAGTCAAATAGTTATCAGCGTTAATATACGCTCACGTATTCAAATAGTTATCAGCATCCACTCACCCCAGTCAAATAGCTATCAGCGTTAATATACGCTCACGTATTCAAATAGCTATCAGCATCCACTCACTCTCAGTCAAATAGCTATCAGCGTTAATATACGCTCACGTATTCAAATAGTTATCAGCATCCACTCACCCCAGTCAAATAGTTATCAGCGTTAATATACGCTCACGTATTCAAATAGTTATCAGCATCCACTCACCCCAGTCAAATAGCTATCAGCGTTAATATACGCTCACGTATTCAAATAGTTATCAGCATCCACTCACCCCAGTCAAATAGTTATCAGCGTTAATATACGCTCACGTATTCAAATAGTTATCAGCATCCACTCACCCCAGTCAAATAGTTATCAGCGTTAATATACGCTCACGTATTCAAATAGTTATCAGCATCCACTCACCCCAGTCAAATAGCTATCAGCGTTAATATACGCTCACGTATTCAAATAGCTATCAGCATCCACTCACTCTCAGTCAAATAGCTATCAGCGTTAATATACGCTCACGTATTCAAATAGTTATCAGCATCCACTCACTCTCAGTCAAATAGCTATCAGCGTTAATATACGCTCACGTATTCAAATAGTTATCAGCATCCACTCACCCCAGTCAAATAGTTATCAGCGTTAATATACGCTCACGTATTCAAATAGTTATCAGCATCCACTCACCCCAGTCAAATAGTTATCAACATTCATACACTTCCATTCAAAGAGCGTGTTTTGCTTAGAAATAGCAGAAATAGCCGTTGTTGTAAACAAAGTCCATTCTATAAACAATATACTGTTCCTTACAGATTATACGAGTCATTTATGTCACCAGAAAACCTAAAAACATCGCCCTGGCATCATGCCAAAATATTCGTTCAATTCAATGAAAGCACAATTGTTGCATACCAATTTCAGATACCTGAAACGAATGTACAAGTGGATCAACCACTACCTCATAAAAAGAACGGCCAGAGTCCAAGTACAAGGGTAGATGAGCAAAAAGGTGACACTCGAGCAGGGAGTACCCCAAGGGGGAGTACTATCACCCACACTCTTCCTGGTGTATATAAACAACATTACAGAGAATACACCAAGAAGAGTCCATAGCTCAATGTTTGCAGACGATCTGGCAATGTGGACCTCTGAAAAGAATCTCACCATAGCAAGAAATCGGATGCAGCAGGCCCTAACATCGCTGGAAGAGTGGGCGAACTCATGGTTAGTCAAAATAAACGAGGAGAAAACCACATGTACAATATTCTCGCTTTCAATCAAACCCCAAAACACCAAATTAAGTCTAAATGGCAAATTCCTGCAGCCAAACGACAACCCAAACTATCTGGGAGTCACATTTGATCGGCACATGACATGGAAAAGTCAGATCGAGAGAAACCGAATGAGAGCCAGAGAAAGAATGGCAATCATGAGGAAACTTGCTGGCACAAGCTGGGGAGCAGACGAAAGCATACTAAAGAAACTGTACACTGGAAGAGTGAGACCAGTTCTCGAGTATGGCATTGCGGCATGGACAACAGCAGCATAGGCGAACTTCGATAAAGTTAGCAAACTTCAAAACCAAGCCATGAGAGTTATAACAGGAGGCATGAAGTCAACGCCAATTGTAGAACTTGAAAAGATTACAAAACTGCAATCCATGACCGATAGAAGAGACTGAAGAGCCCAGCTGCAGTCAGAGAAACTCCGAAGACTGACTGACCATCCAATGCACCAGAGACTAAACAATTTGGGAAATGGGAAACTAAAGCGGAGAAACTTTGCAGATATAGCCAAAGCAAAGATGCACGAAGATCCCATAAACGCACTAACAACACCAAAGCCCATTCACTACTGTACGAAAACCTACCTGGAGGCAGGATATATTTCCAGAGGTGGTAGAAAATATACCAGGTATTGGAAACAAAAACTGCCAGACTGAAAAAGAAAGGAGAGATACTACCCTAACTTTATATCGAAAAACTACCCAAGCATGGACTGGACCTACGGTTCTGTAACAAACACTACAAAGAACGGAGGGGCAGGAGCATTCCTGAACCTACCAAATGGCAGAAAAATACCACTGTCATTCGCTACTGGTAAGTACACAAGCAATTTCAGAGCGGGGGCAGAGGCACTGAGGGCGGCAGTGGAAGAAATGGTGACACATAAAGAAAATGAAAGCCATACAGTCCTGCTTACAGATGCTCTGGCCGTAGTCACAGCGCTAAAAAGCCAGAAAAACACTGAGCTTAATGACTTAAGAGCAGTGCTATATCAACTATGCCAGCAGTCCGCACCAAAAAGGGTAGTGGTACAGTGGGTCCATTCACACTGCAACATCCAAGGCAACGAGGAGGCAGACAGACTGGCAAAAGAAGGTGCAAGACTACCACAAACAGATACTAGTATGACGTACAAAGAGTCAAAACGGCTTATTAAAGCCAGATACATGACCAAATGGGAAACTGAACATACCGGCTACACCAAAAACGATGCCTATTACCAGTTGAACAGAAGAGAGCAGGTCGTTGTCTTCAGACTTCGCACTGGCCACAATAGACTGAGGTACCACCTATTCAACAAATTGAAGATAGGTGGTACCGACGAATGCCCGTGTGGTACCGGGAAAATGACCGCTGAGCATTTGCTGCAAAACTGCCCGACATACGAGGATCAGAGAGAGCAGATGTGGCCATCACCAGTGGCAACACAAGACAAGCTATATGGCAGTGTCGACAGCCTCAGGATGACCGCCGCTTTTTTCGAAAAAATAATGGTTACTGTCTGACTGCGTACGATGAAGAAGAAGAAGAAGAAGATACCTGAACCATGCAGACAAACATACTTGCTAAAGAAGGAGGAAGCATTATTACAAAATTTGCGCGATACACAAAACTGCGCAGTCCTTTGTCAAAAGCAGATGGAGATATATTGGGGTCAGATTTAAATAAAATTCAAGAGTGGTTTTAGAGCTGGCAAATGGAGTTTAATGTAGATAAATGTACAGTCATCCACATAGGTAGATTCAATATGAAATTCAATTACAGGATTGAAGATTTCAATATTAGGAAGATAGAAAAGGAATGGGTCCTAGGGGGCATAACAGATCATACAGGTAAGATGAGTGAGCAAGCTCAGGTAGCAGTGAAAAAGGCAAATGCAAATGGTAAGTATGATAACAAGAAATATTAAACATGAGTACTGTGTTCAGGATCGGAGTCCTGGCCGTAACATGCTGGAAAGGATACAAAGATGATCGACACAACTGATAGCGGGATTCCGGAATTACAGTTATGAGAAAAGACAGAAAAATCAGCCTACAGTGTCTAGAAAAGAGAAGAATTGGAGGTGATTTAATACAGGTTTATAAGGCAATCGAGGGAAATTATAAATTCGACTTTAGCAAGTCTTTTCAAAGTACAAGCGATTCGGCCTAACCCTCGGATGATTTCTAAGTTCCGCAGTCGACGAATAGCTCATTCATCTATTGCAATGTCGCCATCCAACAGACCTTCATTGGTAGGTAGACTTCAAAATGTCACCCCTGTCCATCTCCGATGTTCTCACAATAGTTGCACGCTTAGCCAAAGATATCGGCCCTTTAATTGCCTAGAATCTCAGCATGAACGGGACAGTAGATCCACACAAGCTCGTGCCCCCCCCCCTCCCCCCCTTTCCACCCTATCCACACCCAACGCCCCTTTCTTTGGTCATTACATTTAGAAGTAATGATTGACACGATCGTGTAGCGACTATACGATACAGTAAAAGGTACAAGTGGTCATCTTTACCAAAGCATTGTCTGTGCTGCAGTCTCTTAGGGGTGGTGGGCTCTGGCTTCTGGGGGGTGAACTGGTTAGGGTAGCTGCTGGAAAGCGAACTATGCTCCAGTGGCTGCCGCTGAACTGTGGCATGCCTGGAGATGAGAACGCGGAAGGGATGCGGGGAGGGTAGAGGAGTGTGGACAGGACTACAGTAGAAATCATGTGCTTTGAGAGGAGGATAGTTGTCCAGGCTGTGGGGTGGGGGGGCGGGTACAGAACCGGTGGCTGCCACCCTTGGCCGGCAGGGGCGGACTGTCATTTTTCGTCCCGGGATGGGCACAGTGAACTCAATGGACATATGTACGGGCTTCGTCTGTCTGCTTCGCCGCTGTGTACATGTGGGACAGGAGAACACACTGCCGATCATGATTTGGAGGGATGTCTTCTCTGTAGTCAGTTAGGCTGGATGCCCTGACCAAATGATTCGAACAATTTAATCGGGGCTGAATGGAGCTAGAGAGCAGATACAGTCAGCCGTCGAGTTCATCACGGAGGCTCGCCTGATTATATAAACATATATGATGCGATAAGAAGAGACGAAGAAGAAGAAGATGTTAAAGGAAATACTACCTCTTATCCCCCTCCCCATAGTCGCTGTTGTTGTTGTTGAATGCCCACAATGAGTAGGTTTACTCCTTAGTGCGCCATGAAGAAGACGTTAAACGGCGGCTTGTAGTAGCTTTTCTCACATCCCGAGCGTGCTGATGAAGGTGGACCTCGGTCCTCTAGGCAGGTGTGTTATGCTTGGCTTGATCTGCGTGGCGCTCACTACTACGGGGATCACATCTATCTACATTTCGTCAGCCAGACTGCCTTGAAAACAGCCTGTTTCCAGGGAACGCTGAATGGAATAGGGATTCTGGTCTTAGTCAGTGTATTGGGTTGACAGTCAGTGTATTGGGTTGACAGTCAGTGTATTGGGTTGACAGTCAGTGTATTGGGTTGACAGTCAGTGGTCTTCAGTTCGTTGACCATTAGTCATTTCCGGTCTTTAGTGAAATACTGTTTTTCCATAATCACTCTAGATATTAATCGTTCAATTTATTGTTCGGATAGACTCTTCTAACTTTACCTTCTCCACACAGCAGTTCCGGATATTATCAGAATAAATCCAAATACAACCATCACAGCTCCTAGAATAAGCAAGGTAATTTGGAAGAGGACCTCTGAAAAGAGATTATAAATATGGTTTACATTATATCACTGATATTAACCAATACGATTACGTAATATGTTAAATACACATACAGGAAGATAGATAGTTGGAAGTATATATATATATATATATATATATATATTTTTATTCACACATACATACATAAATACATGATGATGATGTTCGTAACGAAGACCGCTCTCTTTGTTCAGTCTTTTCTCTTGCTGTGTTCGCTGAAATGTGTGACTTGCGCGGTGATTTGGATTAAAGTGAGAATGAAACTGTGCCATTAGTCAACCGCACTCTTTAGTCCTGAGCTGCTCTTGTGAAGTGGCAAGATATTTATCCAGACGACTGGAAATAGCACACGATACAGTTTTTCACTCAGGGTTTACTCATGGTGTTCACTGCCACATCGATTTTAACTTAATCTGTGATTGTTTACAAACATGTTTCATCATATTTGAAGCACCAAAGCAGCCCACCAGTTTGCTATAACAGTAGCCTCATCTGTGAGAAATGTGTGAACAAATTTGGATGATACTCCTCATGTTCAAGTCGCCTATAACAATCGACTGAGTTAAAGTGTAAAAACTCAGACAACCCAAGAACTGATATTCGGCGATTTCCCGGCCCAGTTGAGTGTACATGTTCGCCATTGTTTTAACTTGTTTCTGGTTGCGGGTTTTTCAGATCGTTTTTCACTCTCAGAATTATCACAACCATTATAACATTTATACCACTCATAAACTCGGTATGTGTCTGTACATGTTTCGCCAAACTTTGAGCAAAAGCTGATGCAGTTTCGTTAATGCATTTTTTTTTTGGGGGGGGGGGGGGGGGGGGTCTGCGTTGAGATTGCAACGAATGCGGTCCACACACGTAAAGACAACGTACTACTGCAAACAAATCAGATGAACAGGACAGGCGTGATTCAGACTATATACACATCAAGCTAAGAAAACCCGTGCCTAGCAACTTCCAATTGTATTCCCGGTTCCGGAATTTCGATGCAAGTCTGGATACGTTCTGATCATACTTTATATATGAATAATATGTCGTATGACAGTTTGTTCTTTTTTTTTCTTTTTTTTTTTTTTAAATATGACTAAGCTATGGCTCTATTGAAAGTTGTCACAATAAAAGAGTGTAAAAACATAGAATAAGAATATAAATTAAACATACATTAAAACCAAAAGGCGTTTATCTGGAACAAGAGAGCTCCACAAATCTATACAGTTAATAGATCTTGAGGGTAGTGGTCGTGATGTCTTGGTAGTAGAGCACGGAACAGAAGCGGATCTTCATGATTAACCCCATAGACGAACTACACAGGCTTTGCTCATCTACAATATTGACAAGCTCCTAGATAAAACCAAAACATGACAAATTATCTGGAAAGTTTTGCTTTGAAATAACCAAAATGATTGTTATGATTACGAGGGATGGTCGAATAGGTTTCCACTTTAGAAGGAAGAGATCAAAGGAACTTGCCTGGAAATTGGTGTGAACTCTAGTCCTTCTCTAAGTATTCATGCTTCAATGTGATACACTTCTTCCATCGATTCTTCTCGTTCCTAACGACCTAATTGTAGAACTCCTCCGTCAAGGTTCGAGATTACTTCTCCAGTTCAGTAATCAACTCCTCCACGTCAGAAAAATGACGTCCACCAAGCGGATTCTAGGGGCCAAATCGTGTGAGTTTGATGGGTGGGATATTATTTCATGCCCGCACGTTTTTCTGACGTCCAGGGCTTGATTACTGAACTGTAGATATTGTTTCTGACCCAGGAGGAGCATTTCAACAATCAGGACACGAGAGAGAAGAACAAAAGTTGAGAAAAGTGAATCACTTTGCAGCGTACTTGAATACACAAGGAGTAAAGTTCACACCAATTTCCAGGCAACTGCCTTGACTCATTTATCCACAAGTGCAAACATTTTCGACCATGTCTCGTACATTAGTGACAGTCTTATGGAGAGATACATGATTGAGTTTATTTTCAAGAATTTACCTCTGCGTGCGCCATTTGTTTCTGCTGAAGACGTGTTTTGAGAGCCACTACAAGTCACGTTGCTAAGGTTACCTGTGCGAGACAATTATTGTAACAATGAAGTAGCAATATGTGGTGTGTTTCATCGCCTTTTCTTTTTCAAGTTTATGGCTGAAGTGTACGTTGCATACATACATACATACATACATACATACATACACACATACATACATACATACATACATACATATATATACATACATACATACATACATACATACATACATACATACATACATACATACACACACACATACACACATAGATACATACATACATACATACATACACACACACATACACACATAGATACGTACATACATACATACACACACACATACATACACACACATACATACATACATACATACATACATACATACATACATACATACATCAGACAAACGTATAGTCAGACTTAGGACTGATCAAACCGAGATAAGCATAATGATGATGATGTGTGTGTGTGTGTGTGTGGTAATGATTCGCAGTTACACTCCAGGTGAAGCATCAGTCCATCACTTCAGCTGCTCCCCGCCCCCATATCCCCCCTTAACGGAAAGCTTGTATCCGGGCACTTGCAGTGATTGTTTCATTGCGATAGTTTTCACATGATGATGTAGATAACCTCAAACACAACCTTATGTGGCTGCCTTTTGCGACATGCTTGGAAGTTGTTCAGGAGCCGAGATGCCGCAATGATTAGAGCACTGGCTTCCCCATTGAGCAAGTCTGGGCTCGGTCCCCAGTTGGTGCTGAATTTTTCCGATCGCAAAACGGTTCCTGGGGTCGACCCAGCTTAGAAGATTGGGTCTAGAATCATCATCATCATGTAGCATGTCCTTTGCAGAACGTCGCTCTCATGACAGCCTATCTGTCAGGTCAGGTCATCCCGTAACCGGTGAAGTCGTTGGGACACACATGAAGACATCCCCACAACGCCACGCTGCCCTTCTCTGTCAGATGCCGCTGCCTGTCACTCTCTGGTCGGAGATTGGTCCATTCCTTTATGTTGTCCTCCCACCTCTTTTTGGGCCGGCCTCTTCGTCGTCTGCCATGCACCTTTCCGTGGAGGATTGTATTTGCAAGACCATTTGATCTCGATATGTGACCGTACCAAGTGAGTTTCCTTCTTTTGACAGTTGCCAAGAGGTCTTCCTATCTGTAGGAAGCTCTATCTTTCGCCAATCTTCCAAAAGCCAAATCCAACGTCTTCTTGATGTCCTGAGTCTTCTTGATCGGCCCCAGCTTCTCCTCCCAGTGACCATGCCCTCCATAACCGCTCTCTCCAGTCCGTTGTGTCGTTTGACGTGTCCAAAAAACCTCAGTTTTGGGGTCATTACGTCAGAATAATCTGGGAAATGAAAGTCTGTCCGCTGGGATGATGATCACACACGCCCCTAGTGTGCCTTAGTCCTTTGTTCTTTTCACTCCGGATATTTGACTTATACATTGGGTGTGGTCAGTGTCTGTTTATGTGTTTAACATGTATACAATACCCGCAACTTCCAAAATCAGTGTGTAGTTCATGAGATTGTTGGTTTTCCAAAGTAGCCTCACGTTTATGTTCTTGAATGTCAGGTTCTGCGATCCAAAATCCAATTCTGAACTGTGGATAGAGTTACATGTCGAAATGCACATCGTATATTTTAATATGTATCATATTCTTTGGGAAGGAAGACTAACGACTGGTCAGGCAAAATATACTGATCAGACATGTTAGTCAGGGACAGGCAAAATATACTGATCAGACATGTTAGGGCCAGGCAAAATATGCTGATCAGACATGTTAGTCAGGGTCAGGCAAAATATACTGATCAGGCATGTTAGTCAGGGTCAGGCAAAACATACTGATCAGACATGTTAGTCAAGGTCAGGCAAAATATACTGATCAGACATGTTAGTCAGGGTCAGGCAAAATATACTGATCAGACATGTTAGTCAGGGTCAGGCAAAACATACTGGACAAGAACCTCACCTTGGCTTCCTCGTAGCCCTTCCCGGAAACGGGCTGCTTGCGTGGCAGCTGTAGAAATGAACGACACGCAGATAAAGCCAAGCATAGCACAACCGCCTGGAGGACACCGGTCCACCTTCATCAGCACGCTCGGGATGTCAGGAAAACTACTGAAACACGCCACTTAACGCCCTTTTCAGGGCGAACAAAACAGTAACCTACTCATTGTGGGCATTCGCAAACAACAACAACAAACATATTCTTCTCTAGATATCTCTAATTGCTACATATGCTTTGATAAACGGGTTGTCGAGTAGTTTGAATGCATGTATCCTAAGGGGGAAATGCGTTCAAAACATCGGTGAGACATATGATTGTCTTCTGTTGGAGGTAACATAAAACCAGATCATGTACACTGTGTTACTACTGCATGGGCAAGCGACCTTTAACCCGTAAATACAAGACGTGTTCAAATGAAACCGGACCTAACTGCACCAAGTGAACATACATACGATACGCATGATTGGGGACGGCGTGGCTAGTGGTTAAGTGACACGGCTCACAACCAGAAGTGCCGGGTTCGATCACCGTCACAGCACCGGCCATTACCCTGGGGAAACAAACTCTTAGAAAATGCAAGAGGAAGCAGACCCTTACATAAAATGCATGCTGAAGTCGGGTGCACTGGGCCAACAGGCGCAAAATAAAAATCACAGTGCAAAGCGCATCGCTTTGGGGAATAGATAAATAAGGCGAACGCAAAAATAAACAAAATTGTATGATGAAGTCACTTTTTATTTAAACAGCACATACCAGCCGTCAAGTTTACAAAATTTAATTATCCTCCGACTCATAGTTTCCTCAGCAGACCGTTGAAAACATGGCCGGTGTGATACGGAATTTGTCCAGAGTTGATCAGCGAGCGGTGATTCGGTTTCTAACAGCTGAAGGATGTCGACCAGTTTCGACATTCATCGAAGAATGCAAGCAGTGTATGGCGACAAAAGTGTGTCGAAGACAACACTGAAGACCTGGACAACGGTGTTTAAAGAAGGACGGGAGTTAACGAACGATCTTCCGAGATCCGGTCAGGCGCATATTGCTGCATTAACTCACGTCCGTCTTTAAACATCGTTGTCCAGTTATTCACTGTTGTATTCGACACACTTTAGTCGTGTTAGAACCCGAATAACCGCTCACTAATAAACTCTGGACGGATTCCGTATCACTCCCGCCATGTCTTCAACGGTCTGCTGAGGAAACTATGAGTCAGACGATACTGAAATTTGGGAAACTTGACGGATGGCATGTGCTGTTTACACCAAAAGTGACGTCATAATGCGCATCATACGCATGTTCACTTGTTGCAGTTTGGTCCCCGTTTCATTTAAACACGTCTCATATATAAAACCTCAAGGTGGACCGCAAGAATGTGAATTACCACCGTGGACTATCCCATTTTCTTCTTCACTAACACTGGGAAATATAGTTGGTCAAATTTATATTTCTGCTGTCATTTATTGTTTGTCACAAATAAAACCAATGCACACACGCTTTCCATCCGGAAGAAGCAGCGCTTCCTAAAGCTGATAAAAATCATTCGCCCATTGGTTAAAAAAAAAGCAGCCAGATAAAAACAGAAAGGAAAGCCCTAACTGTAAAACACATAAAGAATCAGCCCATATATATGATGTTCTTGTTATTCCATAGCTGGCTGCTGATGGCAGCCCAATGCCATTTTATATAGATACAGGTTTTATTAAGTTGTTTCACTGCTCCGTACAGAAATTATTGTCGGCAGTGCTTTTATTAATATTTTCCCCCTGACCGCAAGCCCCTTGCACTCAATGAGTAGGTGTCTTAACTGTTTCATCAGGGTGAGAGCAATGTCTGCACTGGGGCAGACGATGGAAATTGATGAGGGTCAAGTCGATATTGACTCCCGTGTCGTGTTCCGAACTTAAAGATAGGCTTAGATCTCTCCTATGTATTTTATTTATGTCATCATTACTTTTTGATTGTGACATTTCGCTAAATACACTGCGACCAATTGTTCCTGTCGCCCACTTCTTCATTTAGATTTCCGTAGTATTATTCTTCATAATTCGTGTTGCTATGTTGTTACTGCAAGGTCTATCCAATTGTTTGGATACTTCTGTTCTTACCAATCTGTCAATTTTTCTCATCCATTTAAATTACCCGTATCTCAAGCTGCAGACAAGTATAGCTCGGGCACCGAGTCTACTGATACGTCAAGGCTCTCAAGACTGAGACGATGAGAGAATATCATCCATGAAGGAAATACTCATTTTTTTGTCTTTAAACAGCAGAAGGCGTCTCTTGTTAATTTCAAAAGCTGCGCCGACGTCGTTAATGATGGTCAGGTCAAGTCATCCCGTAACCGGTAAAGTCGTTGGGGCACACATGAAGACATCCTCACAACGCCACGCCACCCTTCTCTGTCAGATGTCGCTGCCTGTGACTCTTCTGGTCGGAGATTGGTCCATTCTTTTATGTTGTCCTCCCATCGCTTTTTGGGACGGCCTCTTCGTCGTTTGCCATGCACCTTTCCGTGGAGGATTGTGTTTGCAAGACCATTTGATCTCGATATGTGACCGTACCAAGCGAGTTTCCTTCTTTTGACAGTTGCCATGAGGTCTACAAAAGACCCTATTGCTGTTGTAATTCTATCTCGTATTTCCTCATTTGTAACTCGATCTTTTTACGTGACATTTAAAAGTCCCCGGAAACATCTCATCTCCAAGGCCTGTATCCTTCGCTGAAGGTCAGCTGTAACTGTCCATGTCTCACAAGCATGGATGAATATTGACAGGACCAGTGTACGCATTGATCTTATTCTCGTATTTAATTATATTCACAGCCAGACAAAACAATGACAAAGTGTTTCCAAACACCTTTTGATCTATCTATCTATCTATCTATCTATCTATCTATCTATCTATCTATCTATCTATCTATCTATCTATCTATCTATCTATCTGTCTGTCTGTCTGTCTGTCTGTCTGTCTGTCTGTCTGTCTGTCTGTCTGTCTGTCTGTCTGTCTGTCTGTCTGTCTGTCTGTCTGTCTGTCTGTCTGTCTGTCTGTCTGTCTGTCTGTCTGTCTGTCTGTCTGTCTGTCTGTCTGTCTGTCTGTCTGTCTGTCTGTCTGTCTGTCTGTCTGTCTGTCTGTCTGTCTGTCTGTCTGTCTGTCTGTCTGTCTGTCCATCTATCCTCAGTTCACGTATGTCGTTAGACGTCGTGGGAAGGTGCGACCTCCTTTGTTTCATATTTTTGAAAGGTGAAAATCCATTGGCGACTTTCCGGGTGTATTCCACCATCTGTTAGCCTCTGGAATATACGATCGCCTATTTTTAAGACTGGTGAAGGTGGAAGCGTAAATTAGAGCAAAGTAGACCCGCAGCCTGTCAGGCCCCATCTAAACCGCTCCGCTAACTACATAATCAAGACCTGTTATGGCCACACAGTCCTCTTTTTGCGACATATTCTCTATTGGGGGAGAATCCCTAGAATAATTTGAGTAAATTTTTTACTTGAATTTTTGCCCGAGCAGCGTTAGGCCCACTCTTTTCAATTTCCAACAGCTAAGGTATTTTTAACGTGCGCGCCATTGCACTACTCAGAGATCAGGGGAAATATTTACCGGATCATCCATGTGAAAAAATTATGGTGTCTCCACCGGGATTTGAACCCGCGACCTTACCTCGAGACCACTGGGTCCCCCAACACCTTTTAATATCGTCCCCAATACTGCTTCAGCGGACATTTTGCTTAACCTAGACGTAACGTCTTTATACTGGTTTAGATGACTGCAGAGTCTGTATACAACCATTCTTTTTTTTTTTTTTTTACATTCACTTGATCTAAAAATAACTATGCGCACCCAATCTATTTTTGAATGCATTCATTGACTCTTCCCTCACTCTTTCCTGTGGCAATGCATTCCAACCATTCACCATTCTCTGACTAAAAAAATGTTTCCCGATACCTAATCTGGACCTTTCTTTAATTAATTTGTAGATTCATTTGTGGCGATGTCATCTTGTTCTTGCAGGCCGTTGTTTAAAAAAAAATACTCAGTACAGTCTCATTTATCCTTTACGTTGATTATCAGATAAACCTCTACTAATAATCACATCGATTGTTGTCTCTTTTCTAGAGACTGGAGACTCTTTATTCAGAGCTACAATTCCAGAATCGGACTATCAGTTGTGTCGCTCTTCTTTGTATTCTTCCCAGCATGTTTATATCCCCTCTACGATAAGGACTGCACACAGTACCCCAACCTTGGTCCAACGAAAGCTTTACACAGTTTGACAATCACTTCCTTGCTTCTATGTTTAATATTTCTTTTTATAACATCTAACATTGCATTTGCCTTTTTCACTTCTACCTGGACTTGCTCACTCACCATACCTGTATGATCTATTATAACTCCGAGGTCATGTTCTTTTTGTATCTTTTAATATTGTTCATTTGTACATGCTGATATAACTTATCGATTTGCAAGAGAAATTTTTTAATCAAAGAATACTGTTCTGTTTTCTCCATGCAAAATATCAAATAATCACATCACATGCCCAACAAGTGGCATCATTGTTTGCTAGTACGTATGTCAATTAAAATAAGCATTCCAAAATGCAAAATGAGTGATTGACATCAGATGCAAAAGTAACGCTTAATAAAGTAAAAGAACTGCATTCACCATTGGTCCTTTCGGTCTTATCAGACAATAGTGTTGGAGTTAGTCAGCTCCAAACCATCAAGACGACAGCTCCAAACCATCAAGTCGATCAAGACGACAGCTCCAAACCATCAAGTCGATCAAGACGACAGCTCCAAACCATCAAGACGACAGCTCCAAACCATCAAGTCGATCAAGACGACAGCTCCAAACCATCAAGACGACAGCTCCAAACCATCAAGACGACAGCTCCAAACCATCAAGTCGACAGCTCCAAACCATCAAGTCGATCAAGACGACAGCTCCAAACCATCAAGTCGAAAGCTCCAAACCATCAAGTCGATCAAGACGACAGCTCCAAACCATCAAGTCGATCAAGACGACAGCTCCAAACCATCAAGTCGACAGCTCCAAACCATCAAGTCGATCAAGACGACAGCTTCAAACCATCAAGTCGATCAAGACGACAGCTCCAAACCATCAAGACGACAGCTCCAAACCATCAAGTCGATCAAGACGACAGCTCCAAACCATCAAGACGACAGCTCCAAACCATCAAGACGACAGCTCCACACCATCAAGACGACAGCTCCAAACCATCAAGACGACAGCTTCAAACCATCAAGACGATAGCTCCAAACCATCAAGTCGATCAAGACGACAGCTCCAAACCATCAAGTCGATCAAGACGACAGCTCCAAACCATCAAGTCCATCAAGACGACAGCTCCAAACCATTAAGTCGACCAAGACGACAGCTCCAAACCATCAACTCGATCAAGACGACAGCTCCAAACCATCAAGTCGATCAAGACGACAGCTCCAAACCATCAAGACGACAGCTCCAAACCATCAAGACGACAGCTCTAAACCATCAAGTCGATCAAGACGACAGCTCCAAACCATCAAGTCGATCAAGACGACAGCTCCAAACCATCAAGTCCATCAAGACGACAGCTCCAAACCATTGTCGACCAAGACGACAGCTCCAAACCATCAACTCGATCAAGACGACAGCTCCAAACCATCAAGTCGATCAAGACGACAGCTCCAAACCATCAAGACGACAGCTCCAAACCATCAAATCGATCAAGACGACAGCTCCACACCATCAAGACGACAGCTCCAAACCATCAAGACGATAGCTCCAAACCATCAAGACGACAGCTCCAAACCATCAAAACGACAGCTCCAAACCATCAAGTCGATCAAGATAACAGCTCCAAACCATCAAGACGACAGCTCCAAACCATCAAGTTGATCACCACGACAGCTCCAAACCATAAAGACGACAGCTCCAAACCATCAAGATGACAGCTCCAAACCATCAAATCGATCAAGACGACAGCTCCAAACCATCAAGACGACAGCTCCAAACCATCAAGTCGATCAAGATGACAGCTCCAAATCATCGTCCATCAAGACGACAGCTCCAAACCATCAAGTCGATCAAGACGACAGCTCCAAATCATCAAGTCGATCAAGACGACAGCTCCAAACCATCAAGTCGATCAAGACGACAGCTCCAGACCATCAAGTCGATCAAGACGACAGCTCCAAACCATCAAGTCGATCAAGATGACAGCTCCAAACCATCAAGTCGATCAAGACGACAGCTGCAAACCATCAAGTCGATCAAGATGACAGCTCCAAACCATCGTCGATCAAGACGACAGCTCCAAACCATCAAGACGACAGCTCCAAACCATCAAGACGACAGCTCCAAACCATCAAGACGACAGCTCCAAACCATAAAATCGATCAAGACGACAGCTCCAAACCATCAAGACGACAGCTCCAAACCATCAAGTCGATCAAGACGACAGCTCCAAACCATCGACAGCTCCAAACCATCAAGACGACAGCTCCAAACCATCAAGACGACAGCTCCAAACCATTAAATCGATCAAGACGACAGCTCCAAACCATCAAGACGACAGCTCCACACCATCGTCGATCAAGACGACAGCTCCAAACCATCAAGTCGATCAAGATGACAGCTCCAAACCATCAAGTCGATCAAGACGACAGCTCCAAACCATCAAGTCGATCAAGACGACAGCTCCAAACCATCAAGACGACAGCTCCACACCATCGTCGATCAAGACGACAGCTCCAAACCATCAAGTCGATCAAGATGACAGCTCCAAACCATCAAGTCGATCAAGACGACAGCTCCAAACCATCAAGTCGATCAAAACGACAGCTCCAAACCATCGTTGATCAAGATTACAGCTCCAAAATATCAAGATGACAGCTCCAAACCTTCAAGACGACAGCTACAAACCATCAAGTCGATCAAGATGACAGCTCCAAACCATCAAGTCGATCAAGACGACAGCTCCAAACCATCGTCGATCAAGATGAGAGCTCCAAACCATCAAGTCGATCAAGACGACAGCTCCAAACCATCAAGTCGATCAAGACGACAGCTCCAAACCATCGTCGATCAAGATGACAGCTCCAAACCTTCAAGACGACAGCTCCAAACCATCAAGTCGATAAAGATGACAGCTCCAAACCATCAAGTCGATCAAGACGACAGCTCCAAACCATCAAGTCGATCAAGACGACAGCTCCAAACCATCGTCGATCAAGATGACAGCTCCAAACCTTCAAGACGACAGCTCCAAACCATCAAGTCGATAAAGATGACAGCTCCAAACCATCAAGTCGATCAAGACGACAGCTCCAAACCATCAAGTCGATCAAGATGACAGCTCCAAATCATCAAGTCGATCAAGACGACAGCTCCAAAGCATCAAGTCGATCAAGACGACAGCTCCAAACCATCAAGTCGATCAAGACGACAGCTCCAAACCATCAAGTCGATCAAAACGACAGCTCCAAACCATCAAGTCGATCAAGACGACAGCTCCAAACCATCAAGTCGATCAAGGGACGAACATTTAGAAAGCACGCTGCGCATTACAATTAGCCAAACATCACCAGCTGTTAGTAGGCGTGTGTGGGAAGGTCAAGCAAAACCTTTTCATGAAATATGTAAGGTGCCCATTTGCATTGTGTTTATCATTCCTCTCTCTCTTCCTCGCATTCTCACAATAATATCATTTTACATTAAAATAGCTTGTACAGGCAAATTAAGCAATCTATCGACGGGCTTCAATAGGTCTTAATCCCCATCTATTTTAGGTTGACCCGGTTACCAGATTTGGAGACTAAAATATGAGGAGTTGGAGGTTGAAAGGTTACCCACCACTGGTCTAAATGATAATGCGGGACTTACCCGTTGACATTCAGATGAGCTGTCTTGTTTCGGGGTTTTATCGAGAATGTCAGCGTGTTCGTACTGCTTTTGGTGCTGCTCTCAAACTGACATACACAGGTTGGGATGATTTCCTTCTGTCCTTTATGTTTTGTCACGTTGTTCATGCCAGATTGTCGGGTTTGTTGAGTGCTGTTTGTCAGATCTGTTGTTTTCTGGATGCTCTCAGAAATCGTTGTGGTAGTACTGGAGTCGTTAGTGTGTGTAGATATCGCTGTGGTACTGTATGTTGAATAAAATGCCGTTGAACCCATGCCGCCTTCTGCAGTATGTGGACTAATGAATTTGAAAATGATAAGCGATGAACCTCTGTTCTGATCTACGTCAACGAAAATCGCTTCACAAGTGTCTTTTTCCTTCGCCACAGTTGACCCTGAAAATGTGCGTTAATACATTAACTTCTGAGTTACTTACTTACTTCCCTTGTTTCATACACTACGTCACACATCATTCGTCCCGTATTCAACCACATGGATTGTCCTGTCGACCACTCAGCAGGCCGTCCATACTGCAAGTCTCCGGGAGGTTTGAGAAGATCATCAGCTGGTCCTGGTCTTGTGTTGCTCCACATTCGCATGTTTCATCATCCCTGTACCGTCATCTGTTCAGGTTTTTCCTGCATTGTGGTACGCTAGGTCGAAGTCTGTTCAGTGGCTTTCATGTTGCGTGTCAGGTGATGTCCAGGCGCAGGTTCATCCAGTAATTCGATCCAGGCAGCCTGCGTCAGCTCTTTCCTTCTATCGACGCGACGCTTTCCAGAACTAGTCTTTAGGGGCTGGGTTGACAATAATGAACTTCTAAGATAAAAGCGTATATTTCTATGTTGCTCCAAAGTGAAGCATAGGCGACCACTGCAGCTGGCTCCTTTTAAAGGGCTATCTCCAAGCATTTGTAGTGATTCACCTATGTGCTTCAATGGGAAACATAGGCGACCACTGCAGCTGGCCCCTTTTAAAGGGCTATCTTCAAGCAGTTGTAGTGATTCACCTATGTGCTCCAAAGTGAAGCATAGGCGACCACTGCAGCTGACCCCTTTTAAAGGGCTATCTCCAAGCATTTGTAGTGCTTCACCTATGTGCTCCAAAGTGAAGCATAGGCCACCACTGCAGCTGGCCCCTTTTAAAGGGCTATCTCCAAGCAGTTGTAGTGATTCACCTATGTGCTCCAAAGTGAAGCATAGGCGACCACTGCAGCTGGCCCCTTTTAAAGGGCTATCTCCAAGCAGTTGTAGTGATTCACCTATGTGCTCCAAAGTGAAGCATAGGCGACCACTGCAGCTGGCCCCTTTTAAAGGGCTATCTCCAAGCATTTGTAGTGATTCACCTATGTGATACAATGGGAAGCATAGACCACAATGCAGATGATCATGTTACATGAAACCTGTTTCCCAACTTTTACAGTAGTAGACAATGTTTTTATTTGCATGATGAGTTTGCAGGCTTCATACACAACCCTCTTTAGTCGATTTTTACGACATGATAGGGAAGCGACATTAGATATATTCCTTTCACTACATTTAGCACTTTTGAAACAAATATACAGTAGCACAGTTTCTCCTTCTTCACCTTGTTCGCCCTGAGGTGGGTGTGCGAATTATAACAAGAACTTGAACAAAAATGATCAAAACATGTAATGGAAATTAACACAGAAAAACGCAAGATACTCATGAATAGGGATCACAGCCAGGCTTCTACAAACATCATAATAAGTGGCCAAAAACTAGAAGAAGTTAATTTCTTTAAATATTTAAGGTTCTGGATATGTAGTGGCGGATGAGCTAACAAAGAAATTAAGATACGACTCGTGATGGCCATAACCGCCATGTCAAGACTGAATATGATATGGAAAAACAACATCAACACTGCAGTGACAGTCAATTTATACAAATCGTTAGTGCTGTCTATTGTTGTGTACGGATATATACTAACTGCTGATATGGAAAGAAGGATACAAGTTTTGAATATAAATGTTGCATGATAATTGTGTGCATCTACTCTAAAGAACATACAGCAAATGATTGTATGAGAGATCAAATAAACTCTCTGGCAGGTCAACCGGAACCACTTCTGTTAGTTGTGAAAAGTCGAAACTAACATGGTTTGGGCATGTAACAAGATACGGCTGCTTCTGAGAATTAATTTTGCAGAGAACATTTCCAGATGCACGGAGCGGGGAGGACAAAGAAAGTCATGGATTGATAATATCAAAGATGGAAATTATTGATTTGATTGAGTGTACGACTTGGGCTGTAGTTTTCTTAAATTGCTAAGGGATTGTTATTAATGAGATTATTAAACGTTCTTCTTAACAAACTGAAATGTCAGCTTTTCAATCATTAGAAGTTGCTGATCATTGTAGACTTGGCCTTATCCAAATATCTCTAGACATTGACCACATTATCACTTCCAGTGCTGACAAAATAGTTCTGCAGTGGATCCCTTGACACTCAAGCACACCTGGCAATGACAAGGCAGACAGAATAGCAAAGAAGGGATCAACACAAGCACATCCACACACATCAACAACTTTACAAACAGCCAAACAGCTCATAAGATCAGCAAACAAAGAAACTTGGCTGAACAGATGGGACATAGGAAACACGGGAAGGAACGTCTACAGAAATATGGCAAGCCCCAAATGGGACATGGGAAACACGGGAAGGAACGTCTACAGACATACGGCAAGCCCCAAATGACAGTGTAAATCAACTGACAAGGAAGGATCAGAGCACCATTTTCTGACTGAGAACCCAACACATCCCACTTAACAAGCACCTCAAGAAATTATCAAAATATTGAATGACATTATCTCTGAACACTTTCCCCATTGATGTCGCCCGCCTCCTGAGAGCTGCCGGCTTCTTCGAACATCGCATCGCATCTTTGTTGCTGCGCAAGAAAAAATACGAGCTGCCTGAAAGGACAGAATGCTAGACATCCCAATTACCGACGCCGTCCAGATGTGTCACACATGCTGTAACATACATACATACATGTGTGTGTCTGCCTATCTGTCTGGGATCTTGATATTCAATCAAGCGTACCAGTGTCTGATGCCACATAGCCAAATGCTGTTTAAATTCGTTACGGTCATTCGGTACAAGGATGTGTGCAGCGGGATATGAATGATGCTGACGTCGATCTAGAATCATGGGACGAGTACGCCATAGATCCTGTTACGTGGAGGGGCAGGATTAAGCATAGAATACAGACAAAGAAGATGCCGATTACATATCTGGTCAGGAATCAGCGTTTGAGAAGACACGCCACACCATGCGATGTTGCAAACGATCCATACTTACCTTGCACACACAGTGGAGGAGACACTTCTCTGCTCGGATTGATCTTGAGAGTCACGTTCGTTATCGTCATGGACTGTAGCTACGCCCCTTTTCTTCCAGAGCACAACTTACTATCATCTGACACGACGGAAAGAGCCAATACTTATCAGCGCCCCACACTTTCATTTCATATTTTGTGATGAAATGTTTTAAGTGATTGATGTAAAACGTTATACGGAAAGCTAACTATGTTAATAGGCCCGAATTATTGTATACTTTTTACTGCACGTTTTTTCTTTTAATTTTTCTTTAATTTATTTTACCTTTTTTTTCTTCTTTTTTTAGAGATGTAATATCTTTCTAATATTACATTGTAATATTAAATGTTATTATATGGCGAAAAAAGGTCGTAGGACTCACTAGGATTTGAATCACCGGCATCTAGTATCATAAGTAAGGATCTCACTCCTACACCACCGGGCCGATTTAAAATAAAGTTTCACAAAGAAAGTATGTAGGCTTGGTTTGCTTTGACTACACAGACAGTCAGGAACACGTCTGGGATCGTACAAAAATAACCTCTCTCTATTTTGCCCAAATATTGTTACAAAAAGATAATTCAAGCGTAGTGCCATCTGGTTTGTACCTGTCCTACATGTTTCACCTCTCTAGCATATCGGAAAGGATTCAAATACAATATTCCACTCTAACTAACTACCGTAACTAACTAACTACCAGGTAAAGATAAATAAAAGCGTTTAAGAAGAGACTGGAAAAGAACATAAAAATTGTAGAAGAACACTGCTTACCGTCAACATGCAGTATACACATTGTTACGAAAATTGTAGAAAACCACATGGTCATCTTGTTCATCTTTGTACGTTTTCTCAGACTAGAATATGACCTTCCAGTGGTCCTTCATACCATATTCCAGATCCTTTGTCGTGGCTAATCTGAGAAAAGAATACTTGTATTTTTTTGGTACATATATTTTCTTATTGTAGTAGATATCAGTCATGTTTCTCAACAACGCAGAATCTCAAAAGCCAAAAGAAAAACGGTCATTCTAACAGATTACATCCAGGAGTGTACTCCAAGCAATCTCAAGTACAAACAAGATGAACTCTCGCAAGAAATAAAATACAACATCGGATTCCTGTCTCAAAAAGCAGATCTAGTCCTACAATGGACTCCGGTCTACTGGATGATCCTTGGAAACTAGAAATCAGATGAGCTCGCAAAAGCAGGAAGTAGTGACAAGCAAACTCGTCACCCACGGAGCTATAAAGAAGCAAAGACGCTCAAAAAAACGTTTCGTGAGGACGGAATAGAGAGACCAGGACAAAAAATACTACAAGTCATAAAATGACAGCATAGACAAACTTGGCAGAGATGAGCAGACAAAGATCTTCACTCAGAACGGGGTATTGTAGTCTCAAGGCACCTCCACAGAATGGGTCTCTAAGACACCGCCATATGCGATTGTGGATCACACAAGCAGCCACCAGGACATATCATACATGACTGTCCCACCTATAGATTACACTATAACAAGTTGTTTTTAAAAAAAATACAGCCACCTACACGAACAAGAAGTCATAGCTACAAATTAACTAAAAAAAGGTCAAGATTATACATTAGGAAATATGTTTTTAGTCAGAGAGTGCGGAACGCTTGGAATGTATTGCCACAGGAAGTAGTGGAGGCAAGAAAAAATAATGTATTTAAGACTAGATTTGGTGGGCATAGCTTTTAGAGCAAGGAAATGTAAATTAAACTGGTTGTATGCAGACTCTGCAGAATCTTCTAAGCCAGTATAAAGACGTTAAGTTAGGTTATGCATACTAAAGAGAGGCAGCCTGTCCCATGGGAGCGACCATGCTCGAAAAGCACTGGACGACGGGCAAAGATATGAAACACACAGGCCCCTTTGTGAACCTCACAAGGCTAGAAACATAGCATCAGTTGATCGACGAAGACACCAGGCTAGAAACATAGCATCAGTTGATCGACGAAGAAACCAGGCTAGAAACATAGCATCAGTTGATCGACGAAGAAACCAGGCTAGAAACATAGCATCAGTTGATCGATGAAGAAACCAGGCTAGAAACATAGCATCAGTTGATCGACGAAGAAACCAGGCTAGAAACATAGCATCAGTTGATCGACGAAGAAACCAGGCTAGAAACATAGCATCAGTTGATCGTCGAAGAAACCAGGCTAGAAACATAGCATCAGTTGATCGACGAAGAAACCAGGCTAGAAACATAGAATCAGTTGATCGACGAAGAAACCAGGCTATAAACATAGCATCAGTTGATCGATGAAGACCCTAACACATCACCTGCATGAAGGTAAGATTGACGTGGCATGTATCCAGGACACGCACCTCAACAAAAATAATAAATTCTCAATCAGAGGATACCAGACCTTCCGTCTAGATAGAGAAGGCCACAAAGGAGGGGTCCTGATACTGACCAGAAACTGCATACCGAGTAGCGCGGTATCTGTCAATCACACCGGACAAGCAGAAATTGTAGGACTTGACATAATGGCCCAAGAGACGAAGCTCCGCATTTTCAATCTGTACGGACCACCAAATAGAGACCTATCGCTTTCGAGTATGGAGGTCAGAGACTCCAACTGCATAGTAGTTGGAGATTTCAACAGCCACTCGGAGAGATGGTTATACTCTGACACAGACAGTAGAGGTGACGAAGTGGAAGATTGGGAGATAGATGCCGCCATCTGGAGTCAGACCTGCTTCAATGACGTCGTAGATAAGGCGTTGAAAAGAAACTACAGGTGGACATGAACACGCAATGTGACGTCATAGTGGCCCTGCATCTATAATCGTCGCCCCGAACGTACACCAATGAGATGAAGAAATGGCCTGCAGCAAAATCTTGGTCTGGCATTGTACTTAAAGGCAAAAGACGGAGATGAGTTTAGACCACGTTTAGCTACCTGGCATGAGCGACGATCAGCGGCGCTACTGTCAACGATATACCTTATAAGAGAGATACAAATATATGATCGCCAACTGCATGGCATATGCTGATGGTCGTTCTTTTGAATCCCCCTCGTAATTTGAAGCAATAGGTGATCAGATGAATGAATATGCGTGCATTCTGCGCGTGTACATTATTGTTTTTTTTTGGTGTGATTTGTTGAGTGTTCTCGTTTTTGTTGTTCTTGAGCCTTGACGACAGCCACTAACGTTTCTCTTATGTTTCTCTTATGTTTCGATTGTTTCTCTTATGTTTCGATTGTTTCTCTTATGTTTCGATTGTTTCTCTTATGTTTCTCTTATGTTTCGATTGTTTCTCTTATGTTTCTTTTATGTTTCGATTGTTTCTCTTATGTTTCGCTTATGTTTCTTTTATGTTTCGATTGTTTCTCTTATGTTTCGATTGTTTCTCTTACGTTTCGATTATGTTTCTATTATCTTTCGATTGTTTCTCTTATGTTTCTCTTACGTTTCTATTATGTTTCTATTATGTTTCGATTGTTTCTCTTATGTTACGCTTATGTTTCTCTTATGTTTCGATTGTTTCTCTTATGTTTCGATTATGTTTTGATTATGTTTCGATTGTTTCTCTTATGTTTCGCTTATGTTTCTTTTATGTTTCGATTGTTTCTCTTATGTTTCGATTGTTTCTCTTATGTTTCTATTATGTTTCGCTTATGTTTCTTTTATGTTTCGATTGTTTCACCTATGTTTCGATTATGTTTCAATTATGTTTCTCTTGTGTTTCGATTATGTTTACATTATGTTTCGATTATGTTTCTCTTGTATTTCGATTATGTTTCTTTTATGTTTCACTTATGTTTCTCTTATGTTTCACTTATATTTCGATTATGTTTTGATTATGTTTCTCTTGTGTTTCGATTATGTTTCGATTATGTTTCTGTTATGTTTCCATAATGTTTCTCTTTATTTCTCTTATGTTTCGATTATATTTCACTTATGTTTCTCTAATGTTTCACTTATGTTTCGGTCATACTGCTCTTATGTTTCTATTATGTCATCAATGTTTGACATTTAGTACAGTTGCAGCTTCGTTTTATTTTACCAATGGAGTACACAACACTTTATCCCCGACAGTAACGACCGCTATGAAACTGCTCCCACTTATTTCTTGTCCACCTCTACTTATGGGGAACTGAGACGCTAGTCCAGTCACGGACAAAGTACTTATCAGGACGTCGCGTCAGGGTCAATACACTAACCAAAACCACAATCTCTCTTCTAGTTAACGTTCCTTCGAAATCGGCTGTTTTCAAGGTAGCCTGGCTGACGAGATGCGGATCGATGTGATCCCCGTAGTAGTGAAGGCCACGCAGATGAAACCAAGCATAGCACAACCGCCTGAAGGACCGCGGCCCACCTTCATCAGCACGCTCGGGATGTGAGGAAAGCTACTACAACATGTCACTTAACGTCCTTTTCAGGGCGCACAAAAGAGTCAACTTACTCATTGTGGGCATTCACCAACAACACACAACAACATGTACTTACCACATTAAAAACAGATTTGATCTTAAACCACTCCGTTATTATTGCTAACCAAAATCCGTGCTGTCAAAATCCGTGCTCGCTTACTGACAGTACACAGTGTGGTCTGAAGCATACTTTGTGGTGACTTTACAGTGTCATATCGTAAGCAGAGAGGCTGTCCTCGAATTCAACTTCCTCGTTTAGAAGATCCCTCCACTTGAGAATGCGTAGATGCTACATTTAGTTCGACTGCGCAAACACTCGAGGCTACAAGACTGTGTCGTTTGACAGCCCCTCCCAAGCGTCACCGCTAATGTCGGATGCCACGACAAATTGGATTATAGTTATTCATTGTTAAACGAGATATTTCAGAATTAGAAGAACAGTAGACCTTCGCTATCGCTCTTAACTTAACGTAACGTCTTTATACTGGTTTAGAAGACCCTACAAAGTCTGTATACAACCAGTTACATTTACATCACCTTTCTCTAAAAGCTATGCGCATCCAGTTTATTCTTAAATACATTAACTGTCCCCGCCTCCACCACCGCATCTGGCAATGCATTCCAAGCAGACACCACTCTCTGACTAAAAACATATTTCCTAATATCTAATCTGGACCTCTCTTTAGTCAGCTTGTAGCTATGCCCTCGTGTTATTGTAGGTGGCTGTATTTTTAAAAAATTTGTTATAGTCTAATGAATCCATTCCTCTGATCATCTTATAAACATGTATTAAGTCACCACGAATTCTTCTCTCTTCGAGACACTGTAGGCCGGTTTTTCTGAGTCGTTCCTCATAACTGTAATTCTGGAATCCCACTATCATCTTTGTCGCCCTTTTTTGTATTCTTTCCAGCATGTTTATATCCCCTCTATGATAAGGACTCCACACCTGTACACAGTACTCCAACCTAGGTCTAACTAAAGCTTTATACAGTTTGACGATCACTTCCTTGCTCCTATGTTTAATATTTCTTTTTATGATACCTAACATTGCACGTGCCTTTTTCACTTCTACCTTAACTTGCTCACTCACCTTTCCTGTATGATCTATTATAACACCTAGGTCCCTTTCCTTATCTATCTTTCCAATATTGTTTTCTCCCATTCTGTAATTATGTTTCATATTGGATCTACCCATGTGGATGGCTGTACATTTATCCACATTAAACTCCATTTACCAGCTTACAGACCATTCTCGAGTTTTATCTAAATCCGACATCAATATATCCACTTCTGCTTTAGATGACACTACTGCATAGTTTTGTGTCATCAGTAAATTTTGCAATCATGGATCCCATATCAATGTCCAAATCATTTATATATATCAAGAACAAGATTGGTCCCAAAACCGAGCCCTGTGGCACACCACTTTTCACTTCACACCACTCAGAGTAATCCTTATTTATGCCCACCCTCTGCCTTCTTCCCGTTAACCAATTTTCAATCCATTTGGCAACTTCCCCACCTATTCCATGTGATTTTAACTTTCGAAATAATCTTTGATGAGGTACTCTATCAAAGGCCTTTGCAAAGTCTAGATAAATAACATCCACTGGCTCCCCTTTATCTATGATTTTAGTAACCTCCTCCAAGAATTCTAATAGATTTGTTAAGCATGATCTCCCTCTAGTAAACCTATGCTGACTATTTCTAATTAGATTAAATTTGTCTAATTGGTTCAATCAAAGTGCAACTTACCTCAATTTCGCTTGTACCAAATATCACATCAAGATCAACACATACAAGACAGAGAGAATGACGAAATCGCGTAGACACATGTAGAGAAGTTTCCACAGCAGTGTAGGAAGTATCAAGCAAGTAAGGGAGTTCAATTACTTATGTGTAACCAATGTAAGTCTTGGTCCTTTCTAGCAACCCATGCGAGTAAGATCCAGAGCTGTGAAGAGTGCAGCCGGAAAGACAATCCGTGACCAAATTCGCAACACCACGCCGAGGCAGACAGTGGGCACAAACCCAGTTAGGGCCAACATTGACGCCCAAAAATAAAGTTATTTAGTCAGAATGCATTCGGACCAGCCTACAGCGAGGGCATTTAATATGCAAGTCTCCGGCCCTTATGCAAGGGGTCGGCCGATGGATCGAGGATGTCTCTGACACACTCAGGAAGTTAAACCTAACGACCGCAAACGTCTCCCAACTTATAACAAGAAATCTACACACCCGTCCTCTCTGCGACGCCTCATGGCAAGGGCAAGTAGGACAAAAGAAGAACTAGAAGAATAACGAAACGCTCCGGTTTATTTAGCTGAGAACGTGTTCCTGACTGTTGGGACAACAGACAGAATTAAAAGAAACGGATAATTATACCTCGCTTTGATGTTGTGTGTTATTGTGTTAAGATCCTTTTGCTAAGGAAAACATCGCTCAACCATCAAGGTAGTCTTTTTTATTAGATAACATTTTCTTATTAATCGCTGGCTCTCAAATATGGCTGTCCTTCTTTCGTCGCCATACAGTCCATTCCTAAATTAGTGTACATTGGATATGGCTGACGCTGAAAGGCACAAGCAGGATATAAGCGAACAGAAAGAATGAGGGCTTTATTGTGACTGTGTTCCTCTCATAGAACTACCACACCTGGGGAACACGCTCCCTGTGTGTTTTTTCCCCTCACGTAGACACGTGTCGGTGTGTCCAATTATTAGTTTGTTGGACAGATGATTTTTCAATGTGCAGTGGCCTGTTTAATCAATCAATTCAATCAATTGTACGCTTAGGCGGCCAGGGCCCATCGTGTCGAATGACCATGTCCATGACCAAGACTGATGGTCCCTTCCCAGGCGGCCTGCAGTTCTGTTGGGGAGGTGGCGATATGTTTAAGCCAGGTGTTGCGAGAGCCTGTTCGCAGACTGACTATTGTCACTTGGTCTCTTCTTGCCGAGGAGTTCTTGTTGTTGTTGTTGTTGTCGTTGTCGTCGTCGTCGTAGTATGTTCACAATGAATGCGTTTACTCTTTTGTGTGCCCTGAAAAGGACGTTCAGTGGCGGGTTGCAGTGGCTTTCCTCACATCCATCTCATTTACTTAGATCTTGGGAAGGAAAACTAACGTCTGGTCAGCCAAAACATACTGATCAGGCATGTTAGTCAGGGTCAGGCAAAACATACTGACTAGGCATGTTAGTCAGGGTCAGGCAAAACATACTGATCAGACATGTTATTCAAGGTCAGGCAAAATATACTGGTCATACATGTTAGTCAGGGTCAGGCAAAACATACTGATCAGACATGTTATTCAGGCAAAATATACTGGCCAACACCCTCACATTGGGTTCCCTGTAGCCCTTCTTGGAAATGGGCTGTTTTCTTGGCAGCCTGGCTAACACAGTGTGGGATCGATGTGATCCCCATAGTAGTGAACGACACGTAGATGAAACTAAGCCTAGCACAGTCGCCTGGACGGACCCCGGTCCACCTTCACCAGCACGGCCTGAATGTCAGGAAAGCTACAACAAACCGGCACTAAACGTCCTTATTAGGGCGCAGAAAAGACTAAAGCTACCCATTGTGAAGGTTCTGTGAGCAACAACAACAACAGCCGCAACAACAACAACAGCCGCAACAACAACAGCTGCAACAACAACAACAGCCGCAACAACAACAGCTGAAACAACAGCTGCAACAACAACAACAGCTACAACAACAACAACAGCCACAACAACAACTACCGCAACAACAACAGCCGCAACAACAACAACAGCTGCAACAACAACTACCGCAACAACAACAGCCGCAACAACAACAACAGCTGCAACAACAATAAGAACAGCTGCTACAACAACAGCCGCAACAACAACAACAGCTGCAACAACAACAGCTGCAACAACAACAACAGCTGCTGCAACAACAACAACAGCCGCAACAACAACAGCCGCAACAACAACAGCCGCAACAACAACAGCTGCAACAACAACAGCCGCAACAACAACAGCCGCAACAACAACAGCTGCAACAACAACTACCGCAACAACAACAGCTGCAACAACAACAGCCGCAACAACAACAGCTGCAACAACAACTACCGCAACAACAACAGCCGCAACAACAACAACAGCTGCAACAACAATAAGAACAGCTGCTACAACAACAACAGCTGCAACAACAACAGCCGCAACAACAACAACAGCTGCAACAACAACAGCTGCAACAACAACAACAGCTGCTGCAACAACAACAACAGCCGCAACAACAACAGCCGCAACAACAACAGCTGCTGCAACAACAACAGCCGCAACAATAACAACAGCCGCAACAACAACAACTTGGAATAACTAGAATCCTGGTGTTGAAGAAGGAAGGTTATGCCTGCTGCCAGTTAGCCGAGGGATATCCACACTAGGTTCTTTGTTTTGCAATGTTGTCTTCTTGTGGCTTACTAGGCCTTGGGCTCCTCCGAAGATGAATATATCGGACCGAAAGGGGCAAATATCGCAGTCAAGCTGTAAACTAGCGACACAACGCATTCCGTTCTTCGGACTACATCTAACTACTTGCAAAGTCCTTCTCAGAGCTTGGTAGCTGGAGATTGGGAGCAAACGCGGAAGAAGAAGAGGAAGGCCTTAGGAAAGATCAATTTGCGTATTTGAGAAAAATTGAATTACTTTTTAGAAAGTTGTTGCCGGGCTGCGATTAAAAGCTTATGCTTACCGATTTTCAACTGCCAAGGGTTCTTTTACGTTCATAGCGTGTACACGGGATATCCGTGTTTTTCGTCAGTCTCCAATATGACTAGACGTTGGTCTCACATCCCTTGAGATCAGAGCATGCTTGAAACTTGTGGGTTTCGAACTTCCACCGTTTCGAGCTTTGATTTTTTGAAAGATAAGCTCCGAAACCTCTCATGTATATCATCTTCCCCTCATTAATTAATTTTTTTTTTAAATTGCCATGTGTGACCTATTTACTGACTTGGCCTAGCAGAAAATAATTCGTAGTTTTCCCAGAAACCTGGCCAAGGATGCACCCAACTGTCAAATCTCAGATCACATACATGCTGTATACTAACCAGCTGTTTTTAGAACTAATGGTGGGAAATGGGGGTGCTTCAACATTCAACACTCGACACGACACTTAAGGGTTGGCGACCGTGTAATGTTTGCCGGGAGAGGTATTTCCAGTGGCGACGAGTTAATCGCGAGACATTTTTTCCACAGAACACACACTCCTCCTCGATTTACGCGGGTACTGTCTTCTGACTATTGTTGTGCAAGTTCATCGTGTTTGTTGTTATTGTTCTAATTGTTGCTGATGTTGCTATTTGTGTATGTGTTTTTGAAAAGGTGCGGTGGCCAGTTCCCTCTCTTGCTGCTTTGACTCCTTTAATTGCTGTTGTTGTTGTTGTTGTTGTTGTTACTGCCTATGCTGCTGGTATTGACGTGTTTTTTTGTTTAAAGATAGGATTACCAGCTACCTTCTTGGCTACAGTGTGTTCTCTAAGTGTTGTTGTTGTTGCTGTGGTTGTTGTTTTTGTTGTTGCTGTGGTTGTTGTTTTTGTTGTTGCTGTGGTTGTTGTTTTTGTTGTTGCTGTGGTTGTTGTTGTTGCTGTGGTTGTTGTTTTTGTTGTTGTTGTTGTTTTTGTTGTTGCTGTGGTTGTTGTTTTTGTTGTTGCTGTGGTTGTTGTTTTTGTTGTTGCTGTGGTTGTTGTTTTTGTTGTTGCTGTGGTTGTTGTTTTTGTTGTTGCTGTGGTTGTTGTTTTTGTTGTTGTTGTTGTTTTTGTTGTTGCTGTGGTTGTTGTTATTGCTGTGGTTGTTGTTTTTGTTGTTGCTGTGGTTGTTGTTGTTGCTGTGGTTGTTGTTTTTGTTGTTGTTGTTGTTTTTGTTGTTGTTGCTGTGGTTGTTGTTGTTGTTTTTGTTGTTGCTGTGGTTGTTGTTTTTGTTGTTGCTGTGGTTGTTGTTTTTGTTGTTGCTGTGGTTGTTGTTTTTGTTATTGCTGTGGTTGTTGTTTTTGTGGTTGCTGTGGTTGTTGTTTTTGTTGTTGCTGTGGTTGTTGTTTTTGTTGTTGCTGTGGTTGTTGTTTTTGTTGTTGCTGTGGTTGTTGTTATTGCTGTGGTTGTTGTTTTTGTTGTTGCTGTGGTTGTTGTTTTTGTTGTTGCTGTGGTTGTTGTTTTTGTTGTTGCTGTGGTTGTTGTTTTTGTTATTGCTGTGGTTGTTGTTTTTGTTGTTGCTGTGGTTGTTGTTTTTGTTATTGCTGTGGTTGTTGTTTTTGTTGTTGCTGTGGTTGTTGTTTTTGTTGTTGTTGTTGTTTTTGTTGTTGCTGTGGTTGTTGTTTTTGTTGTTGCTGTGGTTGTTGTTTTTGTTGTTGCTGTGGTTGTTGTTTTTGTTGTTGCTGTGGTTGTTGTTTTTGTTATTGCTGTGGTTGTTGTTTTTGTTGTTGCTGTGGTTGTTGTTTTTGTTGTTGTTGTTTTTGTTGTTGCTGTGGTTGTTGTTTTTGTTGTTGCTGTGGTTGTTGTTTTTGTTGTTGCTGTGGTTGTTGTTTTTGTTGTTGCTGTGGTTGTTGTTTTTGTTATTGCTGTGGTTGTTGTTTTTGTTGTTGCTGTGGTTGTTGTTTTTGTTGTTGCTGTGGTTGTTGTTATTGCTGTGGTTGTTGTTTTTGTTGTTGCTGTGGTTGTTGTTTTTGTAGTTGCTGTGGTTGTTGTTGTTGCTGTGGTTGTTGTTTTTGTTGTTGCTGTGGTTGTTGTTATTGCTGTGGTTGTTGTTTTTGTTGTTGTTGTTGTTTTTGTTGTTGCTGTGGTTGTTGTTATTGCTGTGGTTGTTGTTTTTGTTGTTGCTGTGGTTGTTGTTTTTGTTATTGCTGTGGTTGTTGTTTTTGTTGTTGCTGTGGTTGTTGTTTTTGTTGTTGTTGTTTTTTTTTTGTTGCTGTGGTTGTTGTTTTTTGTTGTTGCTGTGGTTGTTGTTTTTGTTGTTGCTGTGGTTGTTTTTGTTGTTGCTGTGGTTGTTGTTTTTGTTGTTGCTGTGGTTGTTGTTTTTGTTGTTGCTGTGGTTGTTGTTATTACTGTGGTTGTTGTTTTTGTTGTTGCTGTGGTTGTTGTTTTTGTTGTTGCTGTGGTTGTTGTTGTTGCTGTGGTTGTTGTTTTTGTTGTTGCTGTGGTTGTTGTTTTTGTTGTTGCTGTGGTTGTTGTTATTGCTGTGGTTGTTGTTTTTGTTGTTGCTGTGGTTGTTGTTTTTGTTGTTGCTGTGGTTGTTGTTTTTGTTGTTGCTGTGGTTGTTGTTTTTGTTGTTGTTTTTGTTGTTGCTGTGGTTGTTGTTATTGCTGTGGTTGTTGTTGTTGCTGTGGTTGTTGTTTTTGTTGTTGTTGTTGTTTTTGTTGTTGCTGTGGTTGTTGTTATTGCTGTGGTTGTTGTTGTTGCTGTGGTTGTTGTTTTTGTTGTTGTTGTTGTTTTTGTTTTTGTTGTTGTTTTTGTTGTTGCTGTGGTTGTTGTTATTGCTGTGGTTGTTGTTGTTGCTGTGGTTGTTGTTTTTGTTGTTGTTTTTGTTTTTGTTGTTGTTTTTGTTGTTGCTGTGGTTGTTGTTTTTGTTGTTGCTGTGGTTGTTGTTTTTGTTGTTGCTGTGGTTGTTGTTTTTGTTGTTGCTGTGGTTGTTGTTTTTGTTTTTCTGTGGTTGTTGTTTTTGTTATTGCTGGGGTTGTTGTTTTTGTTGTTGCTGTGGTTGTTGTTTTTTGTTGTTGCTGTGGTTGTTGTTTTTGTTGTTGCTGTGGTTGTTGTTTTTGTTGTTGCTGTTGTTGTTGTTTTTGTTTTTGCTGTGGTTGTTGTTGTGGTTGTTCTTGTGGTTGTTGTTGCTGTGGTTGTTGTTGTAGTTGTTGTTGCTGTGGTTGTTTGTATTGTTGTTGCAGTTGCTGTGGTTGTTGTTGTGGCTGTTGCTGTGGTTGTTGCTACTGTCTATGCTGCTGGTTTTGTGTTTTTTTATGGGGTGACCAACTCCTTTACTTGCTACATTGTCTCCACTAAGTGGATAGGGTGACCAACTCCCTTACTTGCTACATTGTCTCCGCTAAGTGGATAGGGTGACCAACTCCCTTACTTGCTACATTGTCTCCACTAAGTGGATAGGGTGACCAACTCCCTTACTTGCTACATTGTCTGCACTAAGTGGATAGGGTGACCAACTCCCTTACTTGCTACATTGTCTCCACTAAGTGGATAGGGTGACCAACTCCCTTACTTGCTACATTGTCTCAACTAAGTGGATAGGGTGACCAACTTCCTTACTTGCTACATTGTCTCCGCTAAGTGGATAGGGTGACCAACTCCCTTACTTGCTACATTGTCTCCACTAAGTGGATAGGGTGACCAACTCCCTTACTTGCTACATTGTCTCCGCTAAGTGGATAGGGTGACCAACTCGCTTACTTGCTACATTGTCTCCGCTAAGTGGATAGGGTGACCAACTCGCTTACTTGCTACATTGTCTCCGCTAAGTGGATATGGTGACCAACTCGCTTACTTGCTACATTGTCTCCGCTAAGTGGATAGGGTGACCAACTCCCTTACTTGCTACATTGTCTCCACTAAGTGTTGTTTTTGGTACTGCCGGTATTGATGTGTTTTTATGTTTTTTGTTTAAAGATTGATTGACCAGTTACCTTCCTTGCTGCATTGTCTCCCCGGAGTGCTGTTGTGGATGTTGTTTTTGTGGTTGCTGTTGTAGTCGTTGTTGCTGTTTTTGCTATTGCTAATGCTGCTGGTGCTGACGCTGTGTTTTTGTGTGTTATTTGTTTAATGATTGAGTGACCAGTTACTTTCCTTGCTGCATTGTCTCCCCGGAGTGTTGTTTTTGTATTTGGTTTTGTTGTTGTTGAGGTTGTTGCTGTTGCGGCGGCTGCAACTACTCTTGTATTTATAGACAAAAGAAAACATTAACAACATCGAAATAAGTATAGAGATCTCAGGAATAAGAAGAAAAGACCAACACAGTGTCCACGAGCTGAAAATTCTAGCACAAACAATGATTGAGGAGAAATATAATACAAAGGAATGGACACGGGTGTACACAGATGGTTCAGAAGAGGGGGCAGGCCGAAACGGGGAAGGAGGCATATTCATGAGACATAAAAGTGGAAATATAACAGAAGAGGCCCTCCCAACAGGAAAGTTGTCGACAAACCTCAGAGCAGAATCGATGGCCCTCCTGCGAGCACTGAGAATACTTCAAACAGAAACGCAACCTCCAACAAAAATAGCTGTATTCACGGACTGCAGAGTACTATTAGAGACAATACAAAAACAAACAACGAACCACTGTTATCGGAGATCAGATCAGAACTAGGAAAACTCCAGAGATCCTCAACAATAGCGCTCCAGTGGCTACCTTCCCATTGCGGAATCACGGGAAACGAGAGAGCTGATGCTCTGGCAAAAGATGGCAGCAAAAAGGCACAATTTAATCATCGAGTACCATACAGAGAAATCAAGAACATCATCAGAAATCAGTATATACACCAATGGAGAGAAGACAGAAACATAAGCAGTACTCCAGACCCAATTCACCAACTCAAAAGAAATCAACAAACTACCTTATTTCGCCTGAGAACTGGACACTGCAGACTTCTAGAACATCTTTATCGACTGAAGATCTCACATAACGATGCGTGCCCATGTGGAACAGGATGCCAGAACCCTGAACATATTCTACAGGAGTGGAAATGAAATGCCAGATCTGACCAGAGGGTGCGGAGCTGAGACAAAAGCTGTGGGGCAGCCGCTCCGACCTGGTGAAGACTACAGACTTCATCATGGCGACTGGTCTGCAGATATAGCATGGCCAAAAGATCCTGAACGCAAAGAAGAAGACCAAAAAAAGAGATGAGTTTAGACGACATTTAGCTATCTGGTAATGGGCTCATAATGTGCGTGAATATATCCTGCTACATACACAACATTTATAACATTTGATGAGAGGTGAAATTGTGAAATTAAGAACAGAATAGCCAAGGCAAAAATCAGTCTTCCAAAGTATGAGGGGGATCTTGAATACACAAACCCTAACATTGGAATTAAGGTAAAGATGGGGTGACCAGTTACCTTCTTTGCTACATTGTCTCCCCTAAGTGTTGTTGTTGTAGTAGTAGTTGTTGTTGTAGTAGTTGTTGTTGCTGTTGGTGTTGTTGTTGCTGTTGCTACTGCTGCTCTGTTACTACTCTTGTATTTTTGTTGGTTTGACATATGTGCATAAATAGAATTGCTGCAATCACTCCATTATAGTTCGAAATAGACAACGCACGACGGCTGCAATCCTCCAATCATGTCGTATAAGGCATATACAAATATTAGCAACATCATCATGCAACAGGAACTACCACCTCTAGAGAGTCTTGTGTATTTTTTTGCCGCATGTTTCCTTTAAGTATGCATGCACAGTTGGTGGACACGATTGATGAACAAAGTGGAGAGGATGGCGACGACTTTTGGGATAACCTTGTTTCTGAACCGCTACGTGTGTCATTCTGGGCGAGTAGTTTGACATAGCGGAAGTTAGTCATATCCTCAAGTTAGAAACAACGTGCGCTTTGCAACTGTTGTCCTTGACATCGTCAGGCTTTGAAGAAAGAATTTGATGCGACCTCTCTTAACCCTCTAATGCGATCTCTCTTAACACCCGAATGCGACCTCTCTTAACCCCCGAATGCGACCTCTCTTAACCCCCGAATGCGACCTCTCTTAACCCCCGAATGTGACCTCTCTTAACCCCCGAATGCGACCTCTCTTAACCCCCGAATGCGACCTCTCTTAACCCCCGAATGCGACCTCTCTTAACCCCCGAATACGGCCTCTCTTAACCCCCGAATGCGACCTCTCTTATCCCCCGAATGCGACCTCTCTTTTCCCCCGAATGCGACCTCTCTTAACTCCGGAATGCGATCTCTCTAAACCCCCGAATGCGACCTCTCTTAACCCCAGAATGCGACCTCTCTTAACCCCCGAAAGCGACCTCTCTTAACCCCCGAATGCGACCTCTCTTAACCCCCGAATGCGACTTCTCTTAACCCCCGAATGCGACCTCTCTTATCCCCCGAATGCGACCTCTCTTATCCCCCGAATGCGACCTCTCTTAACTCCCGAATGCGATCTCTCTTAACCACCGAATGCGACCTCTCTTAACCCCAGAATGCGACCTCTCTTAACCCCCGAAAGCGACCTCTCTTAACCCCCGAATGCGACCACTCTTAACCCCCGAATGCGACCTCTCTTAACCCCCGAATGCGACCTCTCTTAACCCCCGAATGCGACATCTCTTGATCCCCGAATGCGACCTCTCTCAACCCCCGAATGCGACCTCTCTTAACCCCCGAATGCGACCTCTCTTAACCCCCGAATGCGACCTCACTTAACCCCCGAATACGACCTCTCTTAACTCCCGAATGCGACCTCTCTTAACCCCCGAATACGACCTCTTATAACCCTCAAATGCGACCTCTATTAACCCCCGAATACGACCTCTCTTAACCTCCGAACTCGACCTCTGCTACCTCAGCCTTCGAATTCGACCTCTCCCACCTCAACCCCCGAATACGACCTCTCTTAACCTCCGAATTCGACCTTTGCCACCTCAACCTCTGAATCCGACCTCTCCCACCTCAACCCCCGAATGCGACCACTCCCACCTCAATCCCTGACTTCGACCTGTCCCCTCAACCCTCCTTCAAATTCGACAATTCGACCTCTTCCTTCTATCTCTGAACGCGACCTCCGCTCCTTCAACTACCGAATCCGACCTCCCCCCCATATTCCCTCAATTTCCGAATTTGACTTATCCCTTCAACCCCCAAAATTGACATCAACTCCCAAAATGTACCTCTCCCCTCGACCTCCAAATTCTACCGTTTCTCCCTTTACTTTTCCGATTTCTCTCTTCTCCTCAACCCCCGAATTCAAACTTCTCCCCGGAAACCCCGAATTCTTACTTCTCACCGGAAACCCCGAATTCTTCCTCTGCCCTTTCAACCCCCGAATCCGACCTCTCACCCCTAACCCTTGAATCCTACCTTCCCTCTCAGCCACCCCCCGCCCCTTCCCCGTATCCTACCTCTCTCGACCTCCGAAAACGGCCACTGTAATCTCCCAAAAAATATAAAAACGCGACTACATGACGCAATCTACCTCATTTAGAACGATTTACTATAGACAGCGATCACTACAAGACTGCCCGTAAGTGTCTTGAATCCCGTCCCGTAAGTGTCTTGCATCCCGTCCCGTAAGTGTCTTGAATCCCGACCCGTAAGTGTCTTGAATCCCGTCCCGTAAGTGTTTTGAATCCCGTCCCGTAAGTGTCTTGAATCCCGTCCCGTAAGTGTTTTGAATCCCGTCCCGTAAGTGTCTTGAATCCTGTCTCGTAAGTGTCTTAAATACCGTCCCGTAAGTGTCTTGAATCCCGTCCCGTAAGTGTCTTGAATCCCATCACGTAAGTGTCTTGAATCCCGTCCCGTACGTGTCTTGAATCCCGTCTCGTAAGGTTCTTGAATCCCGTCCCGTAAGTGTCTTGAATCCCGTCCCGTAAGTGTCTTGAATCCCGTCCCGTAAGGGTCTTGAATCCCGTCCCGTAAGTGTTTTGAATCCCGTCCCGTAAGTGTCTTGAATCCTGTCTCGTAAGTGTCTTAAATACCGTCCCGTAAGTGTCTTGAATCCCGTCCCGTAAGTGTCTTGAATCCCATCACGTAAGTGTCTTGAATCCCGTCCCGTACGTGTCTTGAATCCCGTCTCGTAAGGTTCTTGAATCCCGTCCCGTAAGTGTCTTGAATCCCGTCCCGTAAGTGTCTTGAATCCCGTCCCGTAAGGGTCTTGAATCCCGTCCCGTAAGTGTCTTGAATCCTGTCTCGTAAGTGTCTTGAATCCCGTCCCGTAAGTGTCTTGAATCCCGTCCCGTAAGGTTCTTGAATCCCGTCCCGTAAGTGTCTTGAATCCCGTCCCGTAAGTGTCTTGAATCCCGTCTCGTAAGTGTCTTGAATTCCGTCCCGTAAGTGTCTTGAATCCCGTCCCGTAAGTGTCTTGAATCCCGTCCCGTAAGTGTCTAGAATCCCGTCCCGTAAGTGTCTTGAATCCCGTCTCGTAAGTGTCTTGAATCCCGTTCCGTAAGTGTCTTGAATCCCGTCCCGTAAGTGTCTTGAATCCCGTCTCGTGAGTGTCTTGAATCCCGTCCCGTAAGTATCTTGAATCCCGTCCCGTAAGTGTTTTGAATCCCGTCCCGTAAGTGTCTTGAATCCCGTCCCGTAAGTGTTTTGAATCCCGTCCCGTAAGTGTCTTGAATCCTGTCTCGTAAGTGTCTTAAATACCGTCCCGTAAGTGTCTTGAATCCCGTCCCGTAAGTGTCTTGAATCCCATCACGTAAGTGTCTTGAATCCCGTCCCGTACGTGTCTTGAATCCCGTCTCGTAAGGTTCTTGAATCCCGTCCCGTAAGTGTCTTGAATCCCGTCCCGTAAGTGTCTTGAATCCCGTCCCGTAAGTGTCTTGAATCCCGTCCCGTAAGGTTCTTGAATCCCGTCCCGTAAGTGTCTTGAATCCCGTCCCGTAAGTGTCTTGAATCCCGTCTCGTAAGTGTCTTGAATTCCGTCCCGTAAGTGTCTTGAATCCCGTCCCGTAAGTGTCTTGAATCCCGTCCCGTAAGTGTCTAGAATCCCGTCCCGTAAGTGTCTTGAATCCCGTCTCGTAAGTGTCTTGAATCCCGTTCCGTAAGTGTCTTGAATCCCGTCCCGTAAGTGTCTTGAATCCCGTCTCGTGAGTGTCTTGAATCCCGTCCCGTAAGTATCTTGAATCCCATCCCGTAAGGTTCTTGAATCCCGTCCCGTAAGTGTCTTGAATCCTGTCCCGCAAGTGTTTTGAATCCCGTCCCGTAAGTGTCTTGAATCCTGTCTAGTAATACCTACAGCAGCAATGGCCGCTCTGTGCTTTTATATATACAGCGACACGTCGACAGCGAGATGAACACTTTATCTCACACAACAATCAGTCCATCTCCCGACCATATCCGCCTACTCTTCCACTTGAATATTGGCAAATTACACCCAGATATTATGAATACTACTGCTCTGTCGCGATGCTCAATCACAGACCCATTCCTCGTATTGTCGTTGTCAACTTGACGCTTGTACATGCCTATGCGTATGTGAATATGTATATATATCTGAAGTGGGCTGAATATGTAGGGAGTTCACTTAGCATGTACTTGGAGCGTACACTTGTTCCAACGCCTGTGTAGCCGTATGGTAGGATGGAGCGGAACTTTCTTCCTGGATCGTGACATGCCTACCAGTTGAAGTATCCAGCTACAAACTAATATAGACATAATCAAATCGCTGAGAATACGAGAGGTCACAAATGGCTGTTTAAAAACAAAAATGAGATACAGACTTGAAAAACAATTGGTAATTTCCATTATTTATTCCATTGTCCCTTATTTCTCAAGGGGATTCCGTGGCGAAGTGGTTAAACCGTCGGCCTTGTGATCAGGTGGTGTGGGCTCAATCCGGACTACGACGTCTTTTTCACGGATGCTTGGTGCGGATTCCCTGCATCTCGTAGTCGTCCCCTGGTCGTCTTGTTCTTGACTTGCCACTGGAGTCGGGCGACTCGAGACGAGAGAGTGAGGATAAAAAGTAGCGCAGTTAATCCTTACTAAAAAAGCGATAGCAAAATTAATTATGCCATCATCGTCTACGATGGACGGCGGCCTTTGCCTTTGTCTTGCCCTATTTCTCAACATAATTCTCACTAGAATTGTAATACTTATTTCAGCGATTTATCGAGGAAAGACCCATTCGGCTCTTTGTTGTGTTCTTCAGTTAGTTATCTTGGAACCCACATTGAGTACACTATCCGGAAATTTAATCGATCATGCATGATGTTGTTCGCTGAACCACTAGAACACTTTTTTTGCAGCTGCTGCACTCTCTGCCGTTACTTGGCTGTCAGATCGAATGCTTCTGCTGCAGGATGACCAGGTCGGGTTTCATCCGCGATATTTTTAGCATCCTTGCGAAAATATATTTCCCCAGTGATGCACCGCTTTAGGCGAAAAACACTTCTCACTGCAAACATCTCCTTATGACTATTCTCTGCAGAAAGTACCCCACCCCACCCCTTACCCCACACCCACCCCCCTCCAACCCAAAAAAACTAAACAATTACAACAGCACGCTGTTCTTTGATTGTACAGTCTGTGAGCACGGACGCCATTTTTTTTATATGAGCTGCGCACGTGCATGCGATACAAAGCATCCGCTACATCCAGTAACCACACAGCTGGATGTTGTTGCCACAAACATCTTTACTTCTTCGATTCGATTCGATTCGATTATTGTCTCCATCGATTATATTTATCTGCCTATGTTGCTTGGCTATTTCCGCAGTCTCTGTCTTCAGTGTGTTTATTTTCATGTCAAACACTTTGGCTGTGTTATTAATTTTTGTTAAGCAGCCTTTAACCATCATTGCGTAGCTCAGTGGTTAGCGCGCTGGCTTCGCATCTGAGTGGTCCTGGGTTCATTCCCCAGTTGAGGCGGTAATGGTTTTTCAGACCGTAATGGCTCTGGCGTCGACCCAGTCTTAAATGGGTACTGGTTCAGTCCGGGACGTAAAAGCGGCGAGGAAGAGGAGATGGCTACCGCCCTCATTTAGCCGAGCCTTTGAAATGTGAGATCGCTAACACCTACGACACTAATGCTATGGGTTACTTTACTTTACTTTTACCATCAAATATAATAGCCATCCTAGTTTGCTAGCTGTCAGTTTGGTGTTGGTGAGGCGTTCATTGTGGATTGAATCCCTTCCTTTGTGCCAGAACTTGATTTTTATCTTCCTGTATTGGCAGTTTGACCTTGGATTAGCCTTGATAAAGGTTAAAATATAGCGTGTTATAGTGCACATATCGAAGCTATAGTATTATAGTGCATCTGTCAGAGCAATAGTGTTATAGTGCACCAGTCGGAACAATAATATTATGGTGCACCAGTCAAAGCACTAATATTATAGTGCGCAAGTCAGAGCACTAGTTTTATTGTGTACCAGTCAGAGCACTGGAGTTATAGTGCACCAAACAGAGCACTAGTATTATAGAACACCTTTCAGATCCCAAGTTTTACTGTGCATCAGTTAGAGCACTAATATTATAGAGCATCAGTCAGAGTCGTAGTATTACATAACACCGTTCAGAGCACTAGTATTATTGTGCACAATCAGAACTAGTATTATAGGAAACCATTCAGAGAACTCATACCATAGTGCACCTGTCAAAGCGGTATTAGTATTATGCACCAGTCAGAGCACAAGTATTATAGTGCAACCGTCAGGACAATAGTATTATGGTGCACTTGTCAGATCATTATTATTTTAGTGCACTTGACATATTATTATTATTATGCACGGGGCAGAGCATTATTATTATAGTGCATGGGGCAGAGCATTATTATTATAGTGTACTTGACAGATCGTTATTATTATAGTGCTGAGGTCAGAGCATAATTATTATAGTGCACTTGACAGACCATTATTATTATGGTGCACTGGACATATCATTATTATTATAGGGCACTTGACAGAACAGTAATAGTATAATGCACTTGACAGAACATTATTATTGTAGTGCACTTGACAGAACATTTAATAGTATAATGCACTTGACACAACATTAGTATTGTAGTGCACTTGACAGAGCATTAGCATTATACTGCACTTGACAGAGCATTACTAGACATATACACAATAATAAAGTAAACAGAACATAGCCCACCCGTATCCACCAATCAGACCAGACATCCATGTAGCTAGCTACCTAACATACTGACTAGCTTGTCCTTCTAGTTGTGCCATTAAACACTGTGGTCATCTTAAATCGCCTATCTTATGTCGCCTAACTAACGTCAATTGTGTTATCTCAGATGTAGCAAGCGCGTGTTGTATGGTGTATATTATACTGTCTTTCCATTGCAACGTGGTCTTCCTCGTGTCCTGTAGCTATATGTTCTTGTGCTGTATCCATGACGTGGTAGTTTGTCATGCTGTACTCTCGTAGTAGGATGGGCAGTCATTAAGTAACAGCAACTTTGTTAATACCATTTCTTCAAGAGTGCGAACCAGACATCTTTTTTGGTCTTATTTTTAGACATAGTCCTCGTGCCTGGCAGCGAACTTTGTCTATGTGCACTCTAGAAAAAAAACAGGCATTTAGTGTGACATTTACCATATTTTGCACCACCTCCATTACCTCGTTCTCTACTGTTTACTGTAAACCTCTGATCCCGCAAATGTTCTTTCAAGGGTTCAACCAATTGAACTTCCAGGAAATATGTTATTTCAAGAAATGTATTCAAAAAAATGTTATTCCAAGAAATATGTTATTCCAGGAAATATGTATGAACATATATATATATATATATATATATATATATATATATATATATATATATATATATATATATATATATAAGTTAACACTTAACACGTTTAAATACCTGGGCACATACATAATAACATCAGATGAAAGATGCAATTACGAAATCAAATGCAGAATAGACCAAGCAAAATCAGTCTTCCAGACCATGAAAGGAATATTGTGCAACAATATCACTGGAACTGAGAAAGAGAGTCCTAGCTTGGATGCAAAGTAGAACCAGTACTAACATATGGCAGTGAATCGTGGGCAATTAGCAAGCATGTGCTTGGATCTTTAGAAGCAGCAGAGATGTGGTTTTACAGAAGAATGCTGTGGATCCCATAAACTGCAAGGAAGACTAATGATACAGTACTCAACGGGGTGCAAACACAAAGACAACTTATTTGCAAGGATCAGAACAATACAGTCATCCTTTTTTGGGTATGATGAGAAAAGCTGGCTTGGGCATGGCCTTCTGTATTAATACAGGAGGCCAGCCACGGCTTGGAGCACGTCGTGACAGCAGGAAAGAGAGATAGAGGAAGGCCAAGAGAGAAGATGTTGGACGACAATCAATAACAGAGTTGGTAAACGACACAGGTAATAGAAATGGGTTGCGGTCCATGACTGCCAATACCAACCCGCAGGGCACCTGAGGATGTGTGTATTTATATTGAATATTAATATCTATTTCAGCTTCTACAATCTGGACAGTACAGAGCATGACACCATTAACAAGTACTTGTCTGGGCTGGTCAGTCGTGCCCTAATGGAACTGGAAAACTCGTATTGCCTAGAGATCGCCGAGGTATGTAGACAAGCATATGATATACGCATTAAATTTTTTTATATGATTGTGGAGGCACAATGTTTAATCTTCCAAGTAACAAAACAGATCACTAAATGTATTATTTGGTTATTGTTTGCCTTCTGATCAGTTCATATTCTATCTTCTTTTGGGGGAAACATCAGGTTATATTTCTCGCATTCTCTTAAATCAAACATCAGTCTATATTTGCTCTTCTTTTGAGGGAAACATCAGTTTATATTTCTGTCCACCTCTTAAATCAAACATCAGTTTATATTTGCTCTTCTTTTGGGGGAAACATCAGTTTATAGTTCTCGCCACCTCTTAAATCAAACATCAGTTTATATTCCATCTTCTTTTGGGAGAAACATCAGGTTATATTTCTCACATTCTCTTAAATCAAACATCAGGTTATATTTCTCGCCACCTCTTGAATCAAAGATCAGTTTATATTTCTCGCCACCTCTTGAATCAAACATCAGGTAATATTTCTTGCCACCTCTTAAATCAAACATCAGTTTATATTTCTTCCCACCTCTTGAATCAAAGATCAGTTTATATTTCTCGCCACCTCTTGAATCAAACATCAGGTAATATTTCTTGCCACCTCTTAAATCAAACATCAGTTTATATTTCTTCCCACCTCTTGAATCAAACATCATGTTATATTTCTCGCCACCTCTTAAATCAAACATCAGGTTATATTTCTCGCATTCTCTTAAATCAAACATCAGTTTATATTTCTCACCACCTCTTAAATCAAACATCGGTTTATACTTACTCTTCTTTTGTGGGAAACATCAGGCTATATATCTCGTCCTCTCGTGGATGGCTTCAAACATGTTTAAATTTCAAGTTTTTTCGTGGATGGGATCAAACATTAGTTTACATTTCGTCTTATCTTGGATGCCTTGAAACATCAGAAGTAAAGTTTGGTGCCATTTATTGATGTGTGAACTCTGCAGTGGCACCTAGCCCAAATATGACTTTTTCTTCTTCTTTTTCTTCTTCTTCTGCTTCGGTGTTTATATGAATTTATAAATATATACATATGTATATTAATGAGAGGATAGATACTAATATATATTTACGTATGTATGTATGCATGGATATATGCACTAAGGAGATGATTGACATTACAACACAGCATCTACTAATATTTCACACATCTTCCATTTCCCCTAGGACAATCGCACCATCAACCCACTGACACTCGGTCGCATTGCATCCTACTACTACCTCAAACACACCACAGTGTGTACGTTCAGTGGACTCATGCATCCTGAATCCAGCATCCCAGAACTGATCGATGTCCTGTCTGTAAGTCCTTCCTTACATTTTAGTACATGTATACTGTCCTCTTGATCACACTGGCCATATATTCCAGGTGCTGGAAGACCCATGGCAGACACTGCTGTCGGGGATCAAGTGTTGAAGACATCATTTAATAGGTCTGAACAATTTGTTTGTACTGACAGTGGCAGAGGCAAGTATATTATAAGAATTCAGCAAACATATTCCCCGTGCAACAGAAGATATATAAACCAACCAACAAAAGATATATTCACCAGACAAAAAAAGATATATTCACCAACCAACAAAAGATATATTTACCAGACAAAAAAATATATATTCACCAACCAACAAAAAATATATTCACTAACCAACAAAAGATATATTCACCAACCAACAAAACACATATTCACCAACCAACAAAAGATATATTCACCAACCAACAAAAGATATATTCACTAACCAATAAAAGATACATTCACCAACCAACAAAAGATATATTCACCAGACCACAAAAGATATATTCACCAGACAACAAAAGATATATTCACCAGACAATAGAAGATGTATTCACCAGATAGCAGAAAACATATTCAACAGAAAACATGTACACCAGACAACAGAAGATATGTACACCAGGCAACAGAAAACATGTACAGAAAACATACATCAGACAACAAAAAAGATTTACACCAGACAACAGAAGACATGTACACCAGACAACAGAAAACATACATCAGACAGCAGTCAGTTTTTTTACGCTGACTGCTACAGCTCATGCACTGCTCAGCATCTTGGTCCTTTCAAACAGATGGACATTTGAACGGATAACATTCTGAAAAGCTGTGTGTTTGCTACATGAAGAAGTTATTACTAGTAAATGTGGATTAGACCTCTAGCGAGCAGTGTTTTCTCATTTGTCTGTCTAGAATGCTACAGAGTATGCAGAATTACCAGTCAGACATAACGAGGACCAGATAAACAGGTTCGTTAAATCATAGCTCGTGATTGTCTGGTCCAAATTGTGATTGTTGAAATACAATGTCTGTCTTTCAATCATCATCTTAGTTTATGTCTTCTTCTTATTATTATTATTATTATTATTATTAATCAGCTACCTTGAGTGATTTGATCTTGTGAATTCTAGTAAATCTGCTCGGGGTACCATGGCTTTCCTTTCCACCTCATGCAGAAACCAGAAATCTATATGGCTCCTTCTTGACCACATAGGGGTGAGTGATGCATTGGATGGTAGGCAATGTCAAGTGCTGAGCTAAAACAAATCTGGGGAAGTGAATCATCTCCACCGAAATACTGGGCCTTGAGAGGAGTCCTTAACCGTCATTTTTGCTGTGTGTCAGTTTTACAATAGTGTAATGGATACGTTTCTTGAAGTGCAATTCTTAGTTGAGGACACTCAGCTCAGTGAAGTGCTGAGTTGATTACATCGGTTTCGGCCAGTTGTAATTGTGAAATTTCATGATTGTCAACAATCTGTCTGTGAATGACAGCGTGTTTCAGAAATAAGGCAAGGGACACATTACTTTACAATGCCATGTTGAGCACACTCATCATTGTGCAATGCCTGAGCTTGTCAATCTCAGCACAGCTCAATGCTTAACTCATCATTGAGCGTACTCCTACTGGACAGGTCACCGTGAATTTGCACCAGGATACGATTTGCCATATTGTTGAGATCTCTGAACAGGTTAAAAACAGGCGTGTCCAGATGTGGGCCTAACCTGAAAAAGTGGGAAAATGAGTATTGCGAATCCAAGACCCGGAACACCTGATTATGTGTCCCAGTATGCAGGAATCCTGTACAGTGGAGGACCTGCTGGTGGCAAATGTAAGGCCGTCCAGGACCCGGAACACCTGATTATGTGTCCCAGTATGCAGGAATCCTGTACAGTGGAGGATCTGATGGTGGCAAATGTAAGGCCGTCCAGGACTTGAAACACCTGATTATGTGTCCCAGTATGCAGGAATCCTGTACAGTGGAGGACCTGATGGTGGTAAATGTAAGGCCGTCCAGGACTTGGAACACCTGATTATGTGTCCCAGTATGCAGGAATCCTGTACAGCGGAGGACCTGATGGTGGCAAATGTAAGGCCGTCCAGGACTTGGAACACCTGGTTATGTGTCCCAGTATGCAGGAATCCTGTACAGTGGAGGACCTGCTGGTGGCAAATGTGAGGCCGTCCAGGACTTGGAACACCTGATTATGTGTCCCAGCATGCAGGAATCCTGTACAGTGGAGGACCTGCTGGTGGCAAATGTGAGGCCGTCCAGGACTTGGAACACCTGATTATGTGTCCAAGTATGCAGGAATCCTGTACAGTGGAGGACCTGATGGTGGCAAATGTGAGGCCGTCCAGGACTTGGAACACCTGATTATGTATCCCAGTATGCAGGAATCCTGTACAGTGGAGGACCTGCTGGTGGCAAATGAAAGAGCACTGATGGTGGATGGTTTTTGAGCGAAAACTATGTGAGATTGCCGGAAACAGGAAATGAGTAAGTAAGTACTTTCAATTTTTATGTTTTTACTTGATGGTATTTCAATCTGTTAAAATCTGTGCCGAGTGTAAAGATGAGGTCGAAGGTGTGGCAGTACATGAGCTGACAGCAGCTCATAGCTGGATGCTTGCATCAAGATAAGCGTACAACAGCTGACCAAGACCCTATTCCACCTCCTAGTGTCGGCCCTGGAAACAGGCTGCACTAGTCACTAGTGTAGTTTGGCTAAGGAATTGGGATCGTAGTGGGAAGGCAAACCCGATAACCAAAGAAGGCAGCTGAAATTGGTTGTGTCTGACCAAAAGATGCAGATATCACAGCCTCGCTGTAAACTACGACACAACATCCTTCTCAGGATGAACCCAGAAGACGAAAAAGATAGTCTAAAGATCAATATCTGCTCACCTCTATGCGCCATTTTGTTGTTGGCCTATGTGTTCTGCTTCCCACTTGTTCGTTGTGAACGTTCTGGCATCATTATAAGTTATACCAATATCAGGTTGAGGTAGCTTTCCATCTCCCCTTGGCAATCTGGCAGACTCTTTTTTGCCAAGAATGTTGCAATGAGATGAAGTATCCTTCAGAAACAGGCAGAGGAGACTAACGTCCGGTCAGACAAAGCCGCACTGATCGGACAATGTTTGGGTCATCATCATCATCATGTAGCATGTCCTTTACAGAATGTCGCTCATGACAGCCTGTCTGTAGGAAACTCTTAACTTCCACCAGTCTTCTGGCCTGCTCCAAGGTCAAATCCAGCTTCTCCTTGATGTCCTGGGTCCATCGTCTCCTTGATGTCCTGGGTCCATCGTTTTCTTGATGTCCTGGGTCCATCGTCTCCTTGATGTCCTGGGTCCATCGTCTCCTTGATGTCCTGGGTCCATCGTTTTCTTGGTTGGTCCCTGTCTGTCTTCCGTGTGACCATGCTTTTGATAACCACTCGCTCCAGTCCGTTGTGTCGTTTGACATGTCCAAAAAGCCTCGGTATTCGGGTCATTACATCATTTATGAGCCAATTCTCCTCTACATACAGGTTTTACCAGATGGATTTGTTTGTTTCTTTCGTTGTTCACAGGATTTTAAGTACTCTTCTATAGCACCGTGTTTCAAAAGCACCGATCTTCACTCTTATTGCTTTTGTAAACGTCCATATTTCACATCGATAGGTTGCCACAGAAAAAATGCATGTTCTTAGGATCTTTAGTTTTAGTTCTTTGTTTGTATTATGCCATAGATTTGAGTCAGGGGTAAAATATACCGACCAAGACCCCTGTCTCACTTCCATGCAGATCTCCCTGGAAACATTATGTTTTATGGCAGTCTGGTTAACGAGTTGAGGGATCAATGTGATCCCTATAGTAGTGAGCAACTCGCAGATGAAGCTAAGCATAGCACAACTGCTTGCAGGACCTGGTCCACCTTCATCAGCACACTCGGGACGTGAGGAAAGCTACTGCAACCCGCCACTTAACGCCCATTTTAGGGTGCACAAAAGGGTAGTCATATGTATTGTGGACATTCAACAACAACAATCACTCCGAGACATCTGTTGGTGAATAACTGCAGTTGGAAATGATGCCCTCGGATTAATACCATATTTCCAGGACATGAATGGTAATATGATTAACTATATATATATTCTGCTGGTATCCAGTGATCTAGCCAGCCAAGTCCCTCTGGAAGTAAACCAGTCTTCCATGGACTCAGCCCACACAAAGACCAACATCCTTCTACAGGCTTACTTCTGCCACATTCCTCTGCCATCATCAGACTATTACACGGACACCAAATCTGTGCTGGATCAAGCTATTCGAGTCTTGCAGGTAAACCTTACATGCCAAACCATTAAAGGTTATCATTAATTTGTATTTTTTTTAGTATTTCCTATTTTGTATCATTAATTTGTATAATTTTTAGTATTTCCTGTTTTGTACAATTAATTTGTAAAATTTTTAATATTTCCTTTTTTGTACAATTTATTATTAAATTATATCATCGTTGTTTGCATATTATTATTAATTTGTACACATTTTCAAAATTTCCTGTAGTGTACACGTTAACCCAATCCAAATCTAATGCCTCAACATTAGGTTCTATCACAGCCAGGATGCTAGCTCTCATAATGTCACCAATCCATGAAAGAGGCCTCTGTGTTTGACATCCAGCATACTGTACCCATTTCTTCTGGGCCTTCTGAAACAAAGATTGAAAATCTTACACAATATCTGCCCTGATTTGTTAATGAGGCCTCATATAGCACCAGCAGAGCGGAAGTCAATCCCTTTATCACCATTCTTTTATTGGACATTCCTGTTATGTAGATACAACCTCATAATAGTGAAACATCTGGCCATTCTGTGAACTGGCCTTTTTGCCATTACATTAACTGGCATGTTTGCCATTATATTAACTGGTCTTTCTGTTATTACATTAACTGACCTTTCTGCCATTACATTAACTGGCCTTTTTGCCATTACATTAACTGGCCTCATTGCCCACTATGTTAACTCACCTCTTCTCTAACCTAACACCAACCCTTACATTAACCTAACACTCACTCTAATATGAACCATAATACAAACCATTATATTAACCCCAATACTAATATTAACATTAACACTAAAACTAAAGCAGTAACCCTATAATTAACCCTAACCCTAACATTAACCCTGACATTAACCAAAACAGTAACTCGAACATTAACCATAACCCTTACATTAACCCTAATACTAACCCTAACATTAACCATACCTCCAACTTTAACACTAACTCTAAAACTAACACTAACAAAAACCTTAACCATACCATTACCCCCAAAATGAACCCTAACCTAACTCCCTAATCTAAATTCATGAACTAGATAAGATTTTGCCTAGCCTATGAAACGGACAAGCAAAAAAGATTGCAAATTTTAAGAAATGGTCAAGTCCACAATTGATGTGTTACATATACATCTTGACAAGCTTACCTTTCACTCTATCAGAGAAGCCTCAAATTAGATTCTCCGTCAATTCTGCACAGGTAACATGATACATACACCATTAACATCATCTCAAGTATGAACAGAGTTATATCCTACCATTGCCTCGTCATCATTTGGTTGATCAGTCCTAGAGCTGGTTGTAAGGTTGTCTGAGCATGTCTCTCCTTTGGACTTTATCCTCTGCAGCTCTCTTCATTTCGTCATACGTTCGCACTTTAATTTATTGTCTCTGCATGACTGAGGATTCCGTGGTGAAGTGGTTAAGCTGTCGGCCTCGTGATCAGGTGGTGTGGGTTCAACTCCAGACTCAGCCATAATTTTCATGGATGCCTGATGCGGAGTCCCCTGCATCTCGTAGTCGCCCCCTAGTCGTCTTGTCCTTGACTAGCCACTGGGGTCGGGCGGCTCGAGATGAGAGAGTGAGGATAAAAAGTAGCGCAGTTAATCCTTACTAAAAATAGCACTAGCAAAATAGATTATGCCATCATCGCCTCCTGGATCCTGTCCTCTAGTATCTTCTTTAGAAGACTTTCATATCTTATGTTGTGTCCCATACAACACAATCTTCATTTCCGTATCATTTTTATATGTCTTTTAGCGACCTCATCAGTGAGTACATTGTCATTGAATATTTTTTCTATCCAACTGACTTGTTGCATTCTATGATAACACCAATTTAAAATAATTCCAATCTTTTTCATCCTTCTTTGCTAGAGTCCATGTTTCAGTGAAATTCACCATACATAAATAGTGATTATTCTAGTCCTCAATTCCTTCCTGATATTCTTTGAGGTTGGCAAAATCTGTTTTTCTCTGAAGGCCTTTTTGCCAATATAGTCCTTGTCCTAATTTCCAAATCATTGCAGACATCTTTTTAGTTAGTTAGTTAGTTAGCTAGCTAGCTAGTTAGTTAGTTTATTTCCACTTATGCTGTTGAGCGTCATGGGGAGCTTAAGTCGTCTATCCTGCACCATGTGCATTGCGTTGGTCAATGTGAGCCTGTGTCGCTGCACAATAACTTTGTCATCTACCCACCTCCCTCGTGGCTGCCCTTTTACCCTGTAGCTAGATCTATCAGCGTTGTAAACCCATCAGTAGAAGTTGATGAGGGTGCATTCTCATGAGATGACCAAACCAACTTATTTTCTGCCTGGAAATGTATTCGACCCAAGACGTAGTGCCGACCATACTTCGAATGTCGTCGTTCTGCATTCTGTCTCTCCTGGTAACACTGATGACCTTCTTCAAACACTTCATTTCACACATCGAAATTCTGCTCTCACTTGCCCTGTTTATCAGCTGTTGCTTTGTTGCCAAGCTAATGCTCTGTGATGATTTGCCCTAAATATGTAAACTTTTGTACTTTTTCGATTATTTCTCCATTGAGGATTATATTAATTTGCCTGGATAACTGAAATTCTGATTTTCCTTGGACATTTGCAGGCCATGTTGGATGTATCTGCTGACCAAGGCTGGCTGGTGACGTCTCTCAATGTGATTGTCCTCCTTCAGATGGTGGTGCAGGGCCAGTGGTGGTATGACTCCAGCTTTATCCAGCTTCCCAATGTGCAACCCTACCACACTTACTTCTTCAGGTAACATTTGAGCGTTAGCAGAGCATCCGCTGTTACATTGGATCTAACTATGTGTTTGTGGTGTTCTTCTTTGTTGTAGGTGTGTATATGTTATAAGTATTTTTATATTTTTTTTAAATTTTATGTTCCAATTTTTTTTTTGTATTGTTTTTTTTTTTGTGGTGCATTTTTTGATTGGTCGATAATCCAGCAGCCTGTGGGCTCCTTTCCCTCAGCCCAATGCCATATAGTTGTATCTGCTTGCCGAAGATGGATGTGTCTGACCGAAAGGTGCAAATATCGCAATCAAGCTGTAAACTAGCGACAGAACGCATTCCGTTCTCCGAACTACATCCTACTATTTGCAAAGTCATGTGGTCAGGACCTAGTAGCGGGAGATTGAGAAAGAGCGCAGAAGACAAAGAAGTGGTGTCTGCAATTGTTTGTGAACTGCTGTTCCATACCGAGTGTTCCATTTATCTGGCCTCGGAAGATGAAGCCATGTTCTCTATCCACTCATACCATGAAAGTCTCAACCTGGAGGATGCATATAACCGAGTTGGCTTTGATATCTTGGTATATTGTTTGATGGAATCAGAAATCAATCCATGGTAGGTGAACTGGATTAACTGCTGTCCTGTTTAGTCAACAATCACATTCTACTTGGGATCACGGACATCACATCATATGTGCTTTTGCCTGAGAATGTCAACTGTCATCTTCTCTTACCAGTACTTTTCAATGTATACACAATGGTTGCTTGGTTATTGATCCAGAAATCTGTGGGCTCCTGTCCTTTGGCCCAATGCCATATAGTGGTCTCTGCAAGTGTTTGTGAGCTGTTGTTTAGTTCCGTACAGAGTGTTCCATTTGTCTGGCCTCGGAGAAAGAAGCTCTCTCCTAACACCGTAAAGCGCCAGACACTCAAGAAGATGGTGGTCAACAGCTTCATTGGGATGTGTGTACAGCCAGCATAGCTATTGTTATTTTCAGTCTAAACTTATCTAGTGTTTCTTTAACATCATCAATCGATCTATTTTCTTGTCCAATTAGGCAAGTTCTTTCTTTCAAGTTTGACAGATCAAGTTCAGATCTAGAGTGGTTATTGAAACTTCAGTTTTAAATTGATTATGAGATCGAGTTCAATTTTAGAGTGATTATTGAGATCAAGTTCAGTTCTAGAGTGATTATTGAGATCAAGTTCAGTCCTAGAGTAGCTACTGAGATTAAGTTCAATTCTAAAGTGATTATTGAGATTAAGTTCAATTCTAGAGTGATTATTGAGATTAAGTTCAATTCTAGAGTAATTATTGAGATTAAGTTTAATTCTAGAGTGATTATTGAGATTAAGTTCAATTCTAAAGTGATTATTGAGATTAAGTTCAATTCTAGAGTGATTATTGAGATCAAGTTCAGTTCTAGAGTAGTTACTGAGATTAAGTTCAATTCTAAAGTGATTATTGAGATTAAGTTCAGTCCTAGAGTAGTTACTGAGATTAAGTTCAATTCTAGAGTGATTATTGAGATCAAGTTCAGTCCTAGAGTAGTTACTGAGATTAAGTTCAATTATAGAGTGATTATTGAGATTAAGTTCAATTCTAGAGTGATTATTGAGATCAAGTTCAGTCCTAGAGTAGTTACTGAGATTAAGTTCAATTCTAGAGTGATTTTTGAGATTAAGTTCAATTCTAGAGTGATTATTGAGGTGAAGTTCAGTCTTAGAGTAGTTACTGAGATTAAGTTCAATTCTAGAGTGATTATTGAGATTAAGTTCAATTCTAGAGTGATTATTGAGATCAATTTCAGTCTTAGAGTAGTTACTGAGATTAAGTTCAATTCTAGAGTGATTATTGAGATTAAGTTCAATTCTAGAGTGATTATTGAGGTTAAGTTCAATTCTAGAGTAATTATTGAGATTAAGTTCGATTCTGGAGATAATTACTGCATTCATTTTTCCCCTTTTTTTTTGTTACACATGTTTTCCTAGTGTTTAGAAACATAATTGTCTTTTCAACTATCGTCGCTTTGAAGTGTCATTGTTATCAAATGTTTGGGACCGGCAAAGGCATCAGTGTTGCCACCAAGGTCAATGAATATTGTGCTGTTGTGCCAACAACTCTTCTATGTGAATGCGAAAATATGGACAGTCTACAGCAGACATGTTAAGAAGCTCAATATTTTCCACATGAGCTGTTTCCATGGACCATAGAGGATTGGTCGACAGGATAGAGTGATCAACTCATGTAGTCCTCAGAAGTAATTGTAAAATTCAAAATCAACGTTACTTGTATTTCACTCATTTTTTACTTACTATGATCCCGCAGATCACCTGGAAGGGGAACGAGAGCCAAAGGTTTCCCAGAATTGAAAGGGCCAATAGAAACACTTCCGAACCTGATGGCTGTTTGCGAGGGGAGGTTGGATACTTTCTCAGCCATGCTGAATTCAGAAATGAGCCCTCAGCATATAGAACAGGTTTGTGTTTAGTTTATTCTTGATGTGTTTCTTGTCATTTCAGGTGTGTTTCTTGACATTTCATATGTGTTTCTTGTCATTTCCATATGCGTTTCTTCATTTTAGATATGTTTCTTGTCAGAACAGATATGTTTCTTTTCATTACAGATGTGTTTGTGTCATTTCAGTTGTGTCTTTTTTGTTTCAGATGTGCTCTTGTTATTTCAGCTGTGCTCATTGGTCATTCTTCTCTGATTTTAAATAGAAATTAAATACACAAATTTTACAACCTACTTTGGAATAAACAAAACAGCTCTCAATAATAAACAAACCAGCACACCAGTAATAAACAAAACAGCACACAGTAATAAACAAAACAGCTTTCAAAAATAAATAAAACAGCTCTCAATAACAAACAAAACAGCTTTCAATAACAAACAAAACAGCTCTCAATAATAAACAAAACAGCTCTCAATAAAACAGCTCTCAATAGTACATACAACAGTTCTCAGTAATAAACAAAACAGCTCTCAATAATACATACAACAGCTCTCAGCAATAAACAAAACAGCTCTCAATAACAAATAAAACAACTCTCAATAATAAATAAAACAGCTCTTAATAATAAACAAAACAATTTTCAATAATAAACAAAGCAATTCTCAATAATAAACAAAACAATACTCAATTAATAAACAAAACAATTCTAAAAAATAAACAACACGATTCCCACTAATAAACAAAATAGCTCACAATTAAACAGCTCACAATAAAACAGCTCTCAATAAAACAGCTCTCACTAAAACAGCTCTCAAAAATAAACAAAACAGCTCTCAATAAAACAGCTCTAAAAAAAAACAGCTCAATAATAAACAAAACAGCTCTCAATAAAACAGCTCTCAATAAAACAGCTATTAAAAAAACAGCTCAATAATAAACAAAACAGCTCTCAATAAAACAGCTTTCAATAATAAACAAAACAATTCTCAATAAAACAGCTCTCAATAAAACAGCTATAAAAAAAAACAGCTCAATAATAAACAAAACAGCTCTCAATAAAACAGCTCTCAATAAAACAGCTCTTAATAATAAACAAAACAGCTCTCAATAATAAACAAAACAATTCTCAATAATAAACAAAACAATTCTCAATACTAAAACAGCTCTCAATAATACCCACTGTGTTAGTCTCATTTGCTGCAACTGACCCAGAACTTTAATTACAGGCATATCAAGTTCTGACTCGGATGCCACAGATAGAGGTGAATGTTGAGATTCGAGGATGGATGGAAGGATTGTCACAGAGTGTATCCAGGCCTGTCAATATCAGGCATCAAGGTTTGTCATTTTTTCGTGTTGATATTTAAAACAATCAGCAATGACTTTTGGTTCTCTTGGATATTTGTCTCTGTATGCATGCACCGGCCATTTACAAGATTAATATAATAATACGGTATTGTAATACTGAAATTCAATCGGGCAGTTTTTGTGTCTGATCTCAGCCAAAATTGTACTAGTATTTTGCCTTGGAATACCATGTTGGACCAAAGGTTTTATTCCATCCATTGCTCTGTCTCATTGGTGGGTGACTGAATGCATGTTTATAATTGCTAACATATCAAGGCAGTTCTGATGATGGTATCTGGTTCGTTTCTTAGAATGTGGTCTATCCAATTCCAGCATTGACCACTCATGATGGTGTTCATGTCTTCTTGATTACTCCGGGCCAGCAGCTCCCGGTTGGTGATGGTGTTTGGACAGAAAATTATGTTAATCTTTCTTGGCAGGTTATATGAAAACCATGTATTTGTGCTGTGGTTTTATTGGCAGTGGTTTTTGCACAAGTTATAGATTACCAGCCCCATCACAATCTTCCCTGGTCTTCTGTGTCGACCATACTGGAAGGGAACCAGTGCGACTTCTAGACGAGACAGCTGCGAGGTGATTAACAGTACCCATGGACAGTATTGATCACCTGTTTTACAAATCTCAAATCCCTGCTGACTTTCAAACATGCACTGAATTTCAGACAGCTTACACAACTCCGATTTCCTATCCCAAGTAATGACTTAACTTAACGTCTTTATACTGGTTTAGAAGAGTCTGCATACAACCAGTTTCATTTACATCACCTTGCTCTAAAAGCTATGCGCATCCAATATATTCTTAAATGCATTAACTGCCCCTGCCTCCACTACCTTCCATGGCAATGCATTCCAAGCATTCACCACTCTCTGACTAAAAAAATATTTCCTAATATCTAATTTGGACCTTTCTTTAGTCAACTTGTAGCTGTGCCCTCTTGTTCTTGTTGGTAGCTGTATTATTAAAAAAAACTTGTCATAGTCTAATTTATCCATTCCTATGACCATATTATAAACCTGTGACTTTATTAAGTCACCACGAATTCTTCTCTCTTCTAGACACTGTAGGCTGTTTTTTCTGTCTTTCCTCATAACTGTAATCCCACAATCAGCTTTGTCGCTCCTGTTTGTATTCTTTCCAGCATGTTTATATCCCCTCTATGATAAGGACTCCACACCTGTACACAATACTCCAATCTAGATCTAACTAATGCTTCATTCAGTTTGACTATCACTTTCACTTCCTTGCTCCTATGTTTAATATTTATTTTTATCATATCTAACATTGCATTTGCCTTTTTCACTGCTACCTGGACTTGCTCACTCACCTTACCTGTATGATCTATTATTACCCCTTTCCTTATCAATCTTTCTAATATTGTTCTCTCTCATTCTGTAATTATGTTCCATATTGGATCTACCCATGTGGATGACTGTACATTTATCTACATTAAACATGACACTTGACTCTGGTTTCATGCGTGCCACTACTAAGAGGAAGAGGCATTTGACTATCTTAAAGGAATCATAGTTACTTCCCCTGTTTGCCGCACTTGGTTGAATTTCTTCATTTTGACAATCAGAGCACAGGGCAGAAATCACATTGTGTCAGCACTTGATGATGGCCGTCGCAATGCTTGGTTTAAATTAGACAGTCCAATTCCCCTGGACTGTACCAGTTCTGAGTTTGTTGTTGAATGTCAGCCGACATGGGCTACACCAGGGAAGGTGTCATCTCATAGCTGGGGTGGTTCAAGTTTGAAGCCACGTTCTCAGCTCAGTCAGCCTGCTCACTTATGGCTGCAGTCTCGCCCAGACTGGACTCACCTAAGTCTAGCTTTATACCCTGGCCCAACCGATCCAGCCCTCAGAACCAATCTTTTTCCCAAAGTTATGGATAATTAATATGTTTGTTTTATTATATATTGTAATGTTTTATTGTTATTATTATTTTATTCATAAATTGAGCATTGTCAATAATTTATTCAGGAGGGTTGAGACCAGACGGAGATTGGCTGCCTGTTCATGCTGACCAGGAATATGTCCTCACCATATCACTCAAACGTCTCAATAAAACAAGGGTAATTTTCTGTGTGTTTATTAACATCTACTGTTTTTTTTGTGTGCAGGACAAGGAATTATTGCCTTTTTTAATGTGTTTTTAGCCCCTCTAGCATAGAAGACTCTCCAACTCATGACACTGCATACCCTGTCATTCACACGTCATGTGTCTTTAATTTGGGTTTTACTGCTTTCAATGACCATCTGTTGGGTGATGACACTGCAATAGATGAATCAGTAAGATGAGGTCGAAGATGCAACACAGTCAATGGGCTTACAGCAGCCAGCGAATCATAGGTGGGCTCTTGCATCAGGATCAGTGAACCAGATCTGACCAAGACCCTATTCCACCTCCAAGCAGCAGCCCTGGAAACAGGCTGCTCTAGTGTAGTCTAGCTAAGAAAATAGGGATCACAAGGCAAAGGCCGCCATCCATCGTAGACGATGATGGCATAATTAATTTTGCTAGCGCTATTTTTAGAAAGGATTAACTGCGCTACTTTTTATCCTCACTCTCTCTCGTCTCGAGCCGCCCAACCCTAGTGGCAAGTCAAGGACAAGACGACTAGGGGGCGACTACAAGATGCAGGGGACTCCGCATCAAGCACCCGTGAAAAAGACGGAGTCCGGAGTCGAACCCACACCACCTGATTATGAGGTCAACCACTTCGCCACGGATTCCCCATAGGGATCACAGTAGCAAGGCAAACACTGTACCCAAAAAACCAGTTGTAATTGGATGTTTGTCCAATAGGCACAGATATTGCAGCCTCTCTGTAAACTGCGACACATTGTCATTTTCAGGACAAACACCAAAAGTCAGTAATACACAAACAGCAAAGCTTTGAAATCAAGCAATGGTTGCGTAGAGTTGTCAGTTCATTTCAGATTCCTTCTCCGCATCAAAGGCCATCTTTTGATGCTATCCTTTCACTTATAGCATTGTTTACCTCTGGAATGTTTCTACTCCATCTTTCTTTCCAGCATTGTTTTCAGCAAGGTGTTGCTGTTTTTTGTCCTAAATTTTGTAATAAATCTCTTTGAGGAGAAAACTGGGATAAAACAATGTCTTGTAAAGACATTTGCTGAGGAGAAAACTGGGATAAAACAATGTCTTGTAAAGACATTTGCTGAGGAGAAAACTGGGATAAAACAATGTCTTGTAAAGACATTTGCTGAGGAGAAAACTGGGATAAAACAATGTCTTGTAAAGACATTTGCTGAGGAGAAAACTGGGATAAAACAATGTCTTGTAAAGATATTTGCTGAGGAGAAAACTGGGATAAAACAATGTCTTGTAAAGACATTTGCTGAGGAGAAAACTGGGATAAAACAATGTCTTGTAAAGACATTTGCTGAGGAGAAAACTGGGATAAAACAATGTCTTGTAAAGACAATTGCTGAGGAGAAAACTGAGATAAAACAATGTCTTGTAAAGACATTTGACGAGATACTCAAAACTCGTATATAGTGATGTCCTATTGGACATTGGTCCTATATATTGAATAAAATACTTAAGATAGATGTATAATGATGTTCTAGAGGATGTTGGATTCAATACTAAAGACCTGTATAAATTGAATTTATTTCTTTATTTTGCATTTGCCTTTTTTGTCTGAGATGGGGTGCATTGTGCTGTGTTTTGTACCAAATGGCCCAGCACACCTTTTATATTTGTGCTAGCTTCTCATCGGAACATCAAGACCAATACCAGGTTAAGATTATTTCAATTCAATGCCATGTCAGTACGCCTGAGCGGAGCAGAAACTTGGGTAGCGACGAAGACAATACAGAGGCAATTCTCACCAATGGAGAGAAGACAGAAACATAAGCAGTACGCCTGACCCAATTCACCAAACTCAAAAGAAATCAACAAACTACCTTATTTCACCTGAGAACTGGACACTGCAGACTACTAGAACATCTATACCGACTGAAGATCTCACACACCGATGAGTGCCCATGTGGAACAGGATGCCAGAACCCTGAGCATATTCTACAGGAATGCCCAATCTATAGGGAAATGAGATGCCAGACCTGACCAGAGGGTGCAGAGCTGAGACAAAAACAGTGGGGCAGCCGCTCCGACCTGGTGAAGACTACAGACTTCATCATGGCGACTGGCCTGCAGATATAGCATGACCATAAGATCCTAAACGCAAAGAGGCAATTCTAGTCGTTCATTAGTAAATGGTTATGTGGTTACGGATGATAATGGGTACAGGCTGGCAGGACATGTGAGGAGTGAAGGCCTTTGGGGAAAAGCCAACAACGACCAGTGGCGCGACAGATCAAATGTAGGAAATGGGGTTGGATAGGACACACACTATGGAAATCACCATCAAATGTGACGAGCCATGACAAGGAATCGGCAGGGAAAGAGGAAAAGAGGTAGACCATGAAACACCTGGATAAGAGACTGTGACAATGAACTTTGGTCCCTGGAACCCATCTGAAGAGAGACAGAAAGGGCAGGTCAAGACCAAATTTTCTGAAGGAGTGTTGTCAATGACATATGCCCCGAATAGAGCAACGGACTGATTTATTTATTTCTTCTCATAGGGATATGGCCTTGCTGAATCAAAAATCTGTGCCTGGTAAGTTTGGGGTGGGAGCGATGTCAATAACTGCTTAGCCACACCTCAACCGCCACCTCTGCAGCATATGAGGATGATGTGTCAAGCATACATCGGGAAAAGATGTGACATTTGGCATCAGTTTGTTTATTTCCACCAGACACTGTAGAGAGATATCTGTATCCTTGAGTTTTTTTCCTGCTTTTATTAGAGTCAAAAGCTGATATGTATGCAGTTTTGCTTGATAGTTTTTCTTACCTTATGTCATGCGTGACTGATGGTTTTTCTGTCAGTTTCAGAAGTCACACAGCAGAGCTCACTCATTTGACTGATACTTTTTTCTGCCTATTTCAGAAGTCAGACAGCAAAGCTCACTCTATGCACTTCTCAAAACCAAAAGATGAAGGCTGGATTATTGTGGTGGGAATTGTGGACTCCAAGGAAGTGGTTGCTCTCAAGCGTGTGGGCTATATCAGAGGGCATTCAAGCGTACAGATTGCGCTGTGTACGCCTGAGAAAACTGGACGTGTTATGTACACAGTGTACTTAATGAGTGATGCGTACTTGGGCCTGGATCAGCAGTATGACGTGTGTGTGGATGTGATTGATAGCAGCACCGAAGCTCAGGTCAATTCTGAGTTACGCACTGATGGGGATGACAAGTGGTACTGAGGAACTCTTGTTTGTCACCCCTGCAGAAACTAAATCACTTTTACTATAACAGTCACATAACTTAACTTAACAGTTTAATTGTAAGTGTGGGAAAGTTGATATGAAGATTGAAACTGAAACTCTAGTCACTGAAACTTAGGTGAGTCACAAAATAAGAATGATGGCAGTCTGTACTGAGAAAGTGATCTCCGTCACTCTTGAAAAATCTAGAAACTACTTCCGTTATAAGAAAGCTTAGGACAATCAAGCACTTCATTAGAATTTTAAGTGTGAGATATTTGATATGAAGATGAAGATCAAATCAACTTTGATATATATGGTGAGGTCAGGCATAACCGAGGAAGTGGTGAACTTCAACCTTCGAAAGTTCAAAATTACTTCCTTAATAGGAGAGTTTAGACCAAGGCTAGGGAACCTGCAGTCTTTTGAATGATTCAAAATTGGTACAAATTCTTTTATTTTTATTAATATGTTTATTTTATTTTAATCTTAACCCTTTCAACCCTAGCTGTCCGGTCAGTAAAATCTAATTTCTCTGTGCTCTTGAGAAAATACGCACAATTTAGACATTTGAGTAAAGCTATTTACTGTGACACAACTATGTGCTCTATCTAAAATTGACTGACCTGCTAATCTCCTCTATCTAAAATTGACTGACCTGCTAATCTGCAATGTTGCTACTTCAGTAGAGTATGGAATTTATTCATCAAATTCACTTGATATATTATGTAGGAAATCTCCCTACCAGTCCCACCCACCCCAAATCGGGTATATTTGCACACGCCCCTATATATCGGTGTCACAGGTTCAAATGCTTAAAATGAACATTTCTAAAATACAAAAGAGTTAAAGCACATTCAATGAGATAATCCACCCAAAAACTGGTGGCCAGAAATAGAACATTAGTAAGCCATAAGGGCTGTTTTAACACCTGCTAATGTCAGGATTTTGGAACTCCAAGGAAATAAGAAGGAAGACAAAAATAAAGATTTTCAATTCAAATGTGAAGCCAGTCCTGCTGTATGGAGCAGAAACTTGGAGGACAACCAAAGGCAATGACAGGAGACCGCCGGAGACTTTTCTCAACAGATGTCTGAGAAAGATTCTTGGTATAAAATGATTTAAGAAAGTTACAAATGACAGACTTTGGGAGAGAGAGGGACAAGGTAAATTGGAACAGGAAATCTTAGAAAGGAAGTGGAGATGGATGGGTCATACGTTAAGAGATCCCCAGGCCAGTATCACCAGGCAATCCCTGTCATGGAACCCCCCCAGGGAAGGAGAGGCATAGGCAGGCCGAGGAATACACGGAGATGAGATTTGGAGGCTGTAGTAAAGAAAACAGGAAAAAGCTGGAAGTAAGTGGAAAATTGCACAGGACAGAGCTGCTTGGTGATGGTTGGTTGATGGCCTATGCACCCCTGGGTGATAGAAGTCGAAAGAGATAGTTATAATGCAACTCTAGAACATACGTTAACTTCTCCACCTGACTAACGCCAATACCGTACAAGTTTGATTTGTACAGAATAATGTACTTTCTGAAGTGCTTCTAATTGACGTTTCTTGAATTCAGTCTTATCAGGTTTACAGCTAACTTAATGTCACCTATACTGATGACATAGTCCTTGTCGACCCCGACAATGCGGCTCTGCTACAGTCTCTCGAGAAACATCAAACCTAGTCCTATCAATATCTTGGGCCAAGACAAAAATTCAAAACCTTGGATCCGAAACTGGTTCCTGACAGAGGGAGTTGATAAGGGTGCGTTTCTATGTGATGACCAAACCAGGTTATTTTTTGCCTTGAAATGTACTCTGCACATGATGTAGTGCCGACCATACAAAAAAATGCATTCATTTTCCAATCTGTCTTTTCTGCTAACACCGATTATCTTTCTCAAACTTAATTTCACACTTCAAAATTCTGCTTTGATGCGCCTTAAACAGGGGCCATGTTTGGCACTGGTAGCACAGAGTCGGCATAAATTTACTATTTATCAGCTTTTGCTTTGTTGTCAAACTAATACTCAGGTGCCTAAGCAATAATGACAGCTCATAAATTACTTCAGATGTTTTCTGACACCTAGTCTCGATTTCCATGCGGAAAAAAAATACTTCACCAAGTACCTGAACTCATAGACATGTTGAAGAGCAATACCATTTACACTTATGTTGAGCGGCCCAGGTGTTCTGCTCTTCCTCAAAACTTCTTCGTCTCATTAATTTGCATGTTGTACTTGGCCAGAAATTATACATTAGAAAGATGTTTATAATTGAGATCTTCCATGTGATAAAGGCGAACTATCAAAAATGGTGTTGCAATCAACGAGGGCCTCTGTGTTCATACAGCCCCGGATAGGCGCGCAATCAGGAAGTCTAGAGCAGAGGGAATACAAGTGGCAGCTGCGGATTATGTTTGCCAGTCGTGTCATTTAACTTTCCACGCAAATGTTGGCTTGATCAGCCATAAGTGTACCCACAGACTCAAGGATGCAGTATGCCATGGTATGATGTTGGCGGTCCTCATCGACAACAACCAACAAATTATTATCTAATTGCTCTCATAGTAGATCAGGGCATTGGTTCTGAAGTTCATAAATCTTTTTATTCAAGTTAGTGAAAAAAAACTATACAAAGGTGGGTATAGTAGCAAACAAAAAAGAACTTTTGGTAAAATCATTGGAACTTGATGCTGTTGTGCAGTGAAATTGTTGGTAAATCATTGGAACTTGATGCTGTTGTGCAGTGAAATTGTTGGTAAATCATTGGAACTTGATGCTGTTGTGCAGTGAAATTGTTTCTGTTGTTGGTTTAATTCATTCTTTGAAAATTAATCTTCAAGTGTATCTCACTTAGTGATTCAGCTTAAAATTTAGCAAAATTATGACATTTTATTGTATATTAACCCATTCACTACTTTGATACGATACATCTGCTTGCAACATGTGATTGTATCAGTGCTATATATTATTACTATGTTATCATTGGTCTCGAGATAAGGTGTCCACCTTGGGGTCCGGAGGTCGTGGGTTCGAATCACAGTGGAGACCGGGATTTTTTCATGTGAATCTTCTGGTAAAAATTCCCTTGATCTCTGGGCAGTGAGATCTGTTCAGTGTCGAACAATCTCTTGACAGTTGGAAATTGAAAAGAGTTGGCTTAATGGGAGCTGCTCAGACAAAATTCTAGTTCAAAATCTACCAAAATTATGTGTACCTTCCCCCAGGCCTAATAAGACACAGGAAGTTTAAAATATACCAACTACGGATAGCTGATAGTCTTTGGCTACCTGGAAACAGACATTAAACATGCTTGTTTGAATACCAGGATTGCAAGTATCAAATATTACATGCCATTTTTTATCTGTAGTCTTTTTAGAATCTAAAAACTATGGTATACAATATTTGATACTTCAGTATAGCATTGCTTGACATGCCAGGAAAGTTGACATCACAAAATAAATGTATCAATAAGCCAACAATATTCCAGAAACAATAAGTCATCTAATCAGTAATGTAGCTCCAATGTAAAGGTCATCATATTGTATAGCTCTGTAATGTTGTGAACAAAAAAATTCACAACAGCATAGGTTCAAACTGTCATCAGTGGGTTCTTGGACTGGATAGAGGGGTTAAAATGGTATGATAAGGTCTCTAATGTGGAGTTGTGGGAAGGAACTAGGCACATATCAATAGGACTTGACATTGGATAAAATCACATTGCTGAAAACAGATTATAGCATTACAGGACATGCTCTGTTTTGGATTCCCCAGGGCAACAGAAGTAGTGGCAGACCTAAACACTCATGAAGATGAGAGCTTGTGACAACCATAAAGGCAAAAGGAAAGATCGGGACAGATCTGAAAAGGATAGGTCAGGGCATAGAGCAGTGATGTGTGAATTTGTGTTGTTCCTAAGAATCGACTTCACTGCACTTCGGGCAAACCCATAGTGACTCCATCTCTCTCTTGGTAAATGGTGTGAATAATTATAGTTACTGCAGCTCGTTGGTTATACATACTTCTACTCTGTCCTCTCCTGCACCATAGTTCGTTTGAATTGCTTTTGCTATCAAAGATCTGCAGACTGTGAATTGCTGATTCATATATTGCAGTCTTGCCATCTAACAGATGGTCATTGATAGGTTTCAAAATGTCATTCCTATCCATGTCTAGTGTACCAGTAATTGGTGCCTTTGAAGTCAGGATGTCGGCTCTTTCATTGCCCTGAACCCCAGAATGATCAGGAGAGTAGATCCACACCAACCCCTGCATGTTTGATGCCTCTGTACCTGTCCTCCACTAATACCTGAGCCAGTCCTTATGTACCTTCCGAAGTAAGTATTGGGAATTTGATACGATGAGAGAGCCCAGATAGCCATCTCAGTGCCGCAGTAACTGCTTCCATCTCCATTCTTGTACTGAAGGTTGTTGTTCTGTATGCCACGCTCTGCTCAGCGACGACCTGCCCTCTCACTCTAACAGAGAATCCCCCTCCCCAGATGTCTCACTGCATAGTACCAATCCATCAGTACATATGACGGATAGGTCAGGACCTGGAGCCGTCAGGTGTATTTTCTAAAGGCATATCTGATAGGGATCTCATAGGATTTGAATCATTGATTGATTGAGCTTGTAATATTGTTTATTTAATAAACTTGAAACCTTCACCCTTGACACAATGTCGTTCTCATATTACCAAAATGGAAGCGCTAATATATTTTTGATAGCAATGACATTAACCCTGGTCTTTGTGATATGGAAGGTCTGAATTTTTGTTTTTGTTTTTATTGCAAGAAAAAATACATGACCACAAGCAAATGTTATTCATGTTTATGTTCTTTGATGAAAGCTATGCTATAGTAAACACTTTGCAGTTAAATTAATTGAGCGATTTAATGTTCATTGAATTATAGCTGTATTGACTGTGATTATTACGATAATCTGGCGCCGTAACTGGCTGCGAGTCTACATTTCTCTACTGTTTTGGATCATTATGGATGCCGCCAGACCACGGATTTGCCTGGAATTCACACTAGTCGACGACTTACACTTGTGTTCACGGATACGTGGAGTTGTTTTCCGTCTGGACTTGTTATTTCGTTCTTTTTTTGTGATTTCTTCCATCCGTTTATCCTGGTCTGGATGGCGCTACGCTTAAACTAGTTATACCTGTGTCGTATCTCACGGGTTAGTTCTGCCGGTTCACCTTCACGAATTTGGCGTGTGGGAATTTTAGATGCTACTATGATGAACTGAATACAGCTGGGGAGAGATGCCAGACTCACTCACACGCTAAGTGTTGTCCATACGACCTCTTGTGGTTATCGAAAAGGCACGACAAACTGCGTTAGATGCCTTCCCTCCTTTCTACCCTGCGGGTTACATGTTTACGGAAAGGCTTCGGTGGTAACCCTGAGGCAAAATCTGCATCCTATGCTATCTCCAGTCGTCTCGATGAATGTCTTGCCACTGGCAAAAGGTAGCTTAGGCTCTGTGAGTGAGGTTGACAAAAGGCGCAGTTTCTTCCTCACTTTAATCCAAATCTCCGCGCAAGTCACCCATTTCAGCAGACACAGCAAGAGATACGACTGTCCACACGGCTGAACAAAAAGAGTGGTCTTCATCACTTGTGATGGACAAAACTATCAATTACGATAATATAATCCCTTTAGCTATGAGCTGGTAGCTTGTATTGTTGTTGTTGTTGTTGTTCTTCTTCTTGTCCTGTGTTTGTCCTGCAAAGAATGTTGTGATATTGTGTCGTAGTTTACAGCAAGGCTGCGATATCTGCATCTTTTGGTCCGACACATCCTGATTCAGCTGACTTTTTTTTAGTACCGGGTTTGCCTTCCTATTACAAACCTTATTCTCGTAGCCAGAAAACACTTGTTCATGTTTGGTTAGGGTATGGCCATCTTTTGAGTATCCCCTACGGGGAAACAGTCCAGTGTGTCAGTGTCCCAGGATCGTCATGACTTGCCACCAGGGTCGTAGCACACAATTCTGAGTTGACCATCACATCTTCGCTGTCAGTCATGCAACCTTCTATGTAGTGATGGCATATCTGACATTCCTCGCCACCTGGAAGATCATCAACAGTCAAACCGGGACTTATTTTTGTACAGAAAAAGTTTGATTTTTCAAGGTAGTCAAAATACCATTTATTTTTCAATATAATATCTTGCAACATTTATGCACTTATCCTATCGTTTAATTAATGCTTGATAATCTTCAGCGTAGAAAAATTTATCAGTATGTCTGGACCAATCCAGGACAGCCTGTTTCACTTTGTTATCAGTGCTGAAAGACTGGCCTCCCAGGAATTTTTTTGAGGGTGCAAACAGGCGGTAATTGCTTGGAGCGTAGTCTGGGCTGTAAGGTAGATGTGGCAATACCTCCCAGATGAGTTGCTGCAGATGGCACATAGTGCGGTGAGACGTATGTGGTCAAGCGTTATCTTGCTTGCAGGAGCAGTATGTTCTTTGTGATTAAGCCAGGCTGTGTTTTCCACATTTGGTTATGCACATCACTCAAAAAATCCATGGGAATAACTGTTTGAGGCCAAACAGCAAGAACCAGATAATACATTTAGTCCATTGAGGTGAGGTGAATTGGTGCAGCCCAGAGCATATACAACTCACCGGTGGGTTCTGCAGCTACACCTGTAGGGCTCCATCTGCTCTTTAATCTCTTAGTCTTGCCCCTCTCCCAGGATATGCCTGGCCTGGTTGACTCAGCCAGGAGTAAAACTCCTGCCAGTGTAGCTACCAGGATATGCCTGGCCTGGTTGACTCAGCCAGGAGTAAAACTCCTGCCAGGGTAGCTACCAGGATATGTCTGGCTTGGTTGACTCAGCCAGGAGTAATACTCCTGCCAGGGTAGCTACCAGGATATGTCTGGCCTGGTTGACTCAGCCAGGAGTAATACTCCTGCCAGGGTAGCTACCAGGATATGTCTGGCCTGGTTGACTCAGCCAGGAGTAAAACTCCTGCCAGTTTAGCTACCAGGATATGTCTGGCTTGGTTGACTCAGCCAGGAGTAATACTCCTGCCAGGGTAGCTACCAGGATATGCCTGGCCTGGTTGACTCAGCCAGGAGTAATACTCCTGCCAGGGTAGCTACCAGGATATGTCTGGCTTGGTTGACTCAGCCAGGAATAAAACTCCTGCCAGGGTAGCTACCAGGAAATGTCTGGCCTGGTTGACTCAGCCAGGAGTAACACTCCTGATAGTTTAGCTACCAGGATATGTCTGGCTTGGTTGACTCAGCCAGGAGGTAAACTCCTGCCAGTGTAGCTACCAGGAAATGTCTGGCCTGGTTGACTCACCCAGGAGTAATACTCCTGCCAGGGTAGCTACCAGGATATGTCTGGCTTGGTTGACTCAGCCAGGGTAGCTACCAGGAAATGTCTGGCCTGGTTGACTCAGCCAGGAGTAACACTCCTGCCAGTTTAGCTACCAGGATATGTCTGGCTTGATTGACTCAGCCAGGAGGTAAACTCCTGCCAGTGTAGCTACCAGGAAATGTCTGGCCTGGTTGACTCAGCCAGGAGTAATACTCCTGCCAGGGTAGCTACCAGGATATGTCTGGCCTGGTTGACTCAGCCAGGAGTAAAACTCCTGCCAGGGTAGCTACCAGGATATGTCTGGCCTGGTTGACTCAGCCAGGAGTAATACTCCTGCCAGGGTAGCTACCAGGATATGTCTGGCCTGGTTGACTCAGCCAGGAGTAAAACTCCTGCCAGGGTAGCCACCAGGATCATGGGGACACGCAAAGTCTCGAACCTTGTCAACGTAGGCTGAATTGGGGCGAGACCCAATGTAGAGTAGAAGACTCTCCAACCTTGACAAGGCAGGTTTATGTATGAACAGATCCCATGTAGGGTAGAAGGCTGTTCAACCTTGACAAGGTAGCCTTACAAGTGTAGATACCAAATGTTTGGTAGAATACTCTCCAACCTCTACACGGTAGACTTGCATGTGGAAAGACCCAATCTAGGGTAGAAGACTTTCCAACCTCGGCAAGGTAGGCTTACATGTGAACAAAGCTGAGAATATAGATTTGCCTCACAAATCTTAGAGCTCTAAACTTTGAGAATGTCTCATAAATGCGCCAGAACAGCCTCCACCTTACTGTTGAACACCTGAAGATAATAATAATTGATTGCAGTCCTCGTATGCTTCCTTACCACCCGAAGTGAAGTCTAAAACCTGGATACTAGTATTTTGTTCTGATCTGTTCCTAAGAATTGACTTCACTGTACCACGGGAATATCGATAGATAGGTGCTCAGTAAATGGTGAAATACTGATGGATTCCTGCAGCTCACTAGTTGTATACACTTCTGCACTGTCCTCTCTTGCATTCCAGTCTGCTCGAAATTAATTAAATATCAAAGATATTGTGAATTTCTGATTCATCTATTGTAGTCCTGCCAAATACAGATGGGTCAGACTGAAAGGTGCAAACATTGCAGTCAAACTGTAAACTAGCAACACAATGCATTCCGTTCTCCAGACTACAAACTCCCCCATTGGAAAGCTCTGTTCAGGGCTTGGTGGCGAGAGATTAAGAATGAATGCAGAGGAAGAAGATCTGTTGTGATGTCATCATCTGACAGGCAGTCATTGATAGGATTTCAATATGTCACTCCTATCTATTAATCAGAGAAATGAATAGATTAGACTACAACGAGTTTTTTTCAAAATACAACCACCCACAAGAACAAGAGGGCATAGCTATAAATTAACTAAAGAGAGGTCCAGATTAGATATTAGGAAATATTCTTTTAGTCAGAGAGTGGTGAATGCTTGGAATGCATTGCCTTAGGAAGTAGTGGAGACAGGGACAATTAATGCATTTAAGAATAAATTTGATGCGCATAGCTTTTAGAGCAAGGTAATATAAATGAAGCTGGTTGTATATAGACTCTTCTAAACCAGTCTAAAAGCGTTAAGTTAAGTTAAGTTAATGTACCCGTAATGGGTGCTTATGAAGTCAGGATGTCAGCTCTTTCATTGCCCTGAACTACAGAATGTCCAGGACAGTAGATCCAAACCAGCCCCTGACGGATTGATCCCTCTACATCTGCCATCCACTCATACCCTAGCCAGCCCGACTGCACTTTACAAAGTAAGGATTTGGAGTCTTACATGATGACTGCCCTTGTTAAAGACTTCATTCTCATACTGAAGGTTTCTGTTCTGTATGCCCCACTGTGCTCAGCGACAACCTGGCCTCTCACTCTAGCCGAGTATTCTAAGGTAAAGGGTGGCCTACAGCATATTAACCGCTAGTTGAAAACAAAGTGTTAGAGACTTCACTATACTAATCCACAAATTGTGGGAGGTGGGGTGGCCAGTTTCCATCTCCACTGACTTTCCTTCCCTACCCATAACTCAAGAACCTTCATATTTGAGTGACTCTGACGTGTTTATTTTTGACTGCCTTTTTGTTCTGACATCTATCCATAAACCCATCTGTCAACATCTGTTTGAACATCTATCCATAAATTCATCTTTCATTACCTGTTTTGACATCTATCCATAAACCCATCTGTCAACATCTGTTTGAACATGTATCCATAAACCCATCTGTTTGAACATCTATCCATAAACCCATCTGTTTGAACATCTATCCATAAACCCATCTGTCAACATCTGTTTGAACATCTATCCATAAACACATCTGTTTGAACATCTATCCATAAACACATCTGTTTGAACATCTATCCATAAACCTATCTGTCAACATCTGTTTGAACATCTATCTATAAACCCATCTGTCAACATCTGTTTGAACATCTATCCATAAACACATCTGTTTGAATATCTATCCATAAACCCATCTGTCAACATCTGTTTGAACATCTATCCATAAACTCATCTTTCATTACCTGTTTAGACATCTATCTATAAACCCATCTTCCATCACCTGTTCTGACGTCTACACATGTGGCATGCCGGGAGGGATGGGCTCTCGTAAGTCAGACTTAGGCCCACAGCTTGGAGAGTGTAGATGGGCACTGCCAAGCAACAACGGCCCAATATACACCCTAGATGACACTAAAATCCACCTACAGCTCGATGAAACGCAGAAAGCAATCGCAGACAGAGAGGGATGGTGCAGGATTATTGAGGTGTCAGTAGGCGCGCCCCGGCGATGTCAAGAGATCAGGAAATGAACTGAACTGATATTAGCCATATCCTGAAGAGGGCTTGTCTGCGATTTAAGATGCACACCAGAAAGATAGTCTCCTTTAATTAGAGATTGCACTTCCTGTCTAACTGTCCACTTATGCTGTCTGACGTCATGAGACACGCATTCTTATTTCGAGTGCCTTCCGTGCGGCCATTGATTTTCTTTTGTCAATCTAAGTCCTGTAAAAGTCAAGTAAACTTCCCGTTTATCCGTTATGAGACGTATGGGGAATATGGGTCTGCGGTAATGGCTTGGCTTCGATCTCAATATCCCGCTACCAAACCGTGAAAGGGCATAAAGTAGCAGAATGTAGTCCAGAGAATGGAATGTGTTGTGTCGTAGTTTACAGCTTGACTGCGATATTTAAACATTTCGGTTTAACACATCCGACTTCAGCAAGCATTTTTTGAGTAGCGAGTTAGCATTCCCTCTTCGATCCCTTCTCCTTAGCTAGTCTGCCCTGCTCTAGCCTGTTAAACTGGGTGGAAGTGTAGAAGGGTCTTGGCAGCTCTGGTTCGCTGGCCCTGACGCTAGCAGTCAGCTATGGGTCGCTGACCACTGCAGCTCATGCGCTGCTCAGCATCTTGATCCCAGGTCTGCGGTAATGAAAGAGGCAGTGTTCCTTGCCTCAGGTGCATCCGCGGTGGCGTAATTGATAATGGATAGAAGTGGCATTTTGAAGTTGATTAGCGATGAGCTTTTGTGTGAAGACACTACAGTCGGTGAATAAGTCAGGTACATATTGCAGGATTATGAAATCATAGTCGTGCCCTACAGAAATGCACATGACGATAATAATAGTCTAAATCATGTAAAATTGCTTTGCACGATCTGTGAAATATATAATATGTTTATTAACACATCAAAGTCATAAACGTTGAAGGACTAGCAGAACACCAGGTCGACCGTATATAATTGTCAACAATATAAGCCCCAAGGAAGCCGAAAAGAGTTCAAATAGCGTAGGAGTTAGTTGTTGTTTTTTTGTACAAACAAGTGATGAGAAAACGTGGAAGCGAAATTTTGTGTCAGAAAATCTAAGTTGTAATCAATCAATTGTTACCACTGCTTAAACATCCGCACATCAGCGTGGCTACTAAACAACATAAACAGAACATGTATACTAACTATGTGCTACCAGTGTATTGGTCCTTGTCCAAGATGTAGGAGAGCAACATCTCAACATGAAACGTGTGATCTGGAGAGATAAAATGAAGACATTAGTATTGTGCCAACTTGGTTTTCCTTTCCCTTGGGGCCTTGTCTTTTCACTTCTATGTATTGCATGAGCTGCTTTTTTTGCCCAGTCTGAGATGGCTCTTCAGGTTGCATCTTCATTTGGAACTTCAGCTGAAGGATGTTGACTAGTTGACATTCATCAATGAATGCAGGCAGTGTATGGTGACAAAAGTGTGCCGAAGACAACAGCGAAGAACTGAACAAAGATGTTTACAGAAGAACTGAGTTAACGAAAGGTTTTTCGAGACCAGGTCACGCGCATTTTGTTGTATACAGACTGCAGAATCTTCTAAACCAATATAAAGATGTTAAGTTAAGTGGAAATCATTTATTGGCGAATCACTCACTAATTAAAAATGGGAATAATCAGGTTATATGTACACTCGTCTTTACTGTAGGGCCTAGAAACTTGGACAATTAATAAACCATTGGAGGACAATTGATCAATTAGATAGAAGCTGTTTCGAATGCCTACAATGAGAAGGTTTACTCTTTTGTGCGACATGAAAAGGGCGTTAAGCGGTGGGTTGTAGTTGCTTTTCTCTTATCCGCAGCGTACTGACGAAGGTGGACCGCAGTCCTTCAGGCGGTTGTACTATGCTTGACTTCATTTGCGTATCTTTCACTACTACGGGGGTCACGTCGATCCCTCACCTCGTTAGCCAAGCTCCCATGAAAACAGCTCGTTTCCGTTTCCCGTTACTAGGAAGCCGAGGTGAGGGTCTTGGCCAGTATATTTTTGCCTGACTTTGACTAACACGTCTGACCAGTATGTTTTGCCTGACCCTGACTAACATGTCTGATCAGTATGTTTTGCCTGACCCTGACTAACATGTCTGACCAGTATGTTTTGCCTGACCCTGACTAACATGTCTGATCAGTATGTTTTGCCTGACTTTGACTAACATGTCTGACCAGTATGTTTTGCCTGACCCTGACTAACATGTCTGACCAGTATGTTTTGTATGACCAGATTTCCTCCCCATATTAGATAGAATTATGAAACATCTTCTGTGAAGAATCGAAAACAAATTGTGAGGTCCTAGAAAAGTTAGGAGTGCAAACGGAATTAAAAAACGAAATCAGAAACCACCAATTAAGATATATTGGTCACATAAAAAGATTTGTGTGAGGTCATACAGCAGAAACTGCCGTCAGGAATGACGTGTTAGATACGTCATTTCGCTTAGCCACAGCTTGTGTCAGTTAAGATGGCCAGTTCTTAACTTAACGTCTTTATAATGGTTTAGAAGACTCAACAGAGTCTGTATACAACCAGTTTCTTGTAGTGGGATTTTTACTGATGTGCAAGTCCATCTTCATAGAATCAAACACTAGAGCTAAAGTAGACCCGCAGCCAGGTAGGCGCCATCTATAGCTGCTCTCAACAAACCACCTGGGGAAAGGTACAAATAACTTGGGTAGATTTTTAATTTAAATTTTGCCAGGACAGCGGCCGCTAAGCCTACTCTTTTCGATTACCAAACTGCCAAGGAATTTTTAACATTCTCGACACTGAACACGGGAGTCCGATCTCACTACCCAGAGATCGGGAGAATTTTTACAAGAAGACCCACCTGAAAAAAAATCTCGGTCTTCACCGGGATACGAATACACGACCTCCGGTATCCGAGGCGGACATCTTACTTCGAAACAACCGAGTTCCCTTCCTTGCTGTCTTTATTCTCTAACCGTAGGTCAAATACCCGTTTACAAATGAACCCTCTATACAGCTGGGTCAACTGAAGCGTGCCGGTAGCGGGAGTTGATCGCCGCAAAGCACCTTGTTAAAAATTATCCTGGAAGGAAGGGAGAAAGTAAATGACGTTGGAGGATAACATGAAAAGATGGATAGGAAAACGCCTGACCAATTATACCATCAAGGTAAGTGACAGAAGACGTTGGGGACCCACTGCAGCCGATCTTCTTGTGGAGATGATACATGGACTGAATGATTAACAGACAGAATGACAGAAGTAACTGGAAACATTTTTTTAACTAGAAAATATCTAAATTTAGGAAAGGAAACTTCCAACTCAACGGAAAGTCCCGTGAAATTAACGCGAGAAAGTATCAGAAGTCAGCTATGAAATTTCCTATATGCTTAAACTAGAATACAGCCACACAATCTCCCTCGCCCCGTCTCAATCTCTGCCAGGCGTAGTAAAAGTAAACATACACAATATTCTACGTTGATGCCAGCCTGTGTTTAATGCCGATCAGTGACTACAAGCATACTCCGATGATGGGAACATTATTCAATTAACAATTGTAATTATTTCTTTCAGTTTAAGCGTTACTTGTCACTCTGGAATTTTACCATACATATGAAATCAGCAAAGTAGTTAGAACATCCCAAAGAAATGTTCCTTATCAGTACTCAGAAAACAAATAGACCAGACAACACAAAACATATCCCACAATATAAAACATTTACACCAGACAACAGAAAACATATATTTCATACAACAACAAAAATATACACCAGACATCAGAAAACCATACACCAGACAACAGAAAACATACACGGTAGACAACAGAAAACAGATACACCACACAACAGAAAACATACACGGAAGACAACAGAAAACACACACGGTAGACAACAGAAAACAGATACACCACACAACAGAAAACACACCAGACACCATAGTTTTCATACAATGATCATATAGTGGTCATAAGGTGGTCCTATTGTGGTTATGTAGTAGTCATATAGTGGTCATTTAATTATCATTAGGTGGTCATATGGTGGTCATTTGGTAGTCATATGGTGGTCATATAGTGGACAAATAATGGCCATATTATAGTCATTTAGTTGCAATATATTGGTCATATATAAGTCATATAATGATCTTATAGTGGTCATGTAGTGGTCACATAGTATTCATATAATGACATTTCAAGATCTTATAGTGGTTATATAGTAGTCATTTGATGATCATATAATGTTCTACTGGTTTTCTGCTGCCCTAAATGTGTCTTGCACTGCAAGCGAACTAGCAAATGTTATATTTAGGGTGGAAGCAGACGGCCTTCTGTGCCAATGTTGGTTCTTTAGTGTCTCGCTTAGATCGAAGTTGAGACGTGCACGTCTCAGGTTGTGGTCGTTACCTGTGAGAACGGTTGAGATTACTCAAACATCCACGAATATTTGTCGGTTGGAGAGTATGTGCTCTAGTTCGTGGCTGTGCTGACAGTTTGGGCTGACGTGTGTTCTTCGTTCCAGATGCAGCTTTCCAAAGATACTATTGCCCTGGTAGAAGTGATGTATCTCGCAGAATGTTGCCAGTTACTCCCAATCTCGTTTCGTCTTTCTGCGTTTTTTTCTGAGTCCAATGCGGGCGTTAAGTCTTTGATGATAAATATGTAGTGGGTGCGGTATTCTTGAAATGTATCGAAGAGTTGGTCGTAGAAATCTTTGTGTTCCTCCTCTTTGTCTGCAGTTGGAGCTTACACTTGGATAATTGAGATGTTGAATCTAGCGTTGATGGCTAGTACCGAGAATCGATTGATGAAGCGGACGTCGCAAACTCGGTGGACTGCTTGTGGTGCAACGATGAAGCCGACCCCACCTGACGTGCTTCCTGATTTGCGGGTGCCGAGATACATCCCAGTTCCATCTTGATGTCAGTTGGTCTTTTTGTGTTGTCTCACTTAGACCAATTACATCGTTTGTGAATTTGGTGGTCTCATCAATGAGAGTGCTCAGGGGCGCTGCCGAGCTGATGGAGTGAGAGTCTACGGTGTCTGCGTTCTTTTCCTCGCTCGATTTCCTTAGTTAGCCCGAGATCCTGTGATTGGTTCGCCCCATCTCTTTGTGTGACCAATGATATCGTGCTGGTCATTGCTTGTGCTGTAGGGGACTGAGGATATTTCTTCTCATCCGTTGGCTGGTTCCTACTCAGCGGGTTGAGCTTGAGTGGTGCCCGACGACGCTAAGGGACCTACTGCCATTGGCTCCAAAGTCAGCCCATGGTCTTCTGTTGATCCGGTAGTTAGTTGTTCTTTTTTTCGTTTTGCTCCTCTCTTTCCTCTGAATTTCTTAATTCTAGTCTTCGTTATTCTAGCCCTGTTGAGGATTCTGATGTAGAAGAATTTATTTAAACCTCCAATGATTGTGTGCGTGATCGTCTGAATTGTTAGGAGGAAGACAATTGAAAACTTATATTTGTGTTTAGTGTTGGCAATTGGCAGTGGTGGCTTTGAACGACATTTTAGCAGTGGCGTATCCTAGTACCTGATACAAGGCGTGCTAGCCTTGGGATTTAAAATCTATAAAAATCCCTTTAGTGATGCACATCTTGCAGACAACGAATAATGGCACAACACATTTGAGCGTATGCACGCATTTGTGTGTGCTGGATCATTGAAAGATAGAGACAGCCATATCAATAGTCGGACTGCCTTACCGACTGGTAGGTAATAAATTAACGTAACGTTTTTATACTGGTTCTGAAAACTCTGCAGAGTGTATACAACCAGTTTTATTTACTTCTCCTTGCTCTAAAGCTATGCGCATCCAATCTATTCTTAAATGCAATAATTGTTCCTGCCTCCACTACTTCCTGCGGCAATGTATTCCACGCATTCACCACTCTCTGACTAAAATAAAATTTGTTAAATATCTGATCTTGACGTTTTTCAGTTAATTTGTAGCTGTGCCCTCTTGTTCTGGTTGTATTTTGGAAAACTTGTTATAGTCTAATTTATCCGTTCCTTTGATTATCTTATAAACATGTATTGTCAACTCGAATTCTTCTCTTAAACACTTTAGGTCGGTTTTTCTTAGTCTTTCCTAAAAATTGTAATTCTGGAATCCTCCTGTCAACTTTGTCGCTCTTCTTTGTTGACATCTTCTGTGTTGGTCGTGCGTTCGTGGGTGTTTCTGTTTCTGTTTATAAGAATCGACTTCACTCCACTCCGGGCATACCCATAGGTGCTCAGTCTCTCTCTCATCAAATGGCGTAAGGTATGGATGCTGATGGCCCCTGTTAGCTCGCTGGTCGTACACTCTCCTGGGCCGTCCTCCCATGCGCCCTACTCCGCTCGAACCTCGTTTAATGTCGACACTTATTAGTCTGGGGAATGATACTTCATCTATTGCGGTGTCCTCATCCAGCAGGCGGTCATTGATTGATTCCAACATTCCAAAATGACACTTCTATCCATCACTAAAATACCCATGATAGAAGTCTCAGATATCCATTTCAGTCCTGAGGTCACTGCTTCCGTCTCCATTCTCATACTGGAGGTTGTTGACATGTATGCCCTACTGCGCTCAGCAACAACCTATCCTCTCACTCTAGCCGAGAAACCCCAGCCTGATGTCCCACTGCACACGGCTGATCCGTGGGTGTTTGACACGTAAGCTTGTAGTGTACACTCGAGAGACTAGCTTGCTGGTCGTTGATTGTCTTGACCTAATAAACCATTATTCAGCGATTTTCGCCTCTGTGACTTCGAGCCCACCCTTGTCGAGAAGACGATTTAAAGAAAACATGCAACTGTAAGCTAGGATACCTAAGTGGACAAACATTTAATGGAAACAGGGTAAATTTTAGTCAAGTTAAAAATGTCAGAGCATTCGAAAGAAAAACAACCACAGGCGTAAATCGTTATAGCAGCCTGTAAGGCGGGCAGACTTTTCAACAGAAAAACAGAGAAGTGAGAACTACAATTCTGATTGGTTGACAGGCGCATGATCTTGGATATCACGATAGAACAATATAACATGGATCTCACATTGTCATACAGAGAACATTGTAAGGTATTCAAACAATACGTTACAGCACGAAAATAACATTCTGTGTAAATTGGCAAACACGCCATGGGGAGCATCCCCAACGTTGTTGCACACATCGGCAATCGCACTGAGCAATTCTGCAGCAGAATACGTCTGGCCAGTATGGATCGAATCAGATGAAACGTTTAAGTGTGAGTAAATGAGACATTGAATTGTAACAGGGCGCCTTTAGCCAACACCAAAGGGAAAAATGTATGCAATCGTTGACATTGCGCCAACAGAAATCAGGAGATGTGTTGTGTCAGATGTCGAACAGAAAAAAGCAGTCCTGTGATCGGAGACATTCTCCTTTTCAATATAATCCAAATGGTTGACGACTGAAATCAAGGAAAAGCTTTGTCAAAGCTGTTCAATTTGCAATCAACATCAGTCAGTGTTACGCCCCAACTAACAAGGAGGAAGATGGTAACAAGCAACAGTTTTACAATGAGCTACAAGAGGTCCTTGACACACAGAAAAAGAAAGATCTCTTATTATTAATAGGAGACTTCAATGCTAAAGTGGAAGCAGACAGCCGGGGTGACGAACAGATTATGGGAATACAAGGAATGAAACATGAACGAAAATGGAGAAATGTTTGCAGAGCTTTGTGCACTATCCAAAATGATAATTGGAAAAAAGCTTGTTTCGACATAGAAGGTACATAATGTGACAAAGTGGGAAAAAAACATGAAAAGAAACTCGTAAGGTTGAGCTTAATCAAAATTTAAAAATGGGTATGGTCAGATACCGCACCGAGACGAGAACACAAACAAAACCTACGTTACGACCAATAGGCCTTCATCAGGGACAACAACACTGAACTAACAAATCAACATATAAGAAAAAAAGGGTCAACTCATCTGTTTTCAGGTAGGAGACGCTTTCTGTCTAAGCGACCGGTTGTGCCAAGTACTCGATAGAAACTGAAATGGGAGCGGTCAAACAAAAAGTGGCGGAATATGCCTGATGAGCCAAGCGTGGCCAAATAGTGGTCCAGATAGGAGAACAAAATGATGAAAGAACGGAAGAAGTTGGTCATGAATTTGGAGGAAGGCATGGCGATGATACAGTGAATATGGAAGGTAAGACGACACAAGATAACGAGTAGTAGCAGCAATGGTGGTACAAATAAATATAGGATTAAAATAGAGATCACCAGACAACGTGACGGTAAATCAGATTGACAAAACCTGCGTCAGTCAAGTGTTCAGAAGAACACTATAAGATGCTAGAGTAAAGCGAGGTGCAGATGTAACGTCAGACCACCACATGTTGCTGGGAATCTTTCAGTTCAAATTAAAAAGGAAACAGTACAGGGCGCAAAAAAAAAACAAGATATAACTAGATCCTGGCTGGAGTTGAGGTCTGGATCAACATGTTTCACTTGATCCTGGCGTGGGGTGAAATCTTGTCCAGCATCTTTAGCCTGACCATCACGCTGACCTTGGCGTGTAGTGAAAGCTTGCTCAGTATGTTTCAATAGACTCTAATGCGAAGTGGGGACTTTGTAGACATGTTTCACCTGATTGTAACTTGAAGTAGGAACTTGGTCAGTATGTTTTACCTGATTGTAACTTGAAGTAGGAACTTGGTCAGTATGTTTTACCTGATTGTAACTTGAAGTAGGAACTTGGTCGGTATGTTTTACCTGATTGTAACTTGAAGTGGGAACTTGGTCAGTATGTTTTACCTGCTTGTAACTTGAAGTGCGAACTTGGTCAGTATGTTTCACCTGATTGTAACTTGAAGTAGGAACTTGGTCAGTATGTTTCACCTGATTGTAACTTGAAGTAGGAACTTGGTCAGTATGTTTCACCTGATTGTAACTTGAAGTGGGAACTTGGTCAGTATGTTTCATCTGACTGCGAAGGGAAGAGGGAATGTGGTCAGTTTGTTTCACCTGACTGTGAAGTGAAGAGGGAACTTTGTCAATATCTTTCATCTGACTGTGACGTGAGATGGAGATTTGGACAGTCTGTTCTATCTAACCTTTTCGTTAGGTGGGATCTCGGTCAGTATGTTTCACCTGATCCTGTAAAGGGCGACTAACGCAAGTCACTCTGAGAGTAATTTGTAATGGGTGACTAAGTCAAGTCACGCTGAGAGCATGTTGTAAAGGACGACTAAATCAAGGCACACTGAGAGCATGTTGTAAAGGGCGACTTAGTCAAGTCACGTTAAAAGCATGGTGTAAAGGGCGAGTTAGTCAAGTAAAACTAAGAGCATGTTGTAAAGAGCGAGTTAGTCAAGTAAAACTGAGAGCATATTGTAAAGGACGACTAAGTCAAGTCAGGCTGAGAGTATGTTGTAAAGGACGACTAAGTCAAGTCAGGCTGAGAGTATGTTGTAAAGGACGACTAAGTCAAGTCAGGCTGAGAGTATGTTGTAAAGGGCGACTAAGTCAAGTTACACTGCGAGCATGTTGTAAAGGACGACTAAATGATTTAGTACTCTATGGCAACTGTTGAGACACTATGGAATACCAGAGAAGTACACATTCCTCATCCAGAATATGTACAAAGACACAGCTAGTAGATTGGCACCTGAAGGAGTACAGACTGACAGCTTTGGGGTGCCAAAAAGAGTCAGACAAGGATGTCTGCTCTCCACTATCGGGTTTTTGTTGGTCCCCTCCATTTATTGCCAAGGTCTTCACTTCATTTGTCCCTGAGGCTAGGATGTCAGCTCTATCTATCGCCAAGGTTTTCATTTCACTTGTCCCTGAGGCCAGGATGTCAGCTCTATCTATCGCCAAGTTCTTCACTTCACTTGTCCCTGAGGCCAGGATGTCAGCTTTATATATCGCCAAGGTCTTCACTTGTACACTTCTTCTTCTTCGTACGCTGTCAGACGTCAACCTGTATTTTTTCGAAAAAAGCAGCGATCATCCTGAGGCTGTCTACACTGCCATAGAGCTTGTCTAGTGTTAGCACTGGTGATGGCCACATCTGCTTCATAGGGTTCGCTCTCCAGTCGCCCATGTTCAAGCCAGTCAGTTCAGTTGAAATTTGAACCTTATTTACTGCTAGGAATGGCCTGACAGGGGGGAAAGGAAGTAGTCCTCAGAAACGCTCAAGTCTCTTGCAATGAAGTATGTAGTACCTCATCCCCGACTGCAGTGTTTCTTTTATTTTGATTATTTAATGGACACACAAAGCGAGTCGACCAAGCTTATACTCCTACAATCGTCTCTTCCACAAACATTCCAAATAAAACCAATTGGTGTTTGTTGAGTCGCTAGTCGTTACGGTTGGTGGTTTGTCAGGCCGTGCTGTTGTTCGTGAGCTTTACTCATCTGTGCCTTGATGTTGTCCATTAACTAGCAGTGGACGGCGAACAATTGGAATGTCTTAAATGACCACATCAATTCTTGTTTTTTACGAATTAGCTTGCATTATAGGCTAACTGTTGAAACATAGAAAAATAAGACGACTAAAGTAGAGAGAGAGAGAGAGAGAGAGGGATAGAGAGAGGGAGAGGGATAGAGAGAGAGAGAGAGGTGTGGGGGGAGGGGACCTACACTTATAAATGTTAATTGGTGCAGAGATTAAAGAAAATGTCCAGAAATAATGATGTCGTGAAAACATAAAGGTAATCCAGTGAACATTTACTGCCATGAAGGATGAAGTGTTGGGAGATAACCAGGACTAATAAAGAAGAGAGAGAGAAAGAGAGATAGAAAGAAAAAGAGGGAGTTAGAGAGAGAGAGAGAGAGAGAGAGAGAGAGAGAGAGAAAGAAAGTTTGCTTATTACCAGTTAAACAGAAGAGAACAGGTGGTAGTCTTCAGACTCCACACAGGCCACAACAGACTGAGGTACAGAAGAGAGCAGGTAATGGTCTTCAGACTCCGCACAGGCCACAACAGACTGAGGTACAGAAGAGAGCAGGTAGTGGTCTTCAGACTCCGCACAGACCATAACAGACTGAGGTACCATATATTTAATAAACTGAAGATAGGTGCTACGGTTGAATGCTCCTGTGGTACAAAGAAAATGACCCCTAAACAGCTGCTGCAAAATTGTCCCGACATACGAGGACAACAGAAAGCACATGTGGCCATCACAAGTGTTAATACTAGACAAGCTCTATGGCAGGGTCGACAGACTCATGATGACCGCTGATTTCTTTAATCAAATTCAATCGACGTCTCACATCGTATGAAGAAGAAGATGAAAAACAAATATGTGACGTAAGCAACTTCTTCTTCTTCTGTCCCCCTGCTTCTGTGGCAGAGAAGAGTTTTGAGTGCTCAACAAAAATGGCGCCGTAACTGGCTACGGGTCTACATTGCTCTACTGTTTTGGTTCATTATAGATGCCGCTAGACCAAGGATTTGCCTGGAATTCACACTAGTCGACGACTTACACTTGTGTTCACGGAAACGTGGTGTTGTTTTCCGTTTACACTGGTTAATTCGTTGGTTTTTTTGAAATTTGTTCCGTCCGATTATCCTGGTCTGAATGGCACTACGCTTAAACCTGTGTCGTATTTCACGGCGTAGTTCATTCGGATGAACTTCACAAAAGTGTCGTGTGAGAAATTTAGACTCTACTATAATGAACTGAACACAGCTGGGGAGAGATGCCAGATTCACTCACATGTTGAGTGATATCCCTACGACATCTTGTGGTTATGGAAAAGGCACGATACACGTTAGATGCTGCCTTGTGGGGTACCTATTTACGGGAAAGGCTTAGGGAGTAAACCCTGAGGCAAAATCTGCATCCTATGCTATCTTCAGTCGTCTCGATAAATATCTTGCCACTGGCCAAAGGTAGCTCAGGACCAGAGAGGGAGGTTGACAAAAGGCGCAGTTTCTTCCTCACTTAAATCCAAATCACCGCGCAAGTCACGCATTTCAGTGGACACAGCAAGAGAAAAGACTGTCCACACGGCTGAACAAAGAGAGTGGTCTTCATCACTTGTGATGGACGAACATTATGAGTAGACTGCGCCAGTTGGGAGACTTGTGCTGCCGACATTTTGAACAATAACATGCTGCCTTGCAGGTTTGGCCGCCAGGTCGGTTGTTGACAACCAAAGTCTAAGGATGCGAACCCGAAGAAAATGCTTGTTGAAAACGGAAGTGTTGGACCGAAAGGTGCGAATAAAACAGCTCGCTGCTGCAAACCACGACACTACGTATCTCATCCAAGGAGTATCAAGGACCCGGACTATACAGAGAGACACCATAAGGTACCCGCACAGACAAAGACATGCTTCTCCCACCATGGACACACGGATACATCTGCCACTCAAACCCTGCAGGTGTTGCAATGGAACGCTGAAGGCATATACAACAAAAAGGAAGTATTGTCCAGAAGACTGAGGAAGAAATACACATTGCCTGCATCCAGGAAACACCCCTTAATTCAAAACAACGGATTTTGCATAAGAGGATATGAAACCCACATACTGAATAGAATAGTGGTTGGAATAAGGGGGGGGGGGGGGTGTGCTTATCCTCTTCAAAATATCAATTCCATCAAAGATGATCTCGGTGGAAACAAACGGAGAAGCCGAAACAATAAGCGTGGACATAACCTTACCGCATCAGACGGTTAGAATTTATAATACATACTGCCCACCAAGAAAAAATCTGGCACTAGAAGCCATGAATATTATGGACTAGGCAACCATAGTGGTAGGAGACTTTAACAGCCAGTCTGAGAGGTGGGGTTATGCACAGACCAACGCAAGGGGACACGAACTTGAGGAATGGGAGATTGACAACAACCTCTATCTGAGCAACCTCCCAAATGACCCTCCCACTTTCTATTCAAGGCGATGGACCTCAACATCATCCCCTGACCTTGCATTGACCACCTGCGACCTAAGCCAAAAATCCAAAACAAACAATACTTGCACCTCTTGCAGAAAGTGACCATAGACCCATCAAACATACAATAAACCTGGGAAACATTCCATCAGACCATAGACCCATCAAACCTGGGAAACATTCCATCAGACCATAGACCCATCAAACCTGGGAAACATTCCATCAGACCATAGACCCATCAAACCTGGGAAACATTCCATCAGACCATAGACCCATCAAACTTGGGAAACATTCCATCAGACCATAGACCCATCAAACCTGGGAAACATTCCATCAGAGCACAGACCCATCAAACATACAATAAACCTGGGAAACATTCCATCAGAGCACAGACCCATCAAACATACAATAAACTTTGGAAACATTCCATTATACCACAAGCCATTGCCCAGATGGAACTATAAGAGAGCAGACTGGCAGAAGTTTGCCACAAGTACAAATCTTTACTGCGAGTCCATCAACACTCATCACAAGAAAGTAGGCAAGACGGTGGAAAAATTCAACCAGTGTCTTCTAAAGGCAGCAAGATATAGGAAAACAGTCAACCAATCATGCAGGAAAAGCTGGCAAGAGCATACAGAAACCCTCAACTTTGATAGCAAGAGCAAGAAACTCTGAAAGCTAGCAAAGGCCTTGAGTGACGAAAACAGCTACAAGCCAACAATTGCGATTGAAAATGAAGAAAAGGTACTAACTGGGAAAAAAGCAGCGGATGCAAAAACAAGTAGAAACAAAATCCCAGCAGACATGAAAAGGTATATTAAGAAAGAAATAAAACGCATGGAGCACTCAATGCGAGTACCTGAGGAACATCTGATAGTAAATGTCACCAAGACAGAATTGGAGTCAGCCATTAGTAAACTCAAGAAGAGAAGAGCCCCAGGAAAGGATGGCATCACTAATGAAATGCTCTCTAACATGGGAGAAGTAGCAAAGAACAAACTGCTACACATCTTTAACACAAGCTGGAAACAAGGAACTGTCCCCACAGTGTGGAAGGAGGCAAGGACTATCCCCATCCTTAAACATGGGAAAGAAAATATGAAGCCAGGCAGTTACAGACCTATTAGTCTACTCAGCTGTGTGGGGAAACTAATGGAACGAATAGTTAACATTAGAATAACCTGGAATATGGAATCAAAGAAATTACTTATCCCCCAGCAAGCAGGTTTTCGTAGAAACAGATCTACCGAAGATCAGGTGACATATATCTCTAAAAGAAAACACTGGCAATCTGGATAGACCTAGAAAAAGCCTTTGATAAAATATGGAAGAGCGGATTAAAACTGAAACTACTGCAAATGGGTGTAACCAACAACATGAACAAGTTGATCAGTGATTATCTAGATAACAGGACAGCAAGAGTGCAACTCCAAGAACACCTGGAAAAACAAAACAGAAAGCCTCAATTTGGACAAAGAAGGGAACAAACTATGGAAGCCAGTCTGAGCCATGAATGACGAAACTCCATCAAACAAACAAATTACCATCAAGCAGGACGAAAACTTGCTCACTGGAAAAAAGGCAGCAAACGCCTTTGTTGAACATTATGCCAGAGCAAACCACATTGATATCCCTGCAGATAGGCATACAGACATTAGTGAAGAGCAAAAGGGGCACGACAACATCAATATGGCACCAGAAGAGCATATGATGGCAAAATTAACAATGAACGAAATGGAAGAGGCCATGAGAACATTAAAGAAAAGGAAATCTCCCAGAAAAGACGGGATAACAAAAGAAATGCTGATGGGGCTAGACCAAACAGCAAAGAGGAAACTACTATCTGTCCTGAACCAAAGCTGGAAAAGGGGTATTGTAACCCAGGCATGGCAAGACGCAGTACTTGTACCAGTACCAAAGAAAGGAAAAGACAAAACAGATCCAAATGGATATAGGCCTATCAGCCTACTGAGCTGCGTAGGCAAACTGATGGAACGTATGATAAACACCAGACTGATGTGGCATCTGGAAGAAAAACACATACTAATTCCATAGCAAGCCGGCTTTAGACAGCACAGATCCACTGAGGACCAGGTCATCCTCATAGCCCAGGAAATAGAAGATGCCTACCAGACACAGAAACACACAGTAGCGGTTTGGGTGGACCTGGAAAAGGCATTTGACAAAGTCTGGAAAGACGGACTTAGAGTCAAGCTAAGGAGAAGTGAAGTTTATGGGAGAATGTACAAGTGGATCAACCACTACCTCAAACAAAAAACGGCCAGAGTCCAAGTACAAGGGCAGATGAGCAAAAAGGTGACACTCGAGCAGGGAGTACCCCAAGGGGGAGTACTGTCACCCACACTCTTCCTGGTGTATATAAACGACATTACAGAGAATATACCAAGAACAGTCCATAGCTCAATGTTTGCAGACGATCTGGCTATGTGGACCTCTGAAAAGAATCTCACCATAGCAAGAAATCGGATGCAGCAGGCCCTAACATCGCTGGAAGAGTGGGCGAACTCATGGTTAGTCAAAATAAACGAGGAGAAAACCACATGTACAATATTCTCGCTTTCAATCAAACCCCAAAACACCAAATTAAGTTGAAATGGCAAATTCCTGCAGCCAAACGACAACCCAAACTATCTGGGAGTCACATTTGATCGGCGCATGACATGGAAAAGTCAGATCGAGAGAAACCGAATGAGAGCCAGAGAAAGAATGGCAATCATGAGGAAACTTGCTGGCACAAGCTGGGGAGCAGACGAAAGTATACTAAAGAAACTGTACACTGGAAGAGTGAGACCAGTTCTCGAGTATGGCATTGCGGCATGGACAACAGCAGCAAAGGCGAATTTCGATAAAGTTAACAAACTTCAAAACCAAGCCATGAGAGTTATAACAGGAGGCATGAAGTCAACGCCAATTGTAGAACTTGAAAAGATTACAAAGCTGCAATCCATGACCGATAGAAGAGACTGCAGAGCCCAGCTGCAGTCAGAGAAACTCCGAAGACTGACTGACCATCCAATGCACTAGAGACTAAACAATTTGGGAAATTGGAAACTAAAGCGGAGAAACTTTGCAGAAATAGCCAAAGCAAAGATGCACGAAGATCCCATAAACGCACTAACAACACCAAAGCCCATCACTACTGTACGAAAACCTACCTGGAGGCAGGATATATTTCCAGAGGTGGTAGAAAATATACCAGGAATTGGAAACAAAAACTGCCAGACTGAAAAAGAAAGAAGAGAAACTACCCTGAGTTACATAACGGAAAACTACCCTAAGCTTTATATGGAAAAACTACCCAAGCATGGACTGGGCTCATGTATACAACGACGGTTCTGTAACAAACACTACACAGAACGGAGGGGCAGGAGCATTCCTGAACCTACCAAATGGCAGAAAAATAACACTGTCATTCGCTACTGGTAAGTACACAAGCAATTTCAGAGCGGAGGCAGAGGCACTGAGGGCGGCAGTGGAAGAAATGGTGACACATAAAGAAAATGAAAGCCATATAGTCCTGCTTACAGATGCTCTGGCCGTAGTCACAGCGCTAAAAAGCCAGAAAAACACTGAGCTTAATGACTTAAGAGCAGTACTATGTCAACTATGCCAGCAATCCGCACCAAAAAGGGTAGTGGTACAGTGGGTCCCATCACACTGCAACATCCAAGGCAACGAGGAGGCAGACAGACTGGCAAAAGAAGGTGCAAGACTACCACAAACAGATACTAGTTTGACGTACGAAGAGTCAAAACGGCTTATTAAAGCCAGATACATGACCAAATGGGAAACTGAACATACCGGCTACACCAAAAACGATGCCTATTACCAGTTGAACAGAAGAGAGCAGGTCGTGGTCTTCAGACTTCGAACTGGCCACAATAGACTGAGGTACCACCTATTCAACAAATTGAAGATAGGTGGTACCGACGAATGCCCGTGTGGTACCGGTAAAATGACCGCTGAACATCTGCTGCAGAACTACCCAACATACGAGGATCAGAGAGAGCAGATGTGGCCATCACCAGTGGAACTGCAAGACAAGCTCTATGGCAGTGTCGACAGCCTCAGGATGACCGCCGCTTTTTTCAAAAAAATAATGGTTACTGTCTGACTGCGTACGAAGAAGAAGAATGTTCTCCTTTACCACAGATTGAATGTCCTCTACCACAGATCTCAGATTTAATGTTCTCCTCTACCACAGATCTCAGATTGAATGTTCTCCTCTACAACAGCTCTCAGATTGAATGTCCTGTACCACAGCTCTCAGATTGAATGTTCTCCTCTACCACAGCTCTCAGATTGAATGTCCTCTACAACAGCTCTCAGATTGAATGTTCTCCTCTACCACAGCTCTCAGATTGAATGTCCTCTACCACAGCTCTCAGATTGAATGTCCTCTACCACAGCTCTCAGATTGAATGTTCTCCTCTACCACAGCTCTCAGATTGAATGTCCTCTACCACAGCTCTCAGATTGAATGTTCTCCTCTACCACAGCTCTCAGATTGAATGTCCTCTACAACAGCTCTCAGATTGAATGTCCTCTACTACAGCTCTCAGATTGAATGTTCTCCTCTACCACAGCTCTCAGATTGAATGTTCTCCTCTACCACAGCTCTCAGATTGAATGTTCTCCTCTACCACAGCTCTCAGATTGAATGTCCTCTACCACAGCTCTCAGATTGAATGTTCTCCTCTACCACAGCTCTCAGATTGAATCTCCTCTACCACAGCTCTCAGATTGAATGTCCTCCTCTATCACAGCTCTCAGATTGAATGTCCTCCTCTACCACAGCTCTCAGATTGAATCTCCTCTACCACAGCTCTCAGATTGAATGTTCTTCTCTACCACAGCTCTCAGATTGAATGTCCTCTACCACAGCTCTCAGATTGAATGTTCTCCTCTACCACAGCTCTCAGATTGAATGTTCTCTACCACAGCTCTCAGATTGAATGTCCTCTACCACAGCTCTCAGATTGAATGTCCTCTACCACAGCTCTCAGATTGAATGTCCTCTACCACAGCTCTCAGATTGAATGTTCTCCTCTACCACAGCTTTCAGATTGAATGTTCTCCTCTACCACATCTCTCAGATTTAATGTCCTCTACCACAGCTCTCAGATTGAATGTTCTCCTCTACCACAGCTCTCAGATTGAATGTCCTCTACCACAGCTCTCAGATTGAATGTCCTCTACCACAGCTCTCAGATTGAATGTCCTCTACTACAGCTCTCAGATTGAATGTCCTCTACCACAGCTCTCAGATTGAATGTCCTCTACCACAGCTCTCAGATTGAATGTCCTCTACCACAGCTCTCAGATTGAATGTCCTCTACCACAGCTCTCAGATTGAATGTCCTCTACCACAGCTCTCAGATTGAATGTTCTCCTCTACCACAGCTCTCAGATTGAATGTCCTCTACCACAGCTCTCAGATTGAATGTCCTCTACCACAGCTCTCAGATTGAATGTCCTCTACCACAGCTCTCAGATTGAATGTTCTCCTCTACCACAGCTCTCAGATTGAATGTTCTCCTCTACCACAGCTCTCAGATTGAATGTTCTCCTCTACCACAGCTCTCAGATTGAATGTTCTCCTCTACCACAGCTCTCAGATTGAATGTTCTCCTCTACCACAGCTCTCAGATTGAATGTCCTCTACCACAGCTCTCAGATTGAATGTCCTCTACCACAGCTCTCAGATTGAATGTTCTCCTCTACCACAGATCTCAGATTGAATGTTCTCCTCTACCACAGATCTCAGATTGAATGTTCTCCTCTACCACAGCTCTCAGATTGAATGTTCTCTTCTACCACAGCTCTCAGATTGAATGTCCTCTACCACAGCTCTCAGATTGAATGTTCTCCTCTACCACAGCTCTCAGATTGAATGTCCTCTACCACAGCTCTCAGATTGAATGTCCTCTACCACAGCTCTCAGATTGAATGTCCTCTACCACAGCTCTCAGATTGAATGTTCTCCTCTACCACAGCTCTCAGATTGAATGTTCTCCTCTACCACAGCTCTCAGATTGAATGTTCTCCTCTACCACAGCTCTCAGATTGAATGTTCTCCTCTACCACAGCTCTCAGATTGAATGTTCTCCTCTACCACAGCTCTCAGATTGAATGTCCTCTACCACAGCTCTCAGATTGAATGTCCTCTACCACAGCTCTCAGATTGAATGTTCTCCTCTACCACAGATCTCAGATTGAATGTTCTCCTCTACCACAGATCTCAGATTGAATGTTCTCCTCTACCACAGCTCTCAGATTGAATGTTCTCTTCTACCACAGCTCTCAGATTGAATGTCCTCTACCACAGCTCTCAGATTGAATGTTCTCCTCTACCACAGCTCTCAGATTGAATGTCCTCTACCACAGCTCTCAGATTGAATGTCCTCTACCACAGCTCTCAGATTGAATGTTCTCCTCTACCACAGCTTTCAGATTGAATGTTCTCCTCTACCACAGCTCTCAGATTGAATGTCCTCTACCACAGATCTCAGATTGAATGTTCTCCTCTACCACAGCTCTCAGATTGAATGTCCTCTACCACAGCTCTCAGATTGAATGTCCTCTACCACAGCTCTCAGATTGAATGTTCTACTTCACCACAGCTCCCAGGTTTTGACATCGTTATACACATTGATTCCATTATCTCAGATCTGTATTTATATTCCCTACTCACAAACCAGTATACAACTTAATGAAATGATTTACTTCTTGCAAACCTTTCAGTAACATTATTAATCGCTTTAAGTGCAGAGTGTTCTTGAACTCGCCATTGGTCAGCCAGCCGAGATGGGAGTTGATGGAGTCGTGATCTGGAACGGTTCTGGCTTTTTCAGGGAAAAGGGTGCCTGCTCTCGTTTACATGAATACGTACGCAATGTTCTGGGACCATATGTTTCTGAACTGTTGCAAAGAGTGACCAGTTGTAGTCAAGATAAATGGGGAAAGTGTACGTGATACCCAGTTTAAAGATTCAACATTTAATTTATTAATTTAAAATAAAGCTTGATGTACATCTAACAAAAAAATGTTATATTATTTCCTTTATACAATTTAAGTCGTTTGTTGTCATTTTCTGTTTTTATTTTTCGTTAAAACTGAGTTTAAAACTTTTAAATATTTCCTTTGTTTATCCTATCATTGTTTTCCCATGATAACTTGACACCCACTGTGTGCAGTTAACCGTTAGTTTTCTTTTCACTTGTGTCGTTGAGCGGTGAGAGGAGCTGAAGTAAGATGTTAAGTCGTCTGTCCTGCGCCAAGTGTGTTGGATCGGTCAATGTGAGCCAGTGTCGCTGCACAATCACTCTAATGTCATCTATCCACCTGCCTCACGGCCGCCCCCTTGCCCTGTAGCCAGATCTACCAGCGCTGTAAGCCATCAGTGGAAGTGGATGAGGGTGCATTCTCATGAGATGACCAAGTAGCTTATTTTATGTCTGAAAATGTATTCGACACAAGATGTAGTGTCAAACTTACTATGAATGTCGTCGTTCCGCATTGTCTTTCCTGGTAACACTGATGGCCTTCCTCAAACACTTCATTTCACAAGTCAAAATTCTGCTCTCACGCGTCCTGGACAGAGTCCATGTTTGGCACTGGTAGCATAGAGTCGGCATAAATATACTGTTCATCGGCTGTTGCTTTGCTGCCAAACTAATGCTAGGCAAGCAGTGGTGACAGCTGATAAGTCACTGCAGATGCTTTCTGACACCTAGTCTCAATTTTCATGTCTATCTTGCCCTCTGTAAAAAAATTACTGCCCAATACTTGAACGTATGTGCTTGTTGAAGAGCATTATCATTAAAATTATATTGAGTGGTCCATTTATTCTACTGATCATCATAGTTTCTGTTCTGCTCTCGTTAATTTCCATAATGGACCGATATCCCGATTGTGTTGGCATTTCTCAAATGGTATTTCGCAAAACACTAGCATGCCACTGTATTATCTAAGTGCGCTTTGAATTGCTGGCACATTTACTAAACTTTCCATGTACAAGATGTATTAGAACTTTTTACCACATTCAAATATGTTAGAACAAATTTGTTCTTTTTGATATATATTCAATTGTGTACATGAGATACATCAATCTAATGCTTAAAGACAGACAAGTATGGTGCAATATGTTTTGGTGACCTAACATCAATTCCGAGTGGTCTGGTAGGCTCTTTGTGTATGACAAATATAAGAATAGCACCACTGCCCCACAGAGAGCATGTCGTAACAGGCGACCAACTGTGTGACATGGCATAACACCGGCCATGGTTAGATGGCTTGTTAAGAGCAGCATAGATGGCGCCTAGCATGCTGCAGGTTTACTTTGTTCTAGTGTTTGAGTTAGGAAATCCTTCTCCTGACTACATCCAGCTCATACCAGAACTGTGACCTGCACAGGGGCATCTACCCAGGTTGACTAAGAACTAAGAACATCAACATATAGTGTACTGACTTTTTTTTGACGTCATTTCAAAGATAAAAATGGACACTCCGTCGATAATTACTGACAGAAAATGATAAAACTTAAATATGTTGTGTATAAATGGATATTCTATCAGTGATAACTAATGTTAGAAGCTTCAGGCATGTACAAACCTTGATATATTCTGGGAAGTTAACACTTTAAAAAAACATTCATTAAAAAAAAAATGTATTTACAATATATGTTGACTGCTATTGATCAATTCCTCTTTATACAAAGTGATTCTATTTAATAGCACATTAAATTCTGCACATTTGTGTATGATGTTTATTAACCTCCAAATATAATCATGACACAGGTTGTGTAAAAACATGGTTTTATTATCCATATAATATAAGTGAGAATAGGGAGGCAGGTAATCTACTCAATCACTACTTTTGGCACAGTACAGTCTACACAAAAGAAGACTCCTTTAGGATACCAGAGACCAGAGCCTAGAGTTATTTTTTTTTAAAACATGGATATATCGGGATTAAGATCAATCTGTACTACAGAGGAAATGGTTTTCAAAAAATTGGAGGGGTTGACAGTGGATAAATGTCCAGGTCCAGATGGTATTCATACAAAATTGCTGTTTGAAATTAGAAACCAACTAGCAAAACCATTGGCTATACTATGTTCTCAATCACTTGCTAATGGATTATTCCAGGGGATTGAAAAGATGCAGAAGTAATCCTCTTATTCAAAAAGGGCAAATTATAGACCAGTGAGTTTAACGAGCTTAGTCTGTAAATAGTTAGAGCCGATAATCAAAGAAAATACTGTAATGCATTTAGACAAGTTTAATCTAATCAGAAATAGTCAGCATGGGTTTACTAGAGGGAGATCGTGCTTTAACAAATCTATTAGAATTCATGGAGGAGGTTACTAAAATGATAGATAAGGGGAGACAGTGGATGTTATTTATCTAGATTTTGCAAAGGCCTTTATAGAGTATCACATCAAAGATTATTTTGAAAGTTAAAATCACAAGGAATAAGTGGGGAAGTTGCTAAATGGATTGAAAAATGGTTAATGAGAAGATGGCAGAGAGTGGGCATACAAAATGAGTACTTTGAGTGGTGTGAAGTAAAAAGTGGAGTGCCACAGGGCTCGGTTTTGGGACCAATTTTGTTCTTGATATATAAAAAAGATTAGGAAATTGATATGAGATCCATGATTGCAAAATTCACTGATGACACAAAACTATGCAGTAGTGTATCATCTAAATCAGTAGTGTATATATTGAGGTCGGATTTAGATCAAATTCGAGAATGGTCTGTAAGCTGACAAATAGTTTAATGTAGATAAATGTGCAGTCATCCACATGGGTAGATCCAATATAGAACATTATTACAGAATGGCCGAGAACAATATTAGAAAGATAAAAAAAGAAAAAGACTTAAGGGTTATAATAGATCACACAGGTAAGGTGAGTGAGCAAGTCCAGGTAGCAGTGAAAAAGGCAAATGCAATGTTAGGTATCATAAAAAGAAATATTAAACATAGGAGCAAGGAAGTGATAGTCAAACTGTATAAAGCATTAGTTAGACTGAGATTGGAGTACAGATGTGGAGTGCTTATTGTAGAGAAGATATAAACATGCTGGAAAGAATACAAAAAAGGCAGACAAAGCTGATAGTGGGATTCCAGAATTGCAGTTATGAGGAAAGACTCAGGTGACTTAATACAGGTTTATAAGATAATCAAAGGAACGGATAAATTAGACTATGACAAGTTTTAAAAATACAACCATCTACAAAAACAAAAGGGCATAGTTTCAAATTAACTAAAGAAAAGTCCAGATTTGACATTAGGAAATATTTGTTTAGTCAAAGAGTGGTAATTTTGTGGAATGCATTGCCACAGGAAGTAGTGGTGGCAGGGAAAATTAATGCATTTAAGAATAGATTGTATGTGCATAGCTTTTAGAGCAAGGTAATGTAAATGAAACTGGTTGTATACAGACTCTGCAGAGTCTTCTAAACCAGTACAAAGACATTAAATTAAGTTAAGTAACAGAGAACACAAATTATTTATAGTAATTCCTGTCATGTGGAAGAAATATCAACAAAATGTTCCAAGTGCACCGTGAGCACAAACGATCTGAACAACATACACCCTTCACTGTACTCATAATATTAATTGGAACATATTCACTATATTAATTGTGCAATTTTCACAGTATTAATTAAATTGTATTCACTATATTAATTGGACTATATTCACAATATTTATTGGATTGTATTCACAATATTAATTGGGCTGTATTCACACTATTAATTGGATTGAATTCACAATTTTAATTGGATTGTATTCACAATATTAATTGGGCTGTATTCACACTATTAATTGGATTATATTCACAATATTAATTGGGCTGTATTCACAATATTAGTTAGTTTAACCACAATACAAATTGAATTATATTCACAATACTAATTGGATTGAATGTCACAATATTTATTGGATGGTATTTTCAATAAAAATTGGACTATATTCACAATATTAATTGGAATGTTTTCACAATAATAGTGAACAATCAACCAATCAAAAAACTGTCAGCTCCCTCTGAAGCATAGGTCCTCAACAAATACTCGCCAAGTCTTCCTATCATGAACCATCTGAGCCAATTCTGTCCAGGTGATGTTTGCTGCCTTTATATTTTTTTCCAGTTCCTTCTTCCACGAGTGTCTCGGTCTTTCTCTACTTCTCTTGCCCTGTGGATTCCACAACAGAGCTTGTCTGGTAATGTTATCCACTGGTTTCCGTAATGTGTGGCCTATCCATCCCCATCTTCGTATTCCATGCTCTACTCGTATTCGTCCAGTTATTTCCACCATTAATTATTATGTTGGTGATATTTTTGTACCATTTCCACCCTTGTATTTTGCTCAGGCAACCATTTATGAAAGTCTGCACCTTTTTCATAAGTACCTCCATGTTTCAGAGCCATATAATAGAACAGATTTTTCGTTGGAATTGAAGATTTTTATTTCGGTGGTGGTTTTAATTTTCATTTGACTTCCATAAATTCCTCAATGCAATGAAAGTGCCTCTCGCCTTCTGAATTCTTAACTGAACATCATTTTATGTACATCCTAATATGTTTATATTGCTGCCAAGGTATGTGAATTGAATTGTATTCAATTTGACCACAATATATTTGGATTATATTCACAATACTAATTAGATTGTATTTCACAATATTAATTGGGATATATTCAATGTTTCAATAAAAAATGCACTATTCTTGTGTAATCTCATCACTTACTTTGGAATGTTTTGATCAGTCGGTGGCTAGTGACCGGCCAACGATTCCAAGAACTACAAGCTTTTGCTGCTTTATTTCTGTATAAATCCTTCTAGATCGTCCAGCTAAACCCAGAAGACTTCCACACTTGGCATAGGACGAGGAGGCTAACATCTGGTCAGGCAAAACACATTGATACCTGACCTCCTCGTTGGTCATCCTGGAAAAGGGCTGTTGTCGAGGACAACAGTCTGGCTAACAAGATGAGGTTTGACGTGATCCCCATAGTAGTGAGCGACATACAGATGAAGCCAAGCATAGTACAACAGCCTGGAGGACCCCAGTCCACCTTCATCGGTACGCTCGGATTAACTAAAGAAAAGTCCAGATTTGATATTAGGAACTATTTTTTTTAGCCAGAGAGTGGTGAATGCATGGAATGCATTGCCACAGAAAGTAATGGAGGCAGGGACAATTAAAGCATTTAAGAATAGATTGTATATGCATAGCTTTTAGAGCATGGTAATGTAAATAAAACTGGTTGTATACAGACTCAACAGTCTTCTAAACCAGTCTAAAGACGTTAAGTGAAGTTAAGGTAAGCCATCACGGAGTTGCAGATTGGTATTAATTTGATATCCTTGAAATCGAGTCCTATTACACCGATGCAGTGATGAACTGCATGTATCCATTAATAGCGCAGCGGTAAATATCACACTCACAGAGACCGATGTACAGGTCTATGGTCAAGTGATACAGCAAATTGAGAATTTCATATATTTATATGCAACAACATAAATTCTCACCAGAATCACCTTAGATATTTTTCATTTTTGCATTCACCTCATTTACTATTCTCCAAAGAGGTATGTGTTGCACTATGTTTCTATTTGCGCCTGTCCGCCCAGTGCATCTGACTTCATCATGTATTTTATGTAAGGCTTTGCTTCATCGGGGTAACGTCGAACCCAGCACCTTTGGGTTGTGAACCGTGTCACTTAACCACTAGCCCATGTCGTCCTCAAAAGCGAAAGTATGAAATAAAGGATACTTATCTCTAACGTCGGAGGCCCCAAAACAGTCCCAGAACTGAAGGACATGATGATGATGATGGGGTTGGAGACCCCAAACCAGTCTCAGAACTGAAGGACATGATGATGATTGGGTCGGAAGCCCCAAACCAGTCTCAGGACTGAAGGACATGATGATGATTGTGTCGGAGGCCCCAAACCAGTCCCAGGACTGAAGGACATGATGATGATTGGGTCGGAGGCCCCAAACCAGTCTCAGGACTGAAGGACATGGTGATGGAGTCAGAGGCCCCAAACCAGTCCCAGGACTGAAGGACATGATGATGATTGGGTCGGAGGCCCCAAACCAGTCTCAGAACTGAAGGACATGATGATGATTGGGTCGGAGGCCCCAAACCAGTCCCAGGACTGAAGGAAATGATGATGATTGTGTTGGAGGCCCCAAACCAGTACCAGGACTGAAGGACATGATGATGGAGTCGGAGGCCCCAAACCAGTCCCAGGACTGAAGGACATGATGATGATTGTGTCGGAGGCCCCAGACCAGTACCAGGACTGAAGGACATGATGATGGAGTCGGAGGCCCCAAACCAGTCCCAGGACTGAAGGACATGGTGATGGAGTCGGAGGTTCCAAACCAGTCCCAGAGAATGATAATGAACTAGCAATCAGATTCTAATCAGCCAAAACACAACTACAACAAAAAAAACAGTCATTCTAACAGACTCAAGGAGTGTACTCCTTGTCATCTGAATCCCCAAACAAGATACTCTCACACGAAATAAAATATAACATCGGGTTGCTGTCCCAAAAACAGGTCTAGTCCTACAGTGGATTCCGGCCCACTGTGGGATCCTTGGAAAGGAGAAGACACATAAGCTCGAAAAAACCAGAAGTTGAGGAACACAGACTCGTTAGCCAGAGCTATATAGAAGCAAAGACACTCATAAAACAATTCATGAGGATGGAATGGAGAGATTTGCACTCAGAATAAAAGTCAGAATGACAGCATAGACAAACTTGGCAGAGATGAGCAGACATGCTCGAAATGCTGTGGCAGACCGGCAAAGACCTGAAATAGTCTCCTTTGTGAACTTCATTCAACTAGAAACATAGCATCAGTTGATCAAAGAAGGATGAGAAAGAGGAGGAGAAGAAGAAGGAGAAGAAAAAGGAGGAGGAGGAAGAAGAAGAAGAAGGAGGAAGAGCAGAAGAAGACAAAGGGCTAGCAATGACCCAGTTCTATTACAGCCTATGATAGATGCTATAACCAGTATCCTAAACTAGTATAGAACTCTTGAAAGAGCAGAAGAAGAAGACGAAGAGCTAGCAATGACCCAGTTCCATTACAGCCTATGATAGATGCTAAAACCAGTATCTAAACTAGTATAGAACTCTTGATGACTCTGTTTTTGCATTACAAACTCATTTATTTGTTTTAGAACTACAATGTTGGCCTCAAATTACGCTCAGGGGACAGCGTGGTTAAGTGACACGGGTCACAATTCGAAGGTGCTGGGGTCGATGCCCATCACAGCACCAGCCGTTACCTCAGGGAAGCAAACCCTTAGAAAATGCAGGAGGAAGCAGACCTTTTCATAAAATGCATGCCGAAGTCGGATGCACTAGGCCGACAATAAAACCATAGTGCAACGCACACTGCCTTGAGGAAAAGAGAAATAAGGCGAACGCAAACAAAATATTTTTTTTTTAAATTGCGCTCTCCACTTATAAACTATACTGTTCAGGTATGCAAGTCCTCCATACAACAACTGTTCAGGTATGCAAGTCCTCCATACAACAACTGTTCAGGTATGCAAGTCCTCCATACAACAACTGTTCAGGTATGCAAGTCCTCCATACAACAACTGTTCAGGTATGCAAGTCCTCCATACAACAACTGTTCAGGTATGCAAGTCCTCCATACAACAACTGTTCAGGTATGCAAGTCCTCCATACAACAAATCTTCCAGATTTGTAAATATCTGCATGGTACAAGAGACGGTCATTAAGTAACAGGAATTTTATGAATGAGGGATTTTATTTTATTTATTAAAAAAGTCATCAACATTTTTTTTACAAGAGTACAAACCAGAAATGTTGTCTTACTTTTTACACATCCCCCTCTTCCTGTCCACTAAATTGTGAATGCCATATAGAAAAACGTTTTTTGGTGTAACCTTTAACTAATTTTGCACCACCTCAATTACCCCATTGTCATTTACAATCCTCTGACCATGCAAATGGTCTTCCAAGGGCCAAAACAAGTGAAAGTCCAATGGTGCCAAGTCATGACTGTATGCTGGACGTTTAAAGACATCATACTTCAGAGCACGAACTGTATCCATTGTATGCGCAGCCGTAAGTCGTGCACCAGCAATACTTCTCTTGAAAGAACTCCACAGCATTTTGATCGTTTTGTGGGCTCAGCCTGCTCACTTGCATGTTTCTGTATCGAGCACTAGTCACCGTTTCGCCCCTTTCCTGGAAATGCATCAATATAGGGACATTAACATTCTAAAAGATGGTCTTCATGACTTTCCCAGCGAAAACCTATGTCATGAATTTTTTCTTAGCTGAGGCAACAGAACGGGTGCTTTCACTGCATCAACGTTCTCATACTTTCTGGTTCATAATAACTCATCTCCTGTCGCAATTTGATGGAGTACAACATCTCCTTCTCGAGCATGGCAGTCTAAATTTTCCTGACAAATGTTCTGCCGTGCACGCTTGTGATCATCAGCAGTCACCTTTGGACCTATCTTTTATACACTACTTTCCTATAACCGAGGTCAGCTTGGACAATTTTGTGCATAGAGCAGAGGCTCGAGTTGAAATTTACAGCTATTTTATCAATAGTGACTCGCTTGATATGATCAACTAGCAGACCGATCTGCTGTTTCATTGTGTCAGTTGGGATCAAGATGCTGAGCAGCAGCTGTCAGCGACCCATAGCTGACTGCTAGCGTCAGGACTAGCAAACCAGAGCTGCCAAGACACTTCTACACCCCCACACGGTGAACCTGGATAACAGGCTGCAACAGAGCAGACTGGATAAGGAGAAGGGATCGAAGAGGGAATGCTAACCCAGTACTCAAAAAATGCTTGCTGCAGTCAGATGCGCTGGACCGAAAGGTGCAAATATCGCAGTCAAGCTGTCTTCTTCTCTTCTTCTTCGTTCGTTCTCAATCTCTCGCTAACAATCCCTGAAAAGGGCTTTGCAAGTAGCAGGATATAGTCCGGAGAACGGAATGCGTTGTGTCGCTAGTTTACAGCTCGACTGCGAATTTTGCACCTTTCGGTCCGACACATCCGTATTCAGTAGGAGTCAAGCTGTAAAGCATTCCGTTCTCTGGACTACATTCTGCTACTTAGGCCCGTAACAGGGTTTGGTAGCAGGGGAATGAGAACATACGAAGCCAAGCCAAGCTACTGTGTCAGATGCCAGACTTGATGGTCTCCCAACCCATGGTTTATCAATGACATTTTGTCTTCCATTTTGAAATTTTTCTGCCCGTTCATACTATCTTCTCTGATTCAAACAACTGTCCCCATACTGAACCACATTCTTCTATAGATTTCAGAAGGTTTCGTACATTAAGATGGCAAAAGATTATTAGCACCTCGTTGTTCTTTCACGGTGTAAGACGACAGTGGGGCAGTCATGTTGGTCGCACTTGCACATGCTGATCGATTGTGTCAACCACTACATGGAGTATTTCTAAACATCCATTTTGTGTCCTGAAATAAAACTTTCCATTGCACATGCTTTTCCAATCACTTTATAATAAAATTCATGAAACTTAATGACTGCCCCTATTATGTCTCTCTTAATGATTCCAGGTCTGTTGATAAATTCAGTCTAAATCACACAACGGATGATGTTTATTGGTCCTCCAAGATCATTGTCTGGGTTTGGACTACCAACCGAAACCTGCAAAAACATTCTACAGAAACTGTTTCTGAAGCTGAAGCTACCGTCACGACAGGCCTGGTTCTCAAAAACCTGAAAATTGAGAAGCATGTCATAAACTAATTAAAAACCAATTACTGGAGGCGAAGTGGGCCGCTCATGTAATCTCATTCTCAAATGGAGATATATTTCATATTCCAAACTAGAAGATGGTGGATAGCAGTCACTGAAACCATGTATTCCACAAGAAATCAAAGGGAATATGTCTGTGCTGCACTACTACAATCAAGCTTTCAGTACTTGTATCTTAATTCACCCCTAACAGAAGAAATATATATTTTTAGCACTGGCTTTGATGTAGTAACATCACAGAATAGTCTACTTTTTAACGCTTGGGGGGTGTCAAAGTTTCTGCGAGAATATTTGCTGCTGTCTTAGTAACGAATTTCTTGAATCTGTCAATGTTGGTCCATGAGAGTAACATCCACTTTCTACAGCAGCACGGCATTATCCATGCTGTCAGATGATGTAATAACAATCCTAACCCTAAACCTTACCCTAACCCTAACCATTACCCTAACCCTTCATAAAACTGAATATAACCAAGTTTTCTACACTTTTGTTTAAATCTAAGTCTTCACTTATTTACTTTAAATCAAATTATATTGACCTGTCTACCCCTTAACCTGAAATTGAATGTCTCGTTACGTACGATGGGAACTCTGTTTAGGCTGAATTAAGACACTTGTACTAGCCTTTCATGTAATTGAAAGGAAATGAGACACTCAATCAGTGATGCACATGTACACTAAACCTCATTCGTCACTCTGACTTAAACTCCAAACACATATAAACGCCTGAGAGGTGGATGAATACTGCTTTAGTTAACTGTTGATACTTTCTGGTAAGCAACAGTTTTTTTGATATCTTCTGCTAAACTTTAATAATAAACAGACATGCAACATTTTCAAGATAACATCAGAAACATATGTACCTTCCAATACAAGGTACTGTAAGCATCCTACAACAATGTAACCTATTCAATCACTTTGAAGGTACTGTAAGGCAGCGTTTCCCAACCTTTTTACAACTGTGGTCCGGAGAAAATAGGAAACATTTTTTAACGGGCTGGTGAAAATGTGAATTTTCACAAATCACTCAGACAAAAATAAAAAATGGTACTTGTGTTTTCATTCACCCCAAACAAAAGATATATTTAGTTTTTAGCACTGAATTTTAAATAGAGGCGTCACATAATAGTCTATTTTTTAATTGTTGGGTGTGTCAAACATTCTGCGAGAGTAGATGATAATTTTTACTGCCGTTTGTTCAATTCATCTAAGCAATGAATTTCTTGAGTCTGTCACGGTTGGTCCATGATAAGAAGAGTAGCATCAAGTTTCTACAGCAGCATGGCATTATCAATGCTGTCAGACGATGTAATAACAATCATGTTATCTGACCACAACCATAACATTAATCCTAACCCAAACCCTAACCATTCACAAAACTGAATTTAACCATCTTTTCTACACTTCTATTTTTATCTGTCTTTACTTTTTTTATTTAAAATAAAATTATAATGACCTGTCCTCCCCTTAACCTGAAATGGAATGTCCCTTTACGTTTTCCCCTGAACCCAGGGAACTCTGTTTGGGGTGAATTAGGACGCAAGTACCATAAAAAGCCATTATTTATATAGTATTTTATGTATTAGTTTTTCAATCTTATAAAATGAAAATTCTATAGTTATTAAAACAAACCATAAATAGAACAGTGAATACCTATGCTGGTAATAGGAAGTATAAAAGATTTTGCTGTTCGCCGTTTTTCTTCTTCTTTTTTTGTTTCAGTTTTGTAAGGATTCAAGTTTTACATCACAATAACTAAAAAAAATAACTTGCTTTCCGAAATACTATAACACAGTTTTGGCAAAAAATCAACTTCTAAATCTTGTCTATCAATTCTCGATTGTTGTTTTGCAATATTTGTATGTAGCCATTTACCTAAAAACCCTCACATACTTTGATAAACAACCATGCTAAATATAGATGCGCTCTTGTCAGAAAAATGTGGATACTTGTCTAGAAGATGACATTTGAGTTTTAAAATGACCCATTTAGAGCTTAGATCACATCAAAGCGATCTCCACAGTTAATTTTTTTGCTGACCGGCAGCAAATTTATGCTGGCTGACACCGGTCCGTGGACCGACGGTTGGGAAACATGGCTGCAAGCATCACACAATAATGTAATCTAGTACATCCCTTTACACAGTAATGTAAGCATCCTATATCAATGTAATCTATTAATTCACTTTTAAGGTACTGTAAGCGACATAAAACAATGTATTTTAGCATATCCCCTTACAAGGTACTTTATGCTTCCTTCAACACTGTAATCTGGTACCTCCATTTACAAGGTACTGTAAGCATCTTACAACAATGTAATCTAGCCCCTCATCTTACAAGGTATTGTAAGCACTCTCAAAATCTAATCTGGTACTTCCCCCTACCAATGTACTGTAAGCAACCTACAACAATGTAATCTAGCTCCTCCCCCTACCAATGTACTGTAAGCAACCTACAACAATGTAATCTAGCTCCTCCCCCTACCAATGTACTGTAAGGAGCCTACAACAATGTAATCTAGCTCCTCCCCCTACCAATGTACTGTAAGCAACCTACAACAATGTAATCTAGCTCCTCCCCCTACCAATGTACTGTAAGCATCCTACAACAATGTAATCTAGCTCCTCCCCCTACCAATGTACTGTAAGCATCCTACAACAATGTAATCTAATACCTCTCTTTACAATGTAATGTAATAATTTCACAAATATCTAATCTAGTTCCTTACCTTACAATGTACTGTAAGCATTCTACAACTTTAATACAGTAACTTACTTTCAAGGTAATCTAATACACTAATAGCTAGTATAGTATAACCCCTTAAAATGTAGTGTAAGCATCCGGCAACAATCTAATCTACTACTCTCCCTTCCAATCTAATCATCCTACAACAATGCCTTCTAGTACATCCTCTTCCAAAGTACTGTCATCACCCTACAACAATGCCTTCTAGTACATCCTCTTCCAAAGTACTGTCATCACCCTACAACAATGCCTTCTAGTACATCCTCTTCCAAAGTACTGTCATCACCCTAGAACAATGCCTTCTAGTACATCCTCTTCCAAAGTACTGTCATCACCCTACAACAATGCCTTCTAGTGCATCCTCTTCCAAAGTACTGTCATCACCCTACAACAATGCCTTCTAGTACATCCTCTTCCAAAGTACTGTCATCACCCTACAACAATGCCTTCTAGTACATCCTCTTCCAAAGTACTGTCATCATCCTACAACAATGCCTTCTAGCACATCCTCTTCCAAAGTACTGTCATCACCCTACAACAATACCATCTAATACAGCTTCTTCCAAAGCATTGTAATCATCCTACAACAATGCTATCTAGTACATCCTCTTCCAAAGTACTATCATCACCCTAGAACAATAACATCTAATACAGCTTCTTCCAAAGCATTGTAATCATCCTACAACAATGCTATCTAGTACATTCTCTTCCAAAGTACTATAGTCATCCTACAACAATACCATCTAGTACATCCTTTTCCAAAGTACTGTAGTCATCTTACAACAATGTCAAATAGCACATCCTATTCCAAAGTGCTGCAATCATCACACAACAATACTACTTAGTACATCCTCTTCCAAAGTGCTGTAATCACCCTAAAACAATGCCATCTAATACATCTTCTTCCAAAGTGCTACAATAATCTTACAATAATGCCATCCAGGGAGTCGCTGTAGTCTAGAGGTTAAGACATTTGCTTCTCACAGTGATGAACAGAAATGGTGGGCGATCAAATCCAGCAAGTTTTAAGCGGCCCCTGGTCTCACGAGAGGTAAGACCAGAGTGCCTGCTTCCCGAGTTACTTCCAGTCGTCTCAATCAACAGTCTTGCCACTGATCCAAGGCAACTCGGGATAAGAGTGAGAATGATGACCAGCTCATAATCCAAATATAGCCCACATCACATTATTAAGACAAAACTGTCTGATGTTGTGGACACCATCGCTTCGCTATGGGCAATAACTATAACTATCTAGTACATCCTCTTCCAAAGTGCTGTAATCACCCTAAAACAATGCCATCTAATACATCTTCTTCCAAAGTACTACAATCATCCTACAACAATACCATCTAGAACACCCTCTTCCAAAGTACTACAATCATCCTACAACAATACCATCTAGAACACCCTCTTCCAAAGTACTACAATCATCTTACAACAATACCATCTAGAACATCCTCTTTCAAAGTACTACCTTCATCCTACAACAATACCATCTAGAACATTCTTTTCCAAAGTACTACCTTCATCCTACAACAATACCATCTAGAACATTCTCTTCCAAAGTACTACCTTCATCCTACAACAATACCGTCTAGAACATTCTCTTCCAAAGTATTACCTTCATCCTACAACAATACCATCTAGAACATTCTCTTCCAAAGTACTACCTTCATCCTACAACAATACCATCTAGAACATTCTCTTCCAAAGTATTACCTTCATTCTACAACAATACCATCTAGAACATCCTCTTCCAAAGTACTACAATCATCCTACAAAAATGCCATCTAGAACATCCTCTTCCAAAGTACTGCAAGCACAAAAACAACAATATCCTACAATAAAGCTGTTTAGATTAATTAATAATTTCGGAAACAGTTTAGTCATAATTAAATTCCATTCTGTCAAAACTATATTGTTGCTGTCAGCTTTTTTAGTTTAGCAAAAATCTGAATGTATTTATTAACTTTCACATTTCTTACAGTACTTACAGTAATTCACTGATTCTTTTTCATAACAAAATCATGTTTTAATGAATTATATAAATATTTTTCTTTTAATGAAGGCAAATGCCATAATTAAAACATGAAAGAATTAAAGTCTTCTAAAACAATCAATGTATTCAATACAAAATGCATTTTTGGATAATCTATTTCTTCTAGCCATCCAAAAATAATTCTTGTGGTCGATTCACAGATGGATTTGTCACATACGTCAAGAAATCCTTAGTTAATCAGTGATAGATATTTTTTTATATTTAGAATTATAGTTAACTTGTGCCATCTACATGAACGCATGCCCACCGTTTGAGACAAAATATTATGAGGAATTCATTAAGGGAGTCATTAAGTAACATGAATTTTATGAATAACTTTTTTACAAAAGTACAATCAAGAAATATTATGTACCATATTTTCCGCCATAGTCCCCCTGCCTGGCAACACACTTAGAACCAATTTTGCACTGTCTCCATTACCTCATTGTCAGCTATTTTGGGACTCATCTGCTACACACATTTCTATAACCAAAGCCATCATAGACAATTTTGTGCGCTCATGTTGAAATCTACCTGTTGCCACGGACTAGCCGGTTGATTTGCTGTTTCCCTGTCTCAGTTGCCACACTTGCTGGTCTCCTCTCTATTATGTCTTCCATTTTGAAATCTTTCTGTCCATTCATACACTCTTCTCTGACTTAGACAACTATCTCCATACTGAACCTTCATTCTTCTGTAGACTTCAGAAGATTTCACACCTTCCGACCACAACAACCAAATAATACCTTATGGTTCTTCCACTGTGCAAGTCAACAGTGATGTTCCATGTTGTATGCTAAATTGCGCATGTGCATACTGCTTGATATTTACGACCCCTTCATATGGTGTTGCTAATGAGCGAACTTGTGTCCTGAAATAAGATTTTCTGCTGTACATACTCTTCATAATCACCTTATTACATTATCCTCTGTTTCAGTACTGCAGATGTGCCATATGCCAGGAAGCCAACAATATTCTGCAGAAGTCCCAATCTATTGCAAAATTGTACCAATACGGGCCTAGGTCTTTGCTCAGTCCATCTCGCCATTGCATAGGTGGGTGACACTGTGGATGTGTACAGGCCTATGTCCCCCATAACATTGTTTTATGTGTCCATCTATTGTCAGGAATGCGTACCCCATGTCCAACCCAACAATGTTTGCGTAATATCATTGCTTTCACAACGTCTTGAAAAATGTTTGATGTAGACTTTCTTCGTTTCGGATCTTATCCCATATTGAAATTTTTAATACGCTCCGTTCCATTGCTTTCTCAGGGACTCTGAGCTTTACAGTATCTGTTTTGCTACCACACTTCGCATCCGTAAATCATGACCATGGAATTGAAAGTGTGTGCTCTGGTCATGTGTCTTTCATTTCTTGGAGTATTGCCTTAATGGAGTTCAAGGAATACCAAGCTATTTTTGGTCGTCTAGAAATTTTGTGGTTGGTATTCATCTTTCGGTCGAGGTAGATATGGGAGTTGACATCATCAAAGGTTTCCTATTCTAGCTTGCTGTCCTGCTTTGGGCAGCAAAGGTTTCTAAGGCACTGTGTTTTACTTTATCTTCAAACCAGCAGCTCTGCTGACCACATTTATGTCGTTCAAGGATTGTCGGGTTTTCTCAATTGCATGACTGATGAGTACAATGTCATCTGCAAATTGTAAAGGGGTGAGCCACTGCAAATCGTAAAGGGGTGAGCCACTGCAAATCGTAAAGGGGTGAGCCACTGCAAATTGTAAAGGGGTGAGCCACTGCAAATTGTAAAGGGGTGAGCCACTGCAAATCGTAAAGGGGTGAGCCACTGCAAATTGTAAAGGGGTGAGCCACTCGCCATCCTTATTTACACCTCTGTTGATCCATGGGCTACTTTAGATAGGCCGCCTGAATCCCCGGGAAAATTCCTTTGAAATGTCACAACCACTGCTGACTAAATAATGGACTCATATTATACCAAAGTTTATAATCAATAAATGCTCCACACAGATAAATAAAACAAATTCATGGTACAAGACACAATAAATCACTGTTGAGATTGATTTTTTCACAGAATCCTGCCCTGAAACCAACAGCATATTCAAATGTGTTTCCCGAAACAAGCTATTATAGTTGCACTGACAGTTGACACATGTAAGTTCCGTTATTTAGTTGACATTTGAATATCTTCTTCTTCTTCATCGTACGCAGTCAGACAGCAACCATTATTTTTTCGAAAAAAGCAGCCGTCATCCTGAGGCTGTCGACACTGCCATAGAGCTCGTCTAGTGTTGCCACTGGTGATGGCCACATCTGCTCTCTCTGATCCTCGTATGTCGGGCAGTTTTGCAGCAAATGTTCAGCGGTCATTTTCCCGGTGCCACACGGGCATTCGTCGGTGCCACCTATCTTCAATTTGTTGAATAGGTGGTACCTCAGTCTATTGTGGCCAGTGCGAAGTCTGAAGACCACGACCTGCTCTCTTCTGTTCAACTGGTAATAGGCATCGTTTTTTGTGTAGCCAGTATGTGCTGTTTCCCATTTGGTCATGTATCTAGCTCTAATAAACCGTTTTGACTCTTCGTATGTCATACTAGTATCTGGTTGTGGTAGTCTTGCACCTTCTTTTGCCAGTCTGTCTGCCTCCTTGTTGCCTTGGATGTTGCAGTGGGATGGAACCCACTGTACCACTACCCTTTTTGGTGCGGACTGCTGGCATAGTTGACAGAGTACTGCTCTTAAATCATTAAGTTCAGTATTTTTCTGGCTTTTTAGTGCTGTGACTACGGCCAAGGCATCTGTAAGCAGGACTGTATGGCTTTCATTACTTTTACCTGTCACCATTTCTTCCACTGCCGCCCTCAGTGCCTCTGCCTCCGTTCTGAAATTGCTTGTGTATTTTCCAGTAGCGAATGACAGTGTTATTTTTCTGCCATTTGGTAGGTTCAGAAATGCTCCTGCCCCTCCGTTCTGTGTTGTGTTTGTTACAGAACCGTCGGTGTATGCATGGGTCCAGTCCATGCTTGGGTAGTTTTTCGATAGACATTTGAATATGATGTTTCAAAGGGATTTCTCAGTGAAACAGAAGACCTATATCTACAGTAGACTGTGGTTGATCCAATTTAATTGCAGAGGAATCTATTCTCTGTCATACTCTTCCACGCACTTTATAATAACATTTCTGTTACTTAATGACTCCCCCTGCTATTTACAGGAATGCATTTGATCATATTCAGGTTTTATTTAGCAGTTATCGCTACTCTGATGTCAAGATTTCAATTTCCGACAATCAACAGGAATATGACAAGGAAATGAAGTCACTCTATCGATGACTGTAACTTTTGGAGATGCACACAACAAATCAAATGGCATCATTTAACCCATTACACTCTAGCCTACTCAGTATATTTTGTTTGCAAACTGCAATGGCTACTCTGTTCAATACAATCTCTCAATTTTGTTTTGCAGAGAGGAGACTAACGTCTAGTCAGACAAAACATACTTATCAGACTATGTTTGTCAGGGTCAGGAGAAACATACTGATTAGACTATGTTAGTCAGGGTCAGGTGAAACATACTGATCAGACTGTTAGTCAAGGTAAGGTGAAATATATTGATCAGACTATGTTAGTCAGGGCCAGGTGAAATATATTGATCAGACTATGTTAGTCAGGGACATGTGAAATATATTGATCACACTATATTACTCAGGGTCAGGTGTAATATTGATCAAGACAACTGCTCACTTCCAAGCAGTTCTCCCTGAAAAATGGGTAATTTCATGGCAGTCTGACTAACGTGGAGGAGATCAAAACTGTATTCCTATAGTGGTGAGCTTACTGAGGAGCCTTGCATTGTACTACAGTTATACGAACTCTGATTCACCTTCTCCTGTCTTAGAATGTAGGAGAACCAGTGTAAGCCGCCAAGAAAGCGAGTTGTCAAGAGTACCCAACTAGAGTAGGAATGGCATTAGCAACAACATCACTTTTATTCTATACTATCATAGTAGTTTCAAGTGAAAACTTAACTTCTTTATAAGAGTTTAGAAAACGGTGCAGCATTTCTATTCAACCAGTTTCTTCTACTGTATTGTATTGACTAACCCTAATTTCCTGCGGCAATTCATTCCAAGCATTCACCACCCTCTGGCAAAAAAGTAATTGTTAAAAATTAATTTGTAGCTGTGCACTCTTGTTCTTTTATGTGGCTGTAATTTGAAAAAAGAAACTTGTTATAGTCTAATTTATCCTTTCTGTTGATTATCTTAAAGCCAGTTACCTTAAGTTACCTCAAATTTCTTCTCTTTCCTATACACTGAAGGCCAGATTTTATGAGTCTTTCCTCATAACTTTAGAACTGGTTTCCCACTATCAATTGTGTTGCTCTACGCTGTATCCTTTCCAGCATGTCTATATCCCCTCTATGATAAGAACTCCACACCAGTACAGAGTACTCCAATCTAGATCTAATGTTTCATGCAGCTTGACTATCATTTCCTTGCTACTATAGTTAATATTTTTTCTTTTCATGCTAACATTGTATTTGCATTGCATTATTAAACATTAGGCACTGTTTAACTTTTGCAAAGCCAATGATGACAATATCTTTTGCAAAGTGTAGGTCTGAGAGCATTTCCCCATCAATGTCTTTGCCTCTATTTTGCAAATTTATTGTGTTTTAAAAACTTCTTCCAGTGCAGCTGTGAGCAGTTTTGAGGAGATTGTATCATCCTGTCATACTCCACGATGCATAGACAGCATGGCCTAGGGGTGAAACTCTGTTTCACAATCCCAATGCACACCTGGTTCGAATCTCGCAGTATCAAGTTTGGCAGACACATACATTTTTATTGGTACACTCATTTCTCCGTGTACGGAAACTTGCCAAGAAACTGAGAATAGCCAAATAGTTTGGCAGTTGTAAGAGCGATGTTTTGCAAAGGATATGCTACTGACTTTTTAAACAAATAGTTCATGAGTAAGGCTAAGATTTATCTCCCTGTTCTAATGAATATATTTCCTGTGTCATGGCTTAGGGTGTAAAGGGTTAATTAGACAAGGTGATGTTTCTCATCTCTTCTCTATCAACTTCCAAGTAAATAAACCAGCAAGGGTTAAATAGACAAGGTGATGTTTCTCATCTCTTCTCTATCAACTTCCAAGTAAATAAACCAGCAAGGGTTGAATAGACAAGGTGATGTTTCTCATCTCTTCTCTATCAACTTCCAAGTAAATAAACCAGCAAGGGTTGAATAGACAAGGTGATGTTTCTCATCTCTCCTCTATCAACTTCCAAGTAAATAAACCAGCAAGGGTTAAATAGACAAGGTGATGTTTCTCATCTCTTCTCTATCAACTTCCAAGTAAATAAACCAGCAAGGGTTGAATAGACAAGGTGATGTTTCTCATCTCTTCTCTATCAACTTCCAAGTAAATAAACCAGCAAGGGTTAAATAGACAAGGTGATGTTTCTCATCTCTTCTCTATCAACTTCCAAGTAAATAAACCAGCAAGGGTTGAATAGACAAGGTGATGTTTCTCATCTCTCCTCTATCAACTTCCAAGTAAATAAACCAGCAAGGGTTGAATAGACAAGGTGATGTTTCTCATCTCTTCTCTATCAACTTCCAAGTAAATAAACCAGCAAGGGTTGAATAGACAAGGTAATGTTTCTCATCTGCCTTCTATCAACTTGCTAGTAAATAAACTAACATAAAGTGACAGTAATACAGGTACACAACATCTTATCAGAAACCTTTGAGATCATAAATGTTTTCAAATAAGTACTTTTTCTGAATCGTAATGGTAGGGATGAGGAGTTTTGTGGCCTAGTAGTTTGCATAACGGCCTATGACCCAGAGGACATGCTTCAAATCCTCGGTAAGGCATATGTTTTTTTTCTATCTGCAGTAAATTAAACCTGGTCTGTGCAGTGTGTAACAGCTGCAGAGGCCTTTAATCCTCCACCCTACAAGTTCTCCTGGTGGACATCAGCCTGGTGAATAAACACAGGAGATGAAGAAGAGGTGTTTCAGAAAGATTATTGCAACATTATATCGTGATCACGTCACGAATGTCAGTCCATCGGACCGTATGCAGACCTTCTTTTAATTGTCAAATCACATAAGCTCTGCTGGTATGATCATCTGATACGTTCTCATGGTTTGTCCAATGTGATATTTCTTGGAGTAGTTTCTGGCAAGAGAAGGACAGGTAAGACGCACTGGATAGATGATATTCACAAGTGGATGGGCATGAAGTTAATTGAAACCGCAACACACATAACTTAACTTAACGTCATTATACTGGTTTAGGAGACTTTACAGTTTGTATACAACCAGTTTCTTGGAGGGTGGTTTAACCGATGTGCGAGTCCATCTTAATAGACAACACTAGAGATAAGTAAACCCAATGTCAGTTAGGCGCATCTACACCTGAAATAATGTACAAATAACTTTCGGCTAGATTTTTCGCTAAAAGTTTGTCCGGTCACCTGCCGTTACGCCTACTCTTTTCTATTTCCAACTGTGAAGGGATTTTTAATGTGCTCGACATTGAACCCGGGAGTCCGATCTCACTACCCAGAGATCAGGGGAATGTTTACCAGAAGATCCACATGAAAAAAAATTATAGTCTCCCTCAGGATTCGAGCCAGCGACCTCTAGCACCTAAGGCGGACACCTTATCTCGAGACTACCGAGTCCCCCAAATGGCCAAGATACGATGGTGACGGATAGTTTATGATGAACTGTCTCTAAGACCGCCTAGGTTATGGGACAAACATGAGACAAGATGAGAAGGTCATAGTTTTGGGTGGATTCCGAAGTCTTATATTTGGGGAAATGACTAAGATCACTACACCATATGTCATTAAAGGCAGTTAAGTTATTACCCGCAGACTAAAGAGACAACTTGACGAGGACTAACCGCTCATGGACAGGCTTCAGGAAAGGCTACTCAACCACTGACCACCTACACACAATCAACCAGTTAATTTAGAGAGAGCATGAGAAGACCGTATGCCTTGTGTTTGTGGACTATGAGAAAGCATTTGATAGTGTAGAAATAGCTGTGGCAATAAATGCCAGAGAGAGCAAAGTAACAATGGAATGTATGCCCAACTAATAGAGAAGGCAAACGAGGAATGTCAATGAACGTCAACCTCTAAGCCACTCACTATACCTTTACATTGTGCAGTAAAGCAGGGTGATACAATATCCCAAAAACTGTTCACGGCTGCACTGTACAAAGTTTATAGGACACTAATTTGACAAAATAGCAAAAGATTTGGCAAAAGATAGACGGTAAAATGCTCACACACATATGTGTTGCAGAAAATATTGCTATGAGCATTTCGGAAACTGAACAGTACCTAAAAAAGTTAAATAAAGCAAGCAGGGTAATTAGTCTAATCATAAATAAGGAGAAAAATTTACTGTGACTTAAAGTTTTGCAATTCGACAAGGAGCCTGTCAAGAATGTGAATTCAGAAAACTCCCAGAGTATAGACATCAACAATGGATTGAGACATTTCATGCAAACCAACACTTGGATGGCTTAGCTTCAAATGCATCAAACCACCACTCCAACAGATGACCAATGCCTTCAATAGCCTGGTTATTCCAGCAGCGATATATGACTGTGAAGCTTGGAATCTGCGCAAGTCAGACACAGAGAAGCTCTGTGTTACTGAAAAGCAATAGAGCGTAGTCTTCTATGTGGGAAAAAATCCACAACACTGAAGTCTGCAGCTGAACATCTTTTGGGGATGTTATTGACTGTGCCTTGGTGAGAAAAAAACAGATAAGTCAGAGCCATGTTGTCTGCATGCAGGATGCTAGATGGACATGAAAGGTGAAAACCAAGTGGCTACACAACTATAGCTGTCCATGCAGGTGCCTGCCAACAGAATAAAGAGATGGCACTACCACAACCTTGGACTATTATGGCACTCCTGGGCCAATGAAAAACATGAATTCAAATAGTTTTTAGCTATCTGGCACCAGGCACGCCCTGCTTGTTTGAATACCAGGATTCAAGTAATAAAACTGTGTTGTATATAAGTCAAAATGTTACAAAAAGATCCTCAGAATACCCTGGATATTCAACAAGAGTTGAACATAGAGGAGAACTGGTTTATTAATTCCATTTTGGCCAAAAAATGTAAATACTTTGGTCACATCAAGAGACACAACGGTCTTGAGAGAACAGTGATGGAAAGTATGGTGCCAGGCAAAAGAGGCAGGGGTAGATAAGAAGACAATGGCACAAATATATCCAGGAATGCCTGGGTATGACTGTGGCGGAGGGTGGAGTTTGGCAAGGGAAAGAGTCTCCATCAGACAGACTGTGATGGGAGCGACGTTCTATAAAGGGCATGCAACATGATGATGTATAAGGCTGGTAACCGCATCCATTAAAATAAATTATAATAGAAACCACATCAACAAGAGCTCATCAAATATTTTGACAGTCTTCCTGCAAGAAGATAAACTATAGTGCTAGTCCCATGCTTCAACTGGAGTTAAGAAGAGTATATAGAATGATGATGAGTCACATGGTTAGTGGTCCAGAGCTTAGGAAAATTAGTTCTCAATTTATCAGTAACAAACACACAAAAACTATAAATGTTGCGAATTTGAGATGTGTTAAAAAAAAAGGTATCAGACAAAAACTTTTTCCGTGGAAACAAATAAAGCATTTCGTGGGTGTTGTTCTTCAGCAGGGAGGCACATGAGACCATTTTATGTATGTGTGAATTTTTCCCATCCATAGATTGTGTCAGTCTTTCAGTGTTGATTGAGTGTAGTGAGCACTTGTCAGGTTTTCATTCACCATTAAATAATGGAAAGAGTTGAACAGCGGTGTTGCATCAAATTTTGTCAAAAGCTAGGCGATAGCTAAGTGAAAACTAATGGGAAGATTCAACAGAATTTCAGTGACGATGTCATGAGCATCACATAAAATTTATGATAAATTAAAAAGTGTTACAATCGCGTCAAAGATGGCCAGACATTGGTGGAGAGCGGATCACATTCTGGTAGGCTCTCAACAACAAGCCGAAATGATGAAGTCATTGACCGAGTACCGACATTGGTCGTGTCACCAACTGAAAATTTTCGGATGAGGCGGGGATAAGTATTGGTTTGGTTCATTCCATTTTGAGTGAGGATTTGGCTTCGCAGGAGTGTCCGTGAAATGCGTAACAACACACCCGCCCTTTCTTCGCATCTGATTCAGACTTTCTTGGCCAAACTCAACATTCCTCTGGTTCATGAAGCTCCCTATTCTCTCAAAACGGTTCCTTGCCATTTTTTGCTGTTCCCTAAGCTGAAAGTGACTCTGTTTTGAGTAACGAGACGACATCATATGAAATGTGGCAATCCAGATGTGCTACATTCCAGAAATGCTGGGATCCCAAGGTGAGTACTTAGAAGGAAATTAGAGTTTCAAACCTCCAGGTGAGTGATTGTGTTTTTCCCGGTACAAAGGTAGAATACTTTCTGAACACACCTTGTATTCTTATTGCCAGGAATATTGGCCACTTGCCGCTACGCCCATCATGGAATGTGCTGGCTAAGTTTATTTTACCACTAACAGACAAAAAAGCAATTAGGGCTTACCACCAAAGTTTAAACCTGTGTCTCCTCAGTCAAAATCCAGGCATCCAAACCGCTGAGTCACCTGTTCCTCAGTATTAACTGGCAAGTATTGATCATTGCACTGTTTATGTTAAATGGGATTGTCATCACAATTTTTTTCCATTCGTTCTCCTTGTTTCCTAACGCAAAGTGTGCAGTAATGTGTTTTGTCACCTAACTGTCCAGTACATCAGACTTTAGCATATTGTTTTTTTAATGTGGTTACTTTCCACAGGACTAGGACCTTCCTGTTTCATGATCTGAACACAAGCAAGTAGTAGTTGCTAAATGGAATAAAGATCTTTATGTGCCCTACTGACAGGTCATTATTGATCTCCACATTTTCCTTGTCGTGAATGTCATTTATCAATTCAGCCATTGTCCGCCTTCCAAGGTATGACGTTAAACCATAATGCATCTTATTTATTTATCATTCCCTTTTAATTTTTCCATTTATTTTGCTCATTGTTACGTTATGCTTGAACCATCCACATCCCATAAGATTCTCTGATCATGTGTTAATTTGTATTTCGTACTCTTTGTCATTTTTTCTCAAGCTCCCACAACCAAGCTTTGCAAGAAGCAGTATGTTGTCCAGAGAGCGGAATGCATTGTGTCGTAGTTTACAGCTTGATAGCGATATTTGCAAAACCAACTTCAGGAGGTATTATTTTTTTAAAACAGAAAAGACAATGACAAGACGTAACATCTATTTGCAATTCAATCTTCCAGCAAAAATGAAAAAAATAAACAGGCTGAAACTAGGTTAAACACCTGAACATGGAGTGCATGAGAATCAGTCATCTGTCGCCAGAAAGAGCAGATTGCATTATCAGGATATTAGAAAAATGATCTGCATTTTTCCATGTGCTAAGTACAAACAAAAAAGATGCAATGGTTCAGTCATCTGGTGAAAATGTACCCTGAACAACTTCCACTGATGGCTAGAGGTCTGGTTACAGGATAAGAAGAGGGAGAGCCCGTGGCAAGTGGATAGATGATTCAACAGTAACCTTGCAAGGTAAGGGGCTCACAGCAATTGTACATGGCCCAGGACAGACAACTTAAGGTTCACACGGATATCTGCGGCATTAGTAGACGGAAATGTAACTAGCTAACCTACTAACTAAATGGCTAACCAAAACTAACTGATTAAAACTAACTAACTAATTAACTATAACTAACTATATAACTTACTCTCTAATGTACTAACTAGCTAACTTACAAACTAAATGACTAACCAATACTAACTTACTTTAATAACTAATATAACACTCTGTATCTACATAACTAACTAGCTAACCAACCAGCCAGCCAACCAACCAACCAACTAACTAAACAACAATCTAATTAACTACAGCTAACTAATTAACTTGGTCTCACTAACTACAACTAATTATAACTGAATGTAACTATCAAACCAACTGCAAATAACTAAAACTATAACTAAGTTGGTAACAAACTAAATAACTATAACTGACTAATTATAACAAACTAGTTAAATATAACTAACTAACTAACCAACTACATATTTACTGTAATTAATTAACTAATTACAACCACCTACAACAAACTAACTATAGCTAAATATAACTAACTACAACTAAATAACTAATTAACTATAAGCAAGAAACTATAACTATCTAACTGTAAATAACTAACTCACTAATTATGTAACTCACCTGATAACTATAATTAACTCACTTCCCTAATTAACTAACTCTCTAGCCATAACTACCTAATCATCTTCTTCTTCTTCGTTCGTTCTCAATCTCCCACTACCAAACCCTGAAAGGGCTTAAGTAGCAGAATGTAGTCCAGAGAACGGAATGCGTTGTGTCGTAGTTTACAGCTTGGCTGCGATATTTGCACCTTTCGGTCCAACACATCCGACTTCAGCAAGCATTTTTTTAGTACCGGGTTAGCATTCCCTCTTTGATACCTTCTCCTTAGCCAGTCTGCCCTGTTGCAGCCTGTTATCCAGGATCACCGCGTGGAGGTGTAGAATGGTCTTGGCAGCTATGGTTCGCCGGCCCTGATGCTAGCAGTCAGCTACGGGTCGCTGACCACTGCAGCTCATGCGCTGCTCAGCATCTTGATCCCAACTAATCATCTAATTCCCTAACTAAAAATAACTCACTAACTATATATAACTAACCCACTAATTATCTAACTCACTATAACTAACTCACTAATTAAACTAACTCCCTAACCTAATGTTACCAACTTACTAATTAACTAACTCACTATAACTAACTCACTAACTATAATTCACTAATTAAAACTAACTATAACTTACTAACTATAATTAACTAGCATATACACGTAGGAAAGGCACATTACGCTTTGTAAAAACTGTTGGGTTGTCAGGGATTCTCAGTTTTCTGATAAGAAATTGTGTATCAAAACAAATGAATAAGAATATTAGCAACATGGCATAATCATGAACAATATACAAATGTGTATAACAACAGAGTGGGTGAGTAAAAAAATGTCATGAGATTTTACAACCATGTTGATATCACAATTCGCAGTTCATTGAAAAAAGGGTATAAAAGATAGTTTCAACTTTAGAAGTTAACAGTGCATTGTTCACATCAAGATCATCTTGGAATGGGTGGTAGAATAGGCCAAGGTCAGTCACCCTGCCGTGTCAAGGTTTAAGCTTAGGTCAAACTGCTGTCTCCTGATCTTCGGACTGTACAAGCTGAAAATGCTCTTGGTCTGAAATGACAGATACATTAAGAAGGGTATTGGTTACTGCTACATAAATGATACTTGAAAGAATAAAGCTATCATTTTCGTTATCATAATCAATCTTCTTCTTCTTCTTCGTACGCTGTCAGACGTCAACCATAATCAATCAACTCCCATAGCTCCTTTATATGCCACTGACAAGCCGTAAACTTTTAAAGTCCTATACGGTTGGTAACCGCTGACGTCCTCAAATCCTATACCGCTGAATACCATTTGTTCTCATTGTGTTCGTTTCTCGGTTACTACACCTATCGATGCCCTCTGTTTTGAAATTGAATGCAAGGAGTAAGTATCGATAAAGTATAGAAAACAGCTTGGACGTTAAAACCAGATCGATTTATCAGATAGTGAGCACGCAGGGGACCGCCCAGATGGAATTTGTTTGATCTATTTGACAAGCTAGACATTGATTATGATGATAATCAGATATTGAGATAGAGAGTGATAACGATGAGCTAGATCTATACCACAGAGCTGGTATCGTTGATTGTCAGGTCAGTTTACGATGATAGTAGGTTTAGTGACACTAGTGTGAATGACCATGCAATGCCCATTTAGTGTGTAGTTCTACCAATGGGTGGAACTTTTATTATAGCTGCATACGTACAACAATTTTGCACACTAGCATTACATTTGAGACATTTCTCCATTCATACATAACATACTGAAAATGCATTCCAATATCATAATAAATATAAAAGTTACAGATAAAATAAGACACCCATTTCTCCTTGGTTTTGTTGATTTAATTCAGGATTCTATAGGCCATAAAGAAAATTCCTATAGGACTTTAAGGGTTAAGAGTAACATCATGTAAATTAAGATGGACTGTAATGTGTTAATGAACCAGACTTCAGTGAATATCATCGCATTGTGGTGTAATCAAGAATGAAAAGGGAGACAAGCTTGCAATAAAGAAAAGAGAATGTGAACAGCGCAGCAGTGAAATCACATCTTTGAGAAAAAAAGATCCACCCCGGCTGTCAGAAGAGATCAGAATCAGCCTGACGACTACCACACACTCGACCGACAGGGGTGGATTACCATTTTTTCTTGTAGAGAGTCAGGTTGTTGTTGAATGCCGACAATGGCTAACTAGAAGGGGGATCGATGTGATCCCCATAGTAGTGAGCATCATGCAGATGACGGCAAGTATAGCACAAATGCCTGGAGAACCCCAGTCCACCTTCATTAGCACACTCGAGGTGTGAAGAAAGCTACTGCAGCATGTTACTTAATGCCCTTTTCAAGGCGCACAAAAGAGTAAACTCATTGTAGGCATTAAACAACAACAACAATTTTCCCCTTCATGACAGTGTATACTCGACTAAGTCAGAATTCACAACTGTGCACGTGTGAACTAACAAATCAGAATTCACAACTGTGCACGTGTGAACTAACAAATCAGAATTCACAACTGTGCACGTGTGAACTAACAAATCAGAATTCACAACTGTGCACATGTGAACTAACAAATCAGAATTCACAACTGTGCACGTGTGAACTAACAAACATCAAAGCCTATTTTACAGGACTGCCCTTTATATAGCAAGTCGAGGAAGACTCACTGACTAATTTCTTCTTCTTCGATCAACGTGACTAGCCTGTTGAGGCTCATGAAGAAGACACTCATGAAATGATTCATGAGGACAGAATAGATAGACCAGCACAAAGAATTCAAGCCAGAAAATTACAGCATAGACAAACTTGGCAGAGATGGGCAGATAACGTTCTTCAGACTCAGAATGGGTCTCTGAGGCACCATCACATGCAAATGTAGAGCAACCAAGTAAACACCAGAACATATACTGCAGGACTGTCCTACAGGCGAAAGAGAGGCAGCCTGGCCTGTTGGAGCGACCATGCTTGAAACACTGTGGGGTACTGGCTAAGACCTGAAATGCAGTCTCCTTCATAGACCTTGCCTCAGTTGCTAGTAGAAAAAGAAGAAGTAGAATGAAAAAAGAGGGACGGAGGGAAAAGAAAATAAAAAGAGGCAGGGAGGTGAAAAAGGGAAGAAGAAGGGATGAGTATTCAGAAGAAGAAGAATGACTAGATGTCTGTACAACCAGAGAGCTACTAAATACAATAGTATTCAAGCTACAGAGAAAGACCAAACACCTATTAGTTTGCCAGACAGCACTGATGCCAGTTCTACTTAAAATACAACACAACATTAGATTGTTGTTAAAAGACAAAGTAACCCTCACTCTCCAAATAGGCTGCCAATTCCTTATCCTCTGCCTTCAAGGCCTGCTGTCGTGGAGAGTTCCCCTGAAAGTCAGTTCTGGTCAACGAGGCACCCGCTGCCACGAGCATATGACAGATTGTCCTCCTCTGGTACCATGCTGCTTTGTGGAGGGCTGTCTGACCTCTGTGTAAAGTTAAAAATGAAGTTAACCAAAGAGTGGTGAATGCTTGGAATGCATTGCAACAGGAAATAGTGGAGGCAGGGTCAATTAATTAATTCAAGAATAGATTGGATAAACAAAAATTATGAAAGATTGTAAAAAAAGATAATGACAAAGATTTTGTAAAAATTATGACAAAGATTTAAAAAATATAATGACAGAGATTTTTAAAAATATAACAGAAATTGTAAAAAAGATAATGATAGAGATTGAAAAAGACATAATGACAAATATTGTAAACAAGATTGTGACAGATAGTAAAAGAGAAAATGATAGATTGTAAAAAAGATAATGATAGAGATTTAAAAAATTATAATTACAGAGAAAGTAAAAGAGATTATGACAGAGTTTGTAAGAAAGATAATGACAGGCTGTAAGAATGATAATCACACAGACTGTCCAAAATATTATGACAGAGTTTGTAAGAAAGATATGAGCGATTGTAAAAGAGATAATGACGCATTACTGAACAAAAGACAAGAGAATCAGATTAGTACATAGAAAGTGATGCAGTGATAGAGACAAGAGATAATGTACATAAGTACATGAGATAATGTACATAAGTACATGAGATAATGAAAAAATAGTGTCAAAGAGTTTAATATAGATAAATGTACAGTCATTCCCATGGGTAGATCCAATATGGAACATAATTACACAATTAGGTGAGAAAAATATTAGAATGATAGATAAGGAAAGGGACCTAGGGGTTATAATAGAGCATACAGGAAAAATGAATGAGCAAATCCAGGTAGCAGTGAATAAGGCAAATGCAATGTTAGGTATAATAAAAAGAAATATTAAACATAGGAGTAAGGAGGTGATTGTCAAACTGTATAAAGCATTAGTTAGATCTAGATTGGGAGTACTGTGTAAAGGTGTGGAGTCCTTTCCGTAGAGGAGATATAAAGATTCTGGAATAGATACAAAGAAGAGTGACAAAACTGATAGTGGGATTCCAGTTAGGAGGAAAAACTCAGAAAAAGCGGCATACTATGTCTAGAAAAGAGAAAAATTCAAAGTGATAATACAGGTTTATAAGATAATCACAGTAAAGGCTAAATTAGACTATAACAAGTTTTTCAAAATACAACCATCAACCAGAACAAGAGGGCGCAGATACAAATAAACTAAAGAAAGGTCAAGATTGGATATTAGGAAATATATTTGTAGTCAGAGAGTGGTGAATGCTTGGAATGCATTGCCACAGGAGGTGGTGGAGGCAGGGACAGTTAATGCATTTAAGAATAGATTGGATGTGCACAGCTTTTAAAAAAGGGTAATGCAAATGTAACTCGTTGTCTACAGACTCTGATGAGTCTTCTAAACCAGTATAAAAATTGTTAAGTACCAACAGATACAGGGAAAACATGACAAAAACAACAATATTGTTCACCTACTTTTCATGTTCCACCATGTCCAGAATAACTGGGGGAGCTGTGGGTACAGTAGCACATAATAAATACTACAATTCATATAAGAGAACTAAATTTTAGTGTATATGTGTGAAAAGTTATGAAATTCGTGTTGCAAAATAAGATAAACTATTTTAAGTCATTACAGTAAGCCCTCGACTGAAGAAGACACAATTTTTCAAAGTATTGACATTATTACTAGTTGTTGTTTCGAATACCCACAATGAGTAGGTTCCCTCTTTTTGTGCACCCTGAAAAAGACGTTAAGTGGCGGGTTGCAATAGCATTCCTCACATCCCCAGCGTGCTGATGAAGGTGGACCAGGGTCCTCCAGACAGCTGTGCTGTGTTTGGCTTCATCTGCGTGTAGTTCACTACTACGGGGATCATGTCGATCCCTCACCCCGTTAGCCAGGCTGTCATAAAAACAGCCCATTTCCAGTGAGGGCTACTAGGAAGCCAAGGTGATGGTCTCGGCCAGTATATTTTGCCTGACCCTAAATAACGTGTCTGATCAGTATGTAGTGCCTGGCCAGACGTCAGTCTTCCTCCCCATAATATTACTAAAGAAATCTATTACAAGGGCAAGTCAGTAAATAGGTTCACCATCATCATGTAGCATGTCCTTTGCAAAATGTCGCTCACATGACAGCCAGCCTGTAGGAAACTCTTTGTCTTTCTGCCAATCTTCCGGCCTGCTCCAAGGTCAAAGCCAGCATCTCCTTGATGCCCTGAGTCGATCATCTTCTCGGTTGGCCCCTGCCTCTCTTTCCAGTGACCATGCCCTCCATAAACACTCTCTCCAGTCTGTTGTGTCCAAAAAACCTCAGTTTTTGGGTCATTAGATTATTCATGAGCCAATTCTCCTCCACATTCAGGTCTTGCCGGACGGATTCGTTTGTTTCTTCCATTGTCCACGGGATTTTCAGTGCTCTTCTATATCACTGTGTTTCAAAAACATCGATCTTCATTCTTATTGCTTTTGTAATTGTCCATGTTTCAAATCCTTAGATTGCCCCAGGAAAAATGCATGTTCTTAGGATCTTTAGTTTTAGTTACTTTATTGTATTATGCCATAGGTTCTGTATACTCCTTATCTTCTGCATTGCCATAGTCAGTGGCCTTCTGACTTCCTCTACACAGTCTCCATTGTTGTTCAGTATTGATCTCAGATATTACAAATGTGCAACATTTTCAATCTCTTCGCCAGCGATCTGGATTTTAGTTTGGAGTTTTGTCTTGTCAGTTGTCATTATTTTAGTTTTCTTTATATTCAGGCAGAGATTCTGGGCTTTGTTGTGCTTCTGAACTGACGTAATTATTTGTTCTAGGCCCTTGGCACTGTTTGAGAGCAAAACTGTGTTGTCGGCATAACGTATTTCCGGTATCTCCTTTCCTTCTACTGTGAAAGGATGGAAGTCTGTAGAAATTGGCTCTGCCTTTACATTCCTGATGATGTTTTCCGCATATGTGTTGAACAGGTGTGGTGAAAGAATGCAGCCCTGTCTTGTGCATCTCGAACCAATCTGAGGTTTCGCCATGTATTCTGACAGTTGCTTGCTGCCCCCTGTAGAGGGTTTCTATTAGTTGAACCAGATGTGTTGGTAAGCCCATATTTTTCATAATGTGCCACATTTGCTGATGTGTTACGCAGTCAAATGCTATAGTGTAGTCTATAATACAGGCATACAGGTGCGTATTAAATTCTCTGCTTTTCTCAATGATGTTTCTCATGTTGAAGAAATGGTCTCTCGTGCCTCTTCCTATAGGTAAATAGTAAATCGGTTAAGATGGTTAAATTTCAATGTCAAGTCAGTACTTATATACGGAGCAGAAACTTGGTGAACGACAAAAGGTAATTGAGAGGAAACTCTTCTCGTTCGTCAATAAATGTCTACGTAGGATTATGGGTATAAGCTGGCAAGACATTGTTAGGAATGAAGACCTTAGAGAAAGGAGTCAACAACAACCACTTGAGCAACAAATCAAACATAGGAAATGGGTTCGGTTAGGATACACACTTCGGAAATCACAATCAAACATGGCCAGACAGGCCCTGACCTGATATACACAGCAGAAGAGGAAGAGGGGTAGACCGAAAAATGGCCAGAGAAGATATTGTGAAAATGAACTTCGATCCCTGGACCTCAAGTGGAGATAGGCTGCAAGGACAGTTCAAGACCAAACTTGCTGGAGTAGGGTTGTCAATGGTCTTTGCTCTGAAAGGAGTGACGATTATTGATTGATTGATTCACATTGGGTTTGTAAACCAAACTCCCGACTTACTGCCCACATGCTCCCGAACATAAGGATAAAGGGAATATACTGAAATAAATAAATGACTGTTGGATGATAACACTCAAAGAATGAGCATTAAACATATTACACGAGTTTTAAATCAAATTTGAGTAAATATGTAAGCGTACGATGATAGATCAGAAGTATTTACATTCTCCACTGGCAATCAGTATGCATGTTCTTCCACTTCTTGTTCGTTTGCCCTACTGCCCATGCCATGAGTCTTGTTATCGCCAGGTGGGAGGGTTGTGTTGTTGTTAGGTGTAACTTCCTGAGTGGGATTAAAGAATCCCTCGATCCCCCTTCGTCGAGGTTGGAAAAGTGCAAGTGGACCTGTGACCTGCATATGATATGCTATTGCTGTAGGCTGGTCATAATGCATTCCGACTAAATGATCAGATAAGTTGATTTTTTGGAAACCTATGCACTAATTGGCTTTGTCTCCATTATCTGTCTCAGATTGGTCGTTGCGGATTTGGTCACAAATTGTTTTTCCGGCTGCACTTCTCGCACAGAGCATCTCACAGCTCTGGATCTTACTCTGACATGTTTCTAGTAAGGACTAAGAATGACATTGGTAACACAGTGCAGCAATGAACAGTGCATTTATCAGCCTCCTCTTTTTCTACACCCGCTGAAAAACAATGAACACCTTTGGATCTGTCCAGAGTACTGTGATGTTGATTCTACATGTAGATTCTACCATAAAAAAAGTATCGGTACTCCCATAGTAGACACTGCTCTCGAAAAGGAAGTGTTAAAGACTTCATTGTATGAGGCCACAGCTTGTTTATGAGATGTGATGGCAAGTTCCCTTCCTCACTGCCTATCCTTCCCTAACAGTAAGCCAGGTACTCATTTACAGCTCGGTCGAATGAAGGGTGGCGGTAACGATAGCTGAACCCCATACCTTTGTGAGACAAATGAGTGCCCTACCACCTCATTATGTATACTTAACACAACATTACAAAGGAGCCACGTTAGCGCAGTGGGTGTCCAACCCGTGTGTTCAATCCCAGTTGGTGCAAGATACTTTCTTGATCGCAAATGACTCCAGGGCACACCCAACCTAAAAAATTGGGTACAAGAGCAAGTCTGGGAAGGAAAAGGCAAATGCCGTTATACTGACCACGTCAATCCCACTGTGCCGTTCGTCAAGAAATATAGGAACCTAACACTATATTTCCCAATATGCCCCATTGGCATGTAAATCGAACATGTTCTCCAATATTGCATGTAAATCAAACCCTTAACCTATTTTTATCCAAATAGATTATACACAAAGGAAAATGTGTTCAGTATCTGCTCATTCTGCCTCTGTATCTACCATTTCATTTTATCTGTCACTAGGAAATAATTATACCCATACCATAAACCTTTTCCCTGATAACATGTCTATGTCTTTACACACTGCCTACCACCAAGGTATTCAAAATGGCTGTTTCTGCTCCTTTTTTTGGAGTTGACAGACTTTGAAAAATGTGTCTGTCTGTTGTCGATATACCAGTACATTTATCTGTTGAACAGGAAACAAATTTTTGTTTTGTTTTTTTGGTGTTTGTCTCATTTCTCTATACCCCAAGGCGGTGTGCGTTGCACTGTTTTTATTTTGCTCACGTCAGCCCAGTGCATCCGACTTCTGCATGCATTTTATGTAACGGTCTGCTTCCTTCTGCATTTTCTAAGGGTTTGCTTCCCCGGAATCAAGGCTGATGCTGTAATGGGGACCAAACCCAGCACCTTCGGAGTGTGAGCCGTGTCACTTAACCACTAGCCTATGCCATCCCCTTAATAATTAATCTGGGCAGAGAAATAGAAACACCAAAGTGTCACTATGTCCACTCAACAGACACTGATAAACACATTAACCCATTCAATCCCAGAACAGCCTGCGACAGCCCGCTATCGACTCGCTCCCAGAACGGCCGCCGTGGATATACTGATTTAACTATGTTTTTCTTACGTTTTACCTGCCCTGCGAATAGACACGCTAAATTTAGCCTTCACATGACTACCGGTAATGGCGGCTCCCATTGCAGTTTACAGATCGTTTCTATCACGTATGGTGTTCGAGCCGTGATTTTTGAAAATGACCTTCAATTTTCTTCAAAACTTGGTGCGGACTGAAGATACTTATGAGTCAGACGATAGTGGTTGCGAATTTGTTGATGGAGTTGAAGAGAATGAGAACGAATCGGACGTTGATGAGGAATAAGTTCAGGACTTAGAAGATGAAAGTATTGACACTGGCCTCGGTAGTGATGACGAATTATCGGTAGAAGACGGTGACAAAGTGACCCACCCCACAGGCAGGCCCAAGTGGTGATAGAGAATGGTCAAAGCAACGGTGTAATGTCATTGTTGAAGGATTTAGTGACGGAACAGGTCCTGCAGATGACATATATCCAGATTACTCTGCATTTGATTACCTTTCACTTTCATCATTTCTACTTCAGACCTTTTTTGAGTACTGGGCAGAGCAAACCAATCCAATGCATATGCCTGCATCAGAATTTTAGGGGGAAAAGATACTTGAGGAATTAAAATTTGGTGTGCCACAGATCCTCATACTAGATACCTCTATAACTTTGAGGTGTACATTGGAAAGTCAAACACTGGACAAGAAGAGGAAAGATGTACTAGTTGCAACGAACCAAGGGAGCCAAGGGAGATTGCTTTTCGCTTGAACATTTATTAGCAAAATTGACAAGAGTGAAACAGACATTTTATATTGACACTTTTTTTCTTCTTCACTTGTTTAATTTTTTGCATCCAACATACATGACACTCACAAAAAACATGTGCACAGAAGAGTACCTGTTCCATTTATCTGTAAACTGGAGTTTGAATCACACAAATAAATTAAAAATTATATTTGTTATTAATTTTATTGCGCAAGCATGTCTAATTTTTTCTGAGTTATTCCCCTTGCCTTGGGAATTCAGTTGTGAGTTTTTCTGATCAGCTGGGATTGAATGGGTTAATTATCGGTTATCCCTATGTTATGTTATCAGTGTGAAACTTGGGCACTATTAGATAGGACCAAATGTAAGATCAAAACCTATGAGATGTGTACGAAGTGTAGCAGGGAAGATAATTCACGACAGGATTCGTAACAGTGCGATGAGGAAAATGGTAGGGACTACATCGGTTAATTACTAAATATTGAAGCACAGAAAGAAGGGAAGAAGACTAACATTTGATCAGACACAACATACTGATCAGACATTTTAATCAGTGTCAGGCAAAAAAATACATTCCAAGACCATACACCTTGACTTCGATGTAGTCCTGTCTGGAAATCGACTGTTGTTCTTGGCAGTCTGACTAACGAGATGACGTATTGGCATGATCCCTGTAATAGTAAGTGACATGCAGATGAAGCCAAACATAGCACGATCGCCTGGAGGACCCGCAACTAAACGTCCTTTTCAGGGCAGACAAAAGTGTAAACTTAACTAACTTAACTTAACGTCTTTATACTGGTTTAGAAGACTCTGCAGAGTCTGTATACAACCAGTTCCATTTACATCACCTTCCTCTAGAAGCTGTACGCATCCAATCTGTTCTTAAATGCATTGACCGTCCCAGCCTCCACCACCTCACTTGGCAATGCATTCCAAGCATTCACTACTCTCTGGCTAAAGAAATACTTCCTAATATCTAATCCGGACCTCTCCTTAGTCAACTTGTAGATGTGCCCTCTTGTCCTTGTTGGTGGTTGTATTTTAAAAAACTTGTTATAGTCCACTTTATCCATTCCTCTGATCATCTTATACACCTGTATTAAGTCACCACGAATTCTTCTCTCTTCTAGACACTGAAGGCCAGTTCTTTTTAATCTTTCTTCATAACTGTAATTCTGGAATCCCACTATCAGCTTTGTCGCTCTTTTTTGTATTCTCTCCAGCATGTCTATATCCCCTCTCTGATAAGGACTCCACACCTGTACACAGTACTCCAATCTAGGTCTAACTAATGCTTTATACAGTTTGACTATCACTTCCTTGCTCCTATGTTTAATATTTCTTTTTATCATCCCTAACATTGCATTTGCCTTTTTTACTGCTACCTGAACTTGCTCCCTCACCTTTCCTGTATGATCTATTATAACCCCTAAGTCCCTTTCTTTATCTATCTTTCTAATATTGTTCTCTCCCATTCTGTAATTATGTTCCATATTGGATCTACCGATGTGGATGACTGTACATTTATCTACATTAAACTCCATTTGCCAGATTACAGACCATTCTCGAATTTTATCTAAATCCGACCTCAATATATCCACTTCTGCTTTAGATGAGACACTATTGCATAGTTTCGTGTCATCAGCAAATTTTGCAATAATGGATCCCATACCTATGTCCAAATCATTTATATATATCAAGAATAAAATTGGTCCCAAAACCGAGCCCTGTGGTACTCCACTTTTCACTTCACACCACTCAGAGTACTCCTTATTTATACCCACCCTTTGCCTTCTTTCCGTTAACCAATTTTCAATCCATTTGGCAACTTCCCCACCTATTCCATGTGATTTTAATTTTCGAAATAATCTTTGATGAGGTACCCTATCAAAGGCCTTTGCAAAATCCAGATAAATAACATCCACTGGCTGCCCTTTATCTAACATTTTGGTAACCTCCTCCATGAATTCTAATAGATTTGTTAAGCATGATCTCCCTCTGGTAAACCCATGCTGACTATTTCTAATTAGATTAAATTTGTCTAAATGCATTACAATGTTTTCTTTGATTATTGACTCTAACAATTTACAGACTATGCTCGTTAAGCTCATAGGTCTATAGTTTGCTGGATCTGCCTTTTTGAATAAGGGGATCACTCCCGCATCTTTCCAATCCCGTGGAACAATCCCTTGTGCAAGTGATTGAGAACATAATATAGCCAATGGTTTTGCTAATTGGTCTCTAATTTCAAACAGCAATTTTGGATGAATACCATCTTGACCTGGACATTTATCCACTTTCAACCCCTCCAATTTTTTAAAAACCATTTCCTCTGTAATACAGATTGATCCTAATCCTGCTGTATCCATGTCTCTTTGAAAAATATCTACAGGCTCTGGGATCATGGAGCAGTCCTCTTTTGTGTACACTGTGCCAAAGTAGTGATTGAGTAGATTTGCTGCCTCCCTATTTTCACTTATTTTTTTTCCTGTGCTGTCTATGAGAGGGCCTACTTTGTCCTTTGATCTTTATTTATTTCTAACATAAGAGAAGAAGCTTTTACTATCAGTCTTGATCCTCTGAGTAAGTTTCTTTTCGAAGTCTATTTTCGCTGTTTTATTCGCTTTCTGAGATATGTTCTGCTTGTCCAAATATTTTAAATATGTTTCTTTTGATTTACCTGCCTCTATATATTTTTTCCATGCTTTATTTTTAGCTCTTCTACATTTAACTACAATTTTAGTGATCCACTTTTTATGCTTGGGGTTTACTTCCCTATATGGAACACATTCCTCTTTTAGCGTTTCGAGAACTGCTTTAAAACTCACCCACTCCTATTCAACATCTGTTCCTCTGACAATATCTTCCCAGATTATGTGGTTCGCTGCCTCTTTCATCCTCTTAACATCTGTCTTAGAGTAGTCATATGTTCGCGTGTTTATGTTCACTTCTTTCCCTGCAATAAGATCCCATCGGATGATTTGATGGTCACTTGAGCCAAACAGTTCCCCTACGGTAACGTTTTCAATCATATTTTCCTCTGTAGTAAAAACTAGGTCGAGTATGTTTTTGCCTCTGGTGGCTGCTACTACATGTTGAATTTAAAAATGTTCAGTTATGCACTTAACAAAAGGTTTTGACTCTACAAGTGCTTCTGCCATATCCCATTTTATTTCTGGAAAGTTGAAATCCCCCATTAATAATAATTTCCTATCACTTGCCTTTACTATGCTACTAATCAGCTCCTCATCTTCCTCCTTTTGACTTGATGGACATCTATAGCATACTCCAATCACTGTTTTTTCACCCCCACTTTCTATTTCACCCCATACACTTTCATTTTTGTTACCACATGATAAATCCTCTCTGCTAGTTATATTAACAGAATTTATACAGTATAATAAAACACCACCCCCCTTAGCCTTGTCATGAGTAAACATACTCATTGTGGGCATTCACAACAATAACAACGAGCACAGAAAATAAAGTGGTTTGGACATTTGACAAGGATGCAATCTGTAACGATGTCATACTACATGGAGGTGTTAGGGCAATGAGCAAAAGGACAACCCCGAGGATAATGGATAGAGGGGATCAAAGAAACACCCCAAAAGTTCAACATGTCGGCAGTACAAGCCTTCCACCTAGTGCAAACCAGAGGTCTATGTATACCTCCTCTGTGACACTCCAAAGGCAAGAGCAGTAGTACAAGAAAAAGGAATATATATTTTTATCTAGGCATTCTGGTTCTCAATGTTTGAAAAGGCAAAAGCCATTCACAAGACTCAAGTGGAGATCAGTAACATCTTACCATTGTCAATGAGAAACTTGACAACGCCCTTATGCCCAAACCTGGCGGAGTGGTGAAGGGCAGTCATCCCGTACTGGTCTGTTGCTAGCAGATTCGCTCCCTTATGATTCAACTCTGCAATCTGAAATTAGTGCAAACATTCATGCTCAATAGGAACGTATGTACAAATACAAGTTTCACATAAGTGATGGCACAGACCTGAGTGGGCTATCATGCCCTTCCACGACATCGACAATCCACAGCTATTTATTAGTTCTGTTGGTTGATTTATGATCTGTCATTATGTCGGAAATACTGTTCAGAAAGTTTTTCTGCGATCTTTTTATGCCAGGTGAAAAGTTCAACTAGTTGAGTTATTGATTTTTGTCAAGTAAACCAGGACCCAGTGGTCTCGAGATAAGGTGTTCGTCTTGCATGCTGGAGGTCCCAGATTCAAATCACGGCGGTGACCGGGATTTTTTTCACATGGATCATCCGGTAAAGATTTTCTCTACCAACTCCAACCACTGGTGCAACGCCAAACCTGATTCCACCTTCCTGAGCATCCTCATTGAATCACTGAGGATGCACACATGTGTGCCACTCATTGTTTCAAGCCAGACCATAGCCTTCATAACAGTCATAATCTCCATGGTCATACTGCTTGTGGTCACTGCAAAAGCCCCACACTCCTCCTTGATCGTTTTCCCACCCCTATAAGTCGTGAAGGCCCATGAGCTTCTCAACCCACGGATGACGGATCCATCTGTGTAGATAGTGACATCATCATTCGTGAAATTTTCACTGATCAAAACATTTACCTCAGAAATCACATCAACCGGATTGAAGAGTAAAGTAAGTGAATAACTTTCTATAACAAAGAAGTGCAAACAACTACAATAGGTATGGTTAAATATCGTGCTAGGACAAAAAACAAAACAAACAAAAATCAGTGACAACAAATAACATAAATGTAAGGTAACAAATCATTGACGAAGGGATGAATAAATAAAATGCATAAATTTGTAAAAAAAATAGGTACTTTACTGGACAGCACATACAAATGTGTCATTAATTACCTCTCTAGTGAGCAAGTCAGAGGCAAGATAAGAAGTGGGTGAAACAAACAAACAGATGTGACATGGCCAATAGGGCAAAAGAAGTAGAAGAAGGTTGGAATAGCCAATGGTGGTAAAATAGAGATTGATCAGATGGTGCCCATGCATACACCGACGGTTCTGTAACAAACACTACACAGAATGGAGGGGCAGGAGCATTCCTGAACCTACCAAATGGCAGACAAATAACACTGTCATTCGCTACTGGTAAGTACACAAGCAATTTCAGAGCGGAGGCAGAGGCACTGAGGGCGGCAGTGGAAGAAATGGTGACACACAATGAAAATGAAAGCCATATAGTCCTGCTTACAGATGCTCTCGCCGTAGTCACAGCGCTAAAAAGCCAGAAAAACACTGAGCTTAATGACTTAAGAGCAGCACTCTGCAAACTGTGCCAGCAGTCCGCACCAAAAAGGGTAGTGGTACAGTGGGTCCCATCACACTGCAACATCCAAGGCAACGAGGAGGCAGACAGACTGGCAAAAGAAGGTGCAAGACTACCACAAACAGATACTAGTATGACGTACGAAGAGTCAAAACGGCTTATCAAAGCCAGATACATGACCAAATGGGAAACCGAACATACTGGTTACACCAAAAACGATGCCTATTACCAGTTGAACCGAAGAGAGCAGGTCGTTGTCTTCAGACTTCGCACTGGCCACAATAGACTGAGGTACCACCTATTCAACAAACTGAAGATAGGTGGTACCGACGAATGCCCGTGCGGTACTGGTAAAATGAACGCTGAACATCTGCTGCAGAACTGCCCGACATACGAGGATCAGAGAGAGCAGATGTGGCCATCACCAGTGGAACTGCAAGACAAGCTCTATGGCAGTGGCGACAGCCTCAGGATGACCGCCGCTTTTTTCGAAAAAATAATGGTTACTGTCTGACTGCGTACAAAGAAGAAGAAGAAGAAGAAGATCAGATGGTGACATGGGTATGCATAAAGCACTGGTCTGAAAAAGGAGAGGAAGATAGGCAGATTAAGGCCTTTTATTTCCACTGCAGTCAAGCCTTATTTTTATTTTACATTTGGGGATCGCTGTGGTCGAGAGGTAAGGAACTTGCCTATCAAAGCGCTGAACGGAAACAGTGGACGATCAAGTCCTGCAGGTTTCAAGCGATCCTAGGTCTCAATAGAGATGGGACCAGAGTGCCTGCATCCTGACCTGAGTTACCTCCAGTCGTCTCAACTTATGTTTTGCCACTGGTCCAAGGTATCACGAGACCAGAGAGCGAGGTTGATGACCAGGGAAATTTCTTCCTGACTATGATCCAAATACAGCGCAAGTTTCATCAATACAATGATGTTGCTATGGGCAACTAACTAACTTATTACATTGCAAAAACCATGTCGATATGTCTTCAGTCATAGAACCACACTCATGTATATGTCTAGAGTGTTCAATTAGTCAGGTCAGGTCAGGTCATCCCGTAAACGGTGAGGTCGTTGGGGCACATATGAAGACATCCTCACAACTCCACGCCATCCCTCTCTGTCAGATGCCGCTGCCCGTGACTCTTCTGGTCGGAGACTGTTCCATTCTTTTATGTTGTCCTCCCATCTCTTTTTGGGCCGGCCTCTTCGTCGTCTGCCATGCACCTTCCCGTGGAGGATTGTGTTTGCAAGATCACTTGATCTCGATATGTGACCGTACCAAGTGAGTTTCCTTCTTTTGACAGTTGCCAAGAGATCTTCGAAAGGCCCTATTGCTGTTGTAATTCTATCTCGTATTTCCTCGTTTTTAACTCGATCTTTGTACGTGACGTTTAAAAGTTTTCGGAAACATCTCATCTCCAAGGCCTGTATCCTTCGTTGAAGGTCAGCTGTAACTGTCCATGTCTCACTCACACGCATAGAGGAATATTGACAGGACCAGTGTATGCATTAATCTGATTTTCGTGCTTTGTGCTAACCGTTTATCTTGCCAGATTTTGTTAAGTCGTGCAAGCGCGCTATTGTCAGTGCTATTCTGGCCAACACTTCACATTGTGATCCTTCATCACTGACAATCGACCCAAGATATTTAAAACGGTCAACCACTTCGAGTTCCTGACCATTAGCTTTTATCTTGTTGTTGAAGACCATAGCGTTGTTGGTCATTAATTTTGTCTTTCCAGCACGTATCTCCATACCATAGTCAAGAGCTGTTTCATCGAGCCTTCTGACCCATTCCTGGAGTTCTGCTTCTGAACCCGCCAACCCGTCGATATCATCTGCAAAACGAAGGTTGGTAGTCGTTCCGCCCCCTATCTTGACAGTAACAACGTGACCTCCAAGTGCCTCACTCATAATTCCTTCAAGGAATATATTGAAAAGAGTTGGAGAGAGTGTACACCCCTGTCTCACACCAACTGATGTGTGAAACCAGTCTCCTCGCCTCCCATTCACAAGAACTGCGCCAGACGCCTTGTTATACAGGTGTTCAAGGACCGTTATAATATTTCCGTTGATATTATACATCCACATGGTTGCCCAAAGCGCTTTATGCCATACCCTATCAAACGCCTTCTTAAAATTCACAAACACATGATACAGATTTTGCTGCTGTTCTAGATATTTCTCGCTTAGCAGCCTTAAATTAAATATCTGTTCTGTAGTGCTTCTCTGTCTGAACCCTGCTTGCTCCTCTGCAATAATGTTCTCTGCTTGGGGTTTCAATCGGTCTAGGATTAATCTAAGCATGACCTTGCTAGGGTGGCTAATGAGGCTTATTGTTCTGTAATTTTGGCACAGCTTTAGGTTTCCAGACTTATGTAACGGTATAACTATTGATTTCGTCCATAAGTCCGGCCAGTTTCCTGTCACCCATATTTTGTTACAGATGTGTGTCAGGCCTTCCACCACTACCTCTCCACCTGCTTGTAAGAGCTCTGCTGGTATATTGTCCACGCCGGCCGCCTTCCCTCTTCTCAATATCTTTACCGCTGCAATTACCTCTTCCTTCGTTATTAGCTGGTTATCCTCTATATTTGTTTGTGTTGGGGGGAATGTTTTCTCAGGTTTGTTTCGCCCTTCATAGTTATATAGCTCGGAACAGTACTCTGTCCATCTTGCCAGTACGTCATTTCCCTCAATGAGACACTTGCCGTTTTTTATCATGGATCATAAGGTTCCTGCTTTGTCTTGGTGTTACCAGTTCTTTGACCACCTTGTATGCTCCTTTAGCATCATTTCTGTTTAGTCTCTCTTTGATGTTTGCGCATTGCTCACATATCCACACTTCTTTCGCCTCTCTTATCTTTTGTTGTATGGCTTTCTTGACATCTTTATAACTGCCTACCTCCTCCGCTGGGGGATTGTGTTTTTTCAGTGACCTTCTTTTATCACAAAGGTCTAGAATGTCTTTGGTCACCCATGGCTTCTTTTTTGTTTGGTGGCATCCCAGGATCTCTGTTGCAGTATCTATGAGAGCTGCGTTAAGAGACTCTGTAACTGTATCTGTATCCAGTCCCTCTCTGAGAGCCATCAGTGGCGCAAATCTCCCTCCCACCCTTGCTTGGAACACTTCGGTGATTTTTGGGTCCATTAGTTTGTCCAGGTCAAACTTTAGCCTGGTCACATCCTTCTGTGCGACTCCCTTCAATCGCAGACGCATGGTCATCATAACCAGATCGTGGTCGCTTCCTATATCAGCTCCGGGGAAACTTCTTGTTTTGTCGGTGTTGATGCTCGATCGGAACCTCCTCTGGACCAGTATATAGTCGATCTGGCTATGCACTTCATTGCTTGAGTTATGCCATGTCCAGCGTCTCGACGGCTTGTTTAACCCAAACGTATTTGCCACCAACAGCTGGTTGCATCTTGCAAATTCTAGGAGTCTGAGGTCCCGGTCATTGATTTCTTTATTTCCGGAAATAAAGAAATCAATTAGTCCGAGTCAATTAAATGAAAACCAATGGTCCTTCTTGCAAAAAACCTTCTTTGTTTAATTTTATTGGTTAATTCATGCAGATTACCAATGGAGAATTCTCTTGTGAAAAGAAGGTAGAAAAAACTGGTATTTCAAACCACAAACATTAAAATGAAACAAAATAGGATTATAGAGAGTGGAACAACGGTACCTGTCCCTTAATTCAACCCAAACAGAGTTTCTGGGTTCCCATCATATGTATTTGACAGCTGATGACTGTAGTGGGACATTCCATTTCCGGTTATGGATAGAACAGGTCAATATAATTTATTTTAAATAAATAATTCACAACTTAGATAAAGATCGATGTGTAGAAAAGATGGTTGTGTTCAGTTTTGCCACCAGTCTTCTGGAAGAATGTAAGGCCCTAAAAAGGAGCAGAAGGAAATTTCCTGGCAGATCGGTTGAAATAATTGGATGACCAATCACCACAATTTTAATTATTGGGGTGACCAAAATAGAACAATGTTGACAAGAATTGCACTGAAAACATCCCAACCACTTACTTTGATGAGTGGACGCCATATGAACTCGCACATGTTCGAATCAAGCATATGCATGTGCCATTTTTGCGCTTGTCAATTGCAGTTTGATGATTAAATTTAGGTTGATTGGCAATCCTGTTACATGCTAGATATTTGACACCCGGACAGTAAAAAGGGGACTATTATGTGACGTCACCATCCCAACATCTGGTGCTAAAAATATATACATTCGGTGCTAAATAGATATTAATATTTGATTGGGATGCATTAAGGGACTAGTACCGAGCAACATTTTAACAAATCATGAAACAGAAACAGGATTAAGGACATATTTAGAATGCCCCTGCCCACCAACTCTTTAAGAAGGACATGGACATCAATGATGGGAAGCTACCATCTCCGTCCCCACACCACTTGGTTAGGTCAAATCTGAAATGCAGTATCCGCACTGCATGTGGTCTGGGACTCAGCCAATCATCGTGGTCTTGGACATTTAGTTTGACGGGCCCTTGTCACTTAAGTGGACAACCTACGAGCTTATCCAGTATAAAATTGGCTTACAAGATCTTCTATTACAAAATGCTTCTTAAGAACCACAGTACTGTACAACCTGGCGTACAGCTCTCCGCAGAGGAGCAGCATCATCCAAAAAAGGCTGCAGCAGAACAAGAAGCATAGACTTGAAAGGTTGTGAACTATCCCCGTCTAGTGAAGCGAACTTTCCATGCCCTGACTGCCTGCGAGTATGCAAATACCATATTGGACTCGTCAGCCATCTTTGCACCCATCAACAACCCTGACTCACAGAATACTCAACTGAAAGAATTGGTTGAACGAAAAAAGAAAAGATCATCAGTTGTGACGGACAAACGGTACACTCTAAAGTAAGCTGAAAATGTGTAAATTGATTGATTTGAAGATATCAAGTTACCTTTTGAATTTCTCCTCTCTTTGATGCATCCATTAGTTCTGTAAAAATACATACAAGTAAGAAATTATAATTTTGTTGCAATTAACACTCAATTTGAACAAAACAATTGTACACAATCAAGTAAGACATTAACTCACCAAAATTGAATCTTCAATTCAATTAAAACATGTTACTTATTTTCAGTGTCCGGTGCACCATGTTACACAGCAGAGGTCCAGTTTTTAGACACCCTGACTGCCATGCCATTCTTTCGAGCTTGACTGTTTTGATAAAACCAACATTTTATATGTACTTACCTACTTTAATACAACCAACATTTTATATGTGATTAACCTGTTTTGATAAAACCAACATTTTTTTTTACAAGCTTGATCAAAATTAATTGATAACTCTTACAGAAGCAATATTAACAAATGACCCAATCAGGAAATGCTTCATTAGCAAACCTGACTATTTCAGACAGGAAGTAGAGAAAGTTCAAGGGCTCAGTAAAGTCAAACTGGGTGGAAAAGAAACAATTTTTAAAGAAAAGACAAATAAAAGAATGTTTGGTGAAGAACAGTTGCATTTCTAAATCATTGAATTCAATCAGTCACGTGGGGAGTGGTTAAGTGACATGGCTTACAATCTGAAGGTGCTGGGTTCGATCCCCATCACAGCACCGGCCGTTACCCCGGGGAAGCAAACCCTTAGAAAATGCAGGAGGAAGTAGACCCTTACATAAAATGCATGCTGAAGTCGGATACACTGGGCCAACAGGTGCAGAATAAAAAACCACAGTGCAATGCACACCGCCTTGGGAAAGTGAGAAGAAAAAAATTAGGCACGTGTGTCTGATGTGAGGTAGCCACATCTTGAGTAACTACTTTTCACTCTTTTACTTTGATGAACCATTTTGGACCCAGGACCTGCTTCCGGCCATCTCTCCACCTCAATCAAAGTTGCCAGCAAGGTGTCTAAAATTGTAGGAACCGCCAAGACGTAATTCTACGTGTCCATCTGTTATCCAGCATGCCAATCACATGGTCAACCATCTGTATTTTCATAACAGCGCAACATCTATAATGTCAGTCAAGGAGGTTCGGCGTCTTATTTCTATGTTGTTAGTTTCATCTTGAAGGGTGATCTTCAATCTTCTTCAATGCAGAAACTATTTGCATCATCTTTATGTAGGTTCCACACATCGCAGCCATATACAATAGCTGAAGTAACCACACTGTTGAAGATGTGAGCTATAGCGCTGTCTTTTTGCATCTATTGCAGCATGGGTCGAAACTGAGCCAGCCTGCTGCTATCCTTCGCGAGATCTCCCAGTTTATTTTAGGGTGTTCTCATTTTAGAGAACAGCTGTAGAGGAGGTTAGCGTTGCTAGAGTCTCACGGACAGAAGATGGTGCAAAATAAGAGTCGATAGAAAGTACTAGTTGCAGCAGTGTGTTACAAATGAAAACAGGAAGATTAGGTCATTGATATATAAGCTCTTACGTTTATCAAGAGTTGACAAAGTTGAAGGCTTGTTATCTGCTGTTGCACTAGCCACAGCCTTGAACAGGTAATGTTTCTCCTGGCCTGTAGAGCTAGAGTTTGGACTGCCTGGTTCTGAGCTGTTAGACACATGTAATACAAGACAGGATAACAAACTTATTTGGTTTGACAATATACATTTGGCTAATTACATACATTATCTAAATATTTCATGTTGTTTATGTTTTTTGTCATATGTTTTACCCCCTCTAAATATTTCATGTTGTTTATGACTTTTGTTGTGTTTTACACCATCAAAATATTTCATGTTATTTATTACTTTTGTTGTGTTTTATACCATCTAAATATGTCATGTTGTTTATGACTTTTATTATGTTTTAAATCTAAACATTTCATTTTGTTTATGGCTTTCCTTGTATGTATTACATCTCAATATTTCATGTTGTTTATGACCTTTGTTGCATGTTTTACATATTGTACTCAACAACTATACTTAACACATTGCAAATGTTGGCAATGATTACAACATAAACATATTACATGAAAAGGACATTTATATGCATGCATAAAATATAAATAATTAATTTTTAGTTCAATCTCCTATGTCCACTTTACTTATTAGATGGCAAGAGATGGTCCAATCTTCTGTCACGGGCTGTCTGTATGAACAATACTCTATTCAATCCATGCCTCCGTAGCTATTCATCTTTTTCTTGGTCTTCCTCTTGCACTGAAGCCCTGTTTTTTAAGTTTTATAGGTTTACGGAGCTGTTAGGTTTTGAGACGTTCTTTTCATATGTCCAAAACAGTAAATTGTTTGTCTGTCAAAATTAATGTCAATTATTTTCCCACAAGGGTAAGATTCAATTGTAACCTCCACTTCCCAAGGCCTATCAGTTCCTCAGACTTATCCAGTTCTGTAATGGTATTGCTAAAGCACAGTGTATACCTTGTGTTATTTGATTATTATGTTACCAATTGAACTCTCTTTAAGTAGTATGCAAAACTTGGTGTCAATAAACATAAAATTATCTCAAATTTTACAATATAATTTATACAAATCTGTGGTCTTCACTGTAAGGACAAAAGAAGAACAAACACAATAGTCTGAATGATAATATTAACAAAAATAATAATACAAGCCAGTAAAAAAATGCACAGAGACAAAAATGGTTATCGAAAAACATAAATGTTAACATACATATCTAAGCAAGAGCAAAAATATATGATATAAATAAAATTTTCAGTCTAGAATTGGACAAAACTCTAATTGTCTCCAGTTGTGTTTACGTTTTCCCCAAATATTAGAAGGTACCAAATACATCCAATATAGACAAACTAAAATACCATACATGTTAAGTAAAGTCAGTCGAAAAGAACAAGGTTGCAGTTATGAACACATGGTCACCATGTCCAAAGTGGCACATGTACACATGTTTTTGTCATGGAGAATTTAAAAGCATCTAACTTGCTGTGAAACAGCATTATTTCAGGAATCCTCCTTCAACATCCAAGGATTCCCCCAGCATCATTCCGTGAATCTCGAAGCACTTTCCAGGAATCCTCCTGCATCATTTTATGAACCCTGAAGCACCTTCCAGGAATCCTACTGCATCATTCCATGAATCCCAAAGCATCTTCCAGGAATCCTCCTGCATCATTCCATGAATCCCAAAGCACCTTCCAGGAATCCTCCTGCATCATTCCAAGGATTCCCCAGCATCATTCCATGAATCTCGAAGCACCTTCCAGGAATCCTCCTGCCTCATTCCAGGGATTCCCCAGCATCATTCCATGAATCCGGTAGCATTATTCCAGGAATCCTCCAGCATAATCCCATGAAACAACCACCATCATTTCAGAAATCTACCTTGAATGATGACACAAGCAGCCAAGATGCAGCAGTGCAGGAGCTGACAGCAGCCAGTGTCTTTTAGTTGGTTGCTTGCATCAGGGTCAAGGAACCATAGCTGACCAAGTTCGTATTCTGTCTCCATTAGGCGGGTGTGGGAACAGGCTGCACTAGTCACTAGTGTAGTCTGGCCAATGGATAAGGATTGCAAAGGGAAGCCAAATTTGCTACTAAAAAAAGCCAGCTGAAACCAGATATGTCAGACTACAACGCACAGATATCGCAGCTTCACTGTTAAATATTGACAAATATCTTTTTCAGGACGACTACTGAAGAAGAATCACGACACATGTGGCCATTCTTTTAACTGCACTTAACTTAACGTCTTTAATAGTGTCTTAGAAGACTCTGCAGAGTCTCTGGCAAGTGTGTAAGGGTGCATTCATTAAATAAACGTTTTCAAGTGGTAATCTTAGGTTGATCTTGGATGTTAATTAAATAAAGATCAAGGGCAACTGAGACGCTTGTCCTGTCAGGCCCAACACACTGACCAGAACGTCGTGCCAGGGTCGGGCACTGAGGAAGACCCCAATCTCTCTAACATGTAGCGTTCGTTTCCTGAAAACAGGCTGTTTTCAAGACAGCCTGGCTGACGAGATGCGTATTGATGTGATCCACGTAGTAGTGTGATCGCCATGCAGATGAAGCCAAGCATAGCACAACCGACATCATCAGCATGCTCAGGATGTGAAATGTCTATCCAATTTGTTCTGTATGTGAACAGTTACATTTATGTCTTAAAGATTTTACAGCACAGACGACCACACGTTCAAACCTCATTCTGGTATATTAATAATAAATCAATAAACCCGTAAACCATTAGGGTCGTAGGCGTCCCATAGTGAAAACATTAACAAACAAAGACATCCATAGTCTTCTGAGCATGGAAAAATGGTATCCTGACAATTTTTTAATATTATCAATCCAAGACTTTCTTTGTCCCCCTCGTTTCCTTCCCCCTTTAAAGTTGAAACAAAAACCTCACCAGCAGACTACACTGAAATTACATGCCAAGTGGCTTATAATCATGCACTTTATAAATCTCTACACCACACAAACAGTCCAGAATTTCCTCTCACACACTGTGGAAGATGCCTCTCTGCTTGGATTGGTCTTACAAGTCACATTCACGATCTTTATGGACTGTAGTTACATCCTTTTTTTTCAAATCACAACATACTTTTGTTTGATAAGACGAAAAGAGCTAATGATAAATCTCCATCTCTGATATACCCCCAGCTATGAGAAAATAATGTTGTGACAGCCATTGCCTTTATTAATGCATCTTTAAAATAATTGATTTTATTTCAGTTGTTTCTTGTTGTGAAGTTTTTGCGCAATGGTCTCGAGGTAAGGTTGTCGCGGGTGTAGGAGGTCGTGTGTTCGAATCATGGTGGAGACCAGGATTTTTTTTCATGTGAATCTTCTGGTAAAAATTCCCCTGATCGCTGGGTAGTGAGATCGCACTCCCGTGTTCAGTGTCGAGCATGTTTAAAATTCTTTGGCAGTTGGAAATCAAAAAGACTAGGCTTAACGGCCGCTGCCCGGGCAAAATTAAAATAAAAAATCTACCCAAGTTATTTGTACCTTTCTCCAGGTGGTTTGTTAAGAACAGCTATATATGGCACCTAACTGGCTGCGGGTCTACTTAGCTCTAGTCTATTAAGAGTCTGTTAAGATGTACTTGCACGTAGGTAAAAACCACCCTCCAAAAAACTGTATTTACATATTCTGTAGAGCCTTCTAAACCAGTATAAAGACGTTGTTTAGTTATCTGAAGCATTTAATATAATAATAATAAAAATATAAATAATAATAATTTAACATGTACAAATATGTGTGGCACATGAGAGTGGTTTTATAAATAGAGATTTAGATAATTTTAGCAAACACTTCAAAATGTGTTAACTCTTTCTGCCATAAGGTGCACTTCAAACAGCAAGACTTCTCAAGCATACAGTAACAACACCGAAACGTGATTATATGAAGACATTGAGTGTACAACCAATACCAGTAAGCAATGGCTGGACAAGCATACCGGGATCATACTACACAAAGCATATGAACACACATAATGATAGTGATATTATGAATGTGCTGTTATTACACACTGTATATATCTTAGGAAAACAGCTTACATTTGTGTGTAGTTCTGGATTGTATTTAAGAATCAGTAAGAGCTACAGTAAATGGATTTCAACTATCATAACTTAACATCTTTATACTGGTTTAGAAGACTCTGCATAATCTGGATAGAACCAGTTTCTTTAAAATGCACTTCATCAAAATAGAACTATGCATATCCAATCTATTCTAGAATGCATTAACTGACTCTTCCTCCACTTATTTCCTATGGTAATGCATTTCAAGCATTCACTCCTCCCTGACAAAAAAAAAAATTCCTGTTATCTAATCTGGCCCCTTCTTTAATTAAATTGTGGCTGTGCCATCTTTTTCATGTAGGCTTGTTATAAAAACTTGTTATAGCCTAATTTATCCTTTCTGTTGATTATCTTATCAACGTGTATTAAATCAACTCAAATTCTTCTCAATTCTAGACACTGTAGGCTGGTTTTTCTGAGTTTCCTTATAACTATAATTGCGGAATCCCACTATCAGTGTTGTCCTTCTTCTTTGTATCCTTTCCAGCGTGTTTTCATCCCCTCTTTGATAAGGACTCTACACATGTACATAATACTCCAATCTAGATCTAACTAATGCTTTATACAGTTTGACTATCACTTTCATGTTCATAGCAATTGTGTATAAATTATGCAAATTCCCAGATTGTACAATATAAAACCGGTCAGTGGTTCTCAAACTATTTAGGTTCACCATGGTTGTTAGTAAATCTTCTTGTACTGTGTTAGCTTTGAGCAAACCTTTTTGTACCACCTTAGTCTTTAGTAAACCTTACTACAAAACTTCTTGGTTTTTAGTTAACCTTCTTCTACTGTGCTAACTTTAAGTAAACCTTTATTTGCCACCTTGCTTTTCAGTAAACCTTTTCTACTAAACTTTTTGGTTTTCAGTAAACCTTTTCTACTAAACTTTTTGGTTTTCAGTAAACCTTTATTTGCCACCTTGGTTTTCAGTAATTCTTTTTTTTTTATACTAAACTTCTTGGTTTCCAGTAAACCTTTACTACTAAACTTCTTGGTTTTCAGTAAACCTCTTCTACTAAACGTCTTGGTTTACAGTAAACCTCTTCTACTAAACACCTTGGTTTTCAGTAAACCTTTTCTACTAAACACCTTGGTTTTCAGTAAACGTTTTGTACTAAACTTCTTGATTTTTAGTAAACATTCTTTTACTCCTTGACCTGCACCAATTGTCATTTAGTACCCCAATCTTTAGCCCTCTGGTCTTTAATATACCTTGCTACATCTCGCTGTATTTTAGCAAACCTTTCCATTCCCCCTTCATGTTTAGTAAAATATCCAGCATTCCTCTGTTATTTTAGTAACACTTCCTGTACCCAATTATAGTCTTAGTAATCCTTTCAATATCTCATGGTTTCAAATATAACTGCCTGTAACCCAATGACATTTAATAGACCTTCATGTACTCAAATTTAACATTCCTGTAACCAATATTCTACAGTACAGGAAATAAAGCGTTTATCATGGTAAGCATCATAGACTGAATGACTAATTCATCATAAAGTGATCCTTATTTAGCAGATCAGAGCATATTTCAGTGCTTATAAGTTTAATGTTTATTCAAACATTGTCAACAGATATATGTTAAGTAAAGTAAAGTAACCCATAGCATTACTGCTGTAGGGGTGTGAAGTGTTAGCGATCTCACATTTCAAAGGCTCGGCTATATGAGGGCAGTAGCCATCTCCTCTCCCTCGCCGCTTTTACTTCCTGGACTGAACCTGTACCCATTTAAGGCTGGGTCGACCCGGGAGCCATTGCGGTCTGAAAAAACATTACCGCCTCAACTGGGGAATGAACCCAGGACCACTCAGTTGCGATGCCAGTGCGCTAACCACTGCACTACCCGGCTCCCTACATATGAGACTAGTGATATTGTTTTCTTTTTAATAATCATTTAAAAGTACTTTTTTTTTTATTGGTACAGCTTGTAAAAATTTGCTTATTTATCAAGTTTGTTTCAGGTAATTTCATTGACAATTTTCTCGTGATCTCAAATATTATGTGTAAAATGATAAAAGAACAAATATGATGTGAATGGAATGAAAAGTCAAACATAGAAAATGACTAGAAATGATAATTCATGAATGAACCTTCCTTCTAGCATGTCTGGGAGAAGTGAGTCACCGAGTTTGACAGGCACAAAATAACATAATGGGCGTTCCCCATATCTTTTTTTCCACTTAAAAAGGAGAAATACAACTAAAAAGAAATCATGTATTTTGCTGTTTGTAAAATGTGTATATAATTTGGGCCTAAAATTATAATTAGTTTTGTAATTTGTATTGTGTATAAACAAAATATTTAAACAAATTATTATGTATAGTATACGAGACGTGTTCAAATGAAACCGGACCTAACTGCACCAAGTAAACATACGCACGATGACGTCACTTCTGATGTAAACAGCACATATCAAACGTCAAGTTTGCAAAATTTGATTATCTTTCGTCTCATAGTTTCCTCTGCAGACGGTTGAAAACATTGTGGGTGTGATACGGAATCCGTTCAGAGTTGATCAGCGATTTGGCTTCTAACAGCTGAAGGATGTCGAACAGTTAACATTCATTGCAGAATGCAGGCAGTGTATGGTGACAAAAGTGTGGCAAACGCAAGCTCCGGCGACAGTCCACCAGAATTGCTACATCAATTTTGATGATTGCATCTTCTGACGCAACAAAATGCGCCTGACCTGGACTCGGAAGGTCTTCCGTTAACTTATGTACGTCCTTGTTTAAACATCATTGTCCAGTTCTTTACTGTTGTTTTCGACACACTTTTGTCACCATACACTGCCTGCATTCTGTGATGAATATCAACTGGTCGACATCCTTCAGCTGTTAGAAACAGAATCACCGCTCGCTGATCAACTCTGCACAGATGTCGTATCACACTCGTTATGTTTTCAATGGTCTGCTGAGTAAACTGAGTCAGAGGATAATGAAATTTTGCAAACTTGATGGCTGGTATGTGCTGTTTACATCAGAAGTGATGTCATCATGCTCATCATATGTATGTTCACTTGGTGCAGTTAGGTCAAGTTTCATTTTAACACGCCTCATATTCTGTAAAAGCTACCTTACAAAAAATGTAAAAATACTTTTGCAATGTGTATAAACAACATCAAACATGTGAACACCCATTAGGACTGACGACGACTACAAATTTTTGAAATGAGACCATTAGAAAAGGGAGGTGACTATTGTAGTTGAACTGTCACAATACTTCAACAACAGGCAGATGAATAAAAGACTGAAAAATGCAAGAAAGGTTGAAGAAAGAAAGGAATGAGGAACCTGTTGCCTGCACCAGGAAGTGGTGGTTGGAGCAGGTTTTCCATACTGTCCACTGGGTGTACAATTTCTACAGTGTCTGATGACCTGGGAATCAAATGACTTTCATTGAGTTGGTGTTCACAATGTCAAGCCTGTTCAAGGCACTGAACACTTTAGAACAAAAACAAATTTAAAACACCTAACACACAGATATGATTTACTTACTGCCAAAATTAGCAAGTAAAACAGATTGGTTATGTTTTTCTTAAAATGCAACAAACAGGAACAACAATTCGCAAAAATAACTGTAAAATATGGTAAAAGAATTTAACAGTTACAAGTTGAGAGTTTTGATTTTTCTGAAACAACAAACTAATTTACCCAGTGTTCAGGACAAACGAACGACAAAAAAGAAGAAAAACGACAAAAAAAATAGCCTAGATGTTACCTCTTTTTTGAGGTGTCTTGCAGGTCTAGCAACATATCTTAACTTCTCTTGCGGCAAGGCACTTCCATCATCTGGACGTGCAGCGTTTGACCTCCATGAATTTGCTGTTGTTTCTATTGCTCATTATATATAATACCCAAGTGAGGATACATACTTGCCTTGTGATCATTGTTGTTAACAAACATTCTTTGTGACTAGGCTTTTGCAGTATCAAGGACTTGACATCTCAAAATTTTGTTTTTAAATCCCATCCTCGTTTATTGCCAATGTTGTTGACCTGCCTTCAGTTTTACCAATTGTCTCAATATGCCCACACATACACCCACAAATATAAATGTCAGGCATGTTAGACCAAAAATACATTTCATCCAACAGTGTAGAAAATACAGAAAACAAAAGAGTGATACATTATAATTGTAAGCAATTACAGTTAGTGTAGAAGTAACAACCAGAGAGAAGTCTGCAGAGACAACCATAAGCAGTGAGACAAAAGCTAACAAGTGCTTGCAACCACACACCGTAGATTGACTCACTTCTCAGAAGTCATGGCCACAATGCGGCTAGGAACACACACTTTTGGACTGCTAGATAGATAACTTTAACAAAACAAAACAAAGAACACAGAAAAGACAAATTGCAAATTAACTTTACAAATGAAAAAAAAATAAAAACTACTTATTTTCTAAGCAATAGTTGTAGTTAAGCCCTTCTTTTTTCCTACTGCTTTTACTATGAGACACAGAGATGCGTAAATTTCCTGTTATCACAAGGTGAGAGGCTTGTGCTGCCATAATGAATAACTTCCTCAGTGTGTCAGAAACACACTTGATCCACATACCCTGAGGTCGGTCCCTTGCTCGTGGACCGGAGACCTGCACATGATATGTTCTTGCTGCAGGCTGGTTATAACACATTCTGACTAAATGATCAAACCATTTGATTTTTTGGGTGTCAATGTAGACACTAACTGGGTTTGTCCCTACTATCTGCCTCAGCGTGGTGTTGCGGATTAAGTCATGGATTGCCTTCCGGCTGCACTTTTTACACAGCACATCTGACAACTTTGGATCTTCGTCATCATCATGTAGCATGTCCCTTGCAGAGTGTCACTCTCACAACATCCGATCTGTAAGGCTCTCTATCTCTGGTCAGAACTTCTGCCTCTGTTGCTGTCATTTTCAGGACCTCTGTGTTGTCTGGTGCCCATCTTCATCTCGGTCTGCCTCTATCCCACTTTACAGGCACCATACCATTATCGTTTTCTCTAAGCTATTATAGCGTTTAATGTGGTCAAAATATTTCAGTTTTCTGGACAAGATATTGTGTTGTCTGGTGCCCATCTTCATCTCGGTCTGCCTCTATCCCACTTTACAGGCACCATACCATTATCGTTTTCTCTAAGCTATTATAGCGTTTAATGTGGTCAAAATATTTCAGTTTTCTGGACAAGATATTGTGTTGTCTGGTGCCCATCTTCATCTCGGTCTGCCTCTATCCCACTTTACAGGCACCATACCATTATCGTTTTCTCTAAGCTATTATAGCGTTTAATGTGGTCAAAATATTTCAGTTTTCTGGACAAGATATTGTGTTGTCTGGTGCCCATCTTCATCTCGGTCTGCCTCTATCCCACTTTACAGGCACCATACCATTATCGTTTTCTCTAAGCTATTATAGCGTTTAATGTGGTCAAAATATTTCAGTTTTCTGGACAAGATATTGTGTTGTCTGGTGCCCATCTTCATCTCGGTCTGCCTCTATCCCACTTTACAGGCACCATACCATTATCGTTTTCTCTAAGCTATTATAGCGTTTAATGTGGTCAAAATATTTCAGTTTTCTGGACAAGATATTGTTTACTAGACAATTTTCCTGGATATCCAGTTCTTCGGATTATCCAGTTCTTTCAGAATATTTGCATTTTTTCTATCCATGGTATTTTGAGCACTTTCCTGTAGCATTTTAGTTCAAAAGGCTCAATCTTTTTCTTAAGTGTTTGTGTGGTGGTCTACATTTCACATTCATACGTTACAAGTTCGCAGGATTTTCATTTTTGTCATTTTATAAGTGTTCTGCTATAATTTTCTCATTCTATTACTCTGCATTTTGTATTTCCAGGAAGGACTACAATTGACATTAATAACACAATGTAGGAATAAACAGTGCATTTATCAATCTCTTCTTATTTGAAAGAAGCAATCTAGGGAGTTTAAAAATTGGAGAAATTTGAAAGTGAAAACACAACAAATTAAATTCACACATTATTTGCATTTCAACTGGCACCATCAATCAAGCTAAAGGTATTTATGAGACAAAATGTTTCTTTAAAATTGTTTTTGGTGTTCACCTTATTTCTCTATTCCCCAAGGCGGTGTGCGTTGCACTGTGGATTTTATTTTGCGCCTGTCGGCCCAGTGCATCTGACTTCAGCATGCATTTTATGTTAGGGCCTGCTTCCTCCTGCATTTCTAAGGGTTTGCATATCTGGGATAATGGACGGTGCTGTGATGGGGATCGAACCTAGCACCTTCGAGTTGTGGGCCGTGTCACTTAACCACAAGCCCACACCGTTCCCTTTCTTTAGAATGAAACTGGATTTCAGGTGCATGAGCACATGGACTATAATGCTTCATAATAAGCCATGACTCCTGGAACGCTGTAAAAGAAGACAGTTGTTCTTCTTCTTCTTCTTCTTCGTTCGTTCTCAATCCCCCACTACCAAACCCTGAAAGAGTAAGTAGCAGAATGTAGTCCAGAGAATGGAATGCGTTGTGTTGTAGTTTACAGCTTGGCTGCGATATTTGCACCTTTCGGTCCAAAACATCAGACTTCAGCAAGCATTTTTTGAGTACCGGGTTAGCATTCCCTCTTCGATCCCTTCTCCTTAGCCAGTCTGCCCTACTGTAGCCTGTTATCCAGGATCACCGCGTGGAGGTGTAGAAGGGTCTTGGCAGCTATGGTTCGCTGGCCCTGACACTAGCAGTCAGCTATGGGTCGCTGACCACTGCAGCTCATGCGCTGCACAGTATCTTGATCCCGAAGACAGTTCTATCCTGCTCATGAAGAATCTATGTCAATGCACTCCGAGCAGACCTATAAATGCTCAATTCCTCGTCAGAAAATGTCAAAGAGTGTAGATACTCATAGTTCCTATAGCACGCTGGTTGTACACACTCCTGCTCCATCCTCTCAGGTGCCCCTCTTTGCTGGACCTATGTATGGTATCAAAATTCTGCAACCAGTGTGTTGCTGGTTCATCCAAATGCGGGTTGTTGATCATCTTCATAATGTCCCTCTATATCCTTTTTCAATGTCCCCACTGTGGTGTTCCTGAGAATAGAATGTCAGCTATTTCATTTTCGCAAACCACAGCTTGGCCAAGACAGTATGTCCACACAAGTTCCTGTAGGTTGGAGGTCTTTACGTCTACTATCAACTCATGTCACGGTCAGCCCTTCTGTGCCTTCCGAAGCAAGGAAAGAGAGTCCGAGATGATTACGGCCCTCATAAAAGAGACCCCAGATAAAAGTAGACAGTATAAAAAATATGCATATACAAAAACATAAAATTGGAAGTTGTGAATGTTTAAACCCAGTTCATCAAATGAATAGCAAATAGCATTTCATAAGGACTCAACTTATGAGGAAAAGGGTTACAATTACACCAATAATGTTATTTTTTTGGTCTTTCCGCAATTTATTGAATTGGAATCAAGAGCTCCATTTCTTCTTTCAATCCTTAACCGGCATGCAGGGTTCCATGGTATCTGGTCTTAGACTAATTCGTTATCTTCCTCAAAGAAAAGTTGACCATCAAAGCGTGCTTGTCCCCGCATAATTTGCATAATTTTTCACCAGTGTCGTCTGGCATACATGGGGAAGACAGGCCAAGAACTGCAAGTGCGCTTCCAACAACACCTCAATGACATCTAAAAACACACTGGTTCTCCAATTGGCAGCCACTTCAATGGTCCCGGGAATCAGGGCAAAGACGATGTCAGTGTTTGAGAATACACAGATCTTCCGCATAGGCTGCCTCCAGCCGCATGGCATCAATATTTTCCATACCTTCTCCTAATCCTCATCTCCTCCTTCCTGTCTCCACCTGCCTGTCTTCCTCTTTTAACCCTTATTACCATTTAGTTTTTCCATATTTGGCCGCTATAGACATATCCGGCCTTCTTCTACTACTTACGGCCTCATGGCCATTTCACTATATCTCACCTTTGTCCTTCATTTGTTCTCTGGCTTCGCCATGCATGGAGCCATGCGTTGATTTCTTGTTATCCAGATAAGAACCACTTTTACTCCTCTATATCTTCATATTCTTCCCTTCCTTTATGATTCACTAATTCATTATTGTTGTTGTTCGTTGTCCGTGATGACGGCATATTGATTGCATCGTATGTTTCGTTGTAGTCTATGCATGTTTTCTGGCCATATTTGTTTACGTTTTTTACACTATAGCGGAAGGGAGTTGTATATGGTGCATTCCGAGTCATTCAAGTGAGCTCTCCAAATATAGAGAAAAATCACTGTGCTTTGATTCTGGGCTCCCCTAAAAGTGTGAACCAGTCACCTGCTGCTGCTACAAAGTTACATACCCTGTTCCTTCTTCTTCTTTAATCAACTGATGCTTTACTTCTAGCGCGGTGAGGTTCACAAAAGAGACTATGCTCAGTGATCTTGAGGAAAGGTTTGAACAACAGTGTTGACTAGGATTTTTTTTCATGTGGATCTTCTGATAAAAATTCCACTGATCTCTGGGAAGTCATCAAACTCCCCTGTTCAGTGTCGAGTACGTTAAGAATCCCTTGGCAGAAATAAAAAAAAGAGTAGGCTTAAGACCGTTTCTCAGACAAAATTCAAGTTAAAAATCTACCCAAATTGTTTGTACCTTCCCCCAGGTCTAGTATGCAGAAGGACGTTTTAAAATACCTACTAGGTTTAACCTAAGCCTTCGGCTACCTGACAACATACATTAACATGCCTGTTTGAATTAAAGGATGCCAAGTTTTCCAAGTACGCATTTCTGGTCACTTGCAGTCATCCACAGCTTTTCAAGTATGTCGCTCACCCGGACTAGACTGCCTCTCTTTGGTCTGTATAAGAAGGGCAGTCCTGCAGGATATGTTATGGTGTTTGCTTTGCAATCGCATGTTGCTGTGTCTCTGAAACCAATTCTGTGGAGGTAGGTCTTGAGTCTGCAATTTCCCGTTCTGAGTCTGAAGATCCTTGTCTGCCTATATCTGCCAAGTTTGTCTATGCTGTCATTTTCTGGCTTGTATTCTTCGTGCTAGTCTCTTCATTCCATCCTGATGGATCATTTGATGTGTCTTTGCTTCTGTACAGCTTTGTGAATGGCGAGGTCTGTGTGCCGAACACGACCTTCTTTCAACTACATTTCTTTCCAGGTCATGCTGGTACAATGACTTCCCTCATAACAACCTTTAAAGGACATTTAACCTACACATATGGGGAGGAAGGCTAACGTCTGGTCAGACAAAATATACTGGCCAAGACCCTCACCTTGGCTTCCTTGTAGCCCTCCCTGGAAACGGGCTGTTTTCATGGCGAGTGGCTAACAAGGTGAGGGATCGACGTGATCCCCGTAGTAGTGAGCAACATGCAGATGAAGCCAAGCATAGCACAACTGCCTGGAGGACCATGGTCCACCTTCATCGCTCGGGATGAGAAGAAAGCTACTGCAACCCGTCACTTAACGTCCCTTTCAGGGCACACAAAAGAGTAGATCTTCTCATCGTGGGCATTCGCAAACAACAACCTACACATGTGATGTCTGACATTCCTCTGTAAAACAACATCATCAGTTCCCACTGATATTAACTTCTCACAAAGTGTCCATGATTCAATTCAATATTACAATATAGCCCTAACGTGAGTATATCTCTAGGCCATGATAAAGATGGATGTTTTTAACATGAATATTAGTTTCTTTATGCTATTTTGTCCATAATTTATTAAATTATCTTCCAGCCAAACTTGAGATCACCTATGAATGTGTGTATACATTATTTTGTTAAATAAATTCTCTTTGCATTGATACTGTATTCTGGTGAACTCCATTGCTCACAGATACCATTGCACCGTCATCTTTTAGCATGTCCTTTGTATAACATCGCTCACATCATTCTGTTTGAAAGAAACTCTTTCCCTTGCCAAAACTTCAGCCTCCGCCACAGTCATAATAAGGCATTACTGGATATTGTGGTGCCATTTCCTTCTTGGTCTACCCCTGCCTCTTTTGCCCGGCACCATACCTCCCATTACTGTCCTCTCAAGACTGTTGTGTCTCTTGATGTGATCAAAGTATTTACATTTTCTGGCCAAATGAAAATGATAAACCAGTTCTCCTCTATGTTCGACTCTTGCCGAATGTCTATATTTGTTTTTTTCCCCAATCCAGGGTATTCTGCGGATCTTTCGGTATCATTTTGACTCAAAAGATTCAATTCCTTGTCTAGAAGTTTCAGTTATTGTCCATGATTCTCAGCTATATGCTGTCATATGAAAAACACAGGCTCTCAAGACTTTCACTTTTGTCACTTTGTTAATGCTCTGTCATAATTTCTTCCGGCTGTTCATCCTATGCACTGCCATGGCTAGTTTTCTTCTGATTTCTTTCGAGCATTTGCCGTTTCTGTCAATTCTGGAACCTATAAATTCATTGCATCTTGCCTTAACTGAACTTAATGTCTTTATACTGGTTTAGAAGACCCTATAAAGTCTGTCCAAAAACAAATTCAAATTAAAAAACCAACAAGTTCCACCTAATACATTCAGTTGTTATCAACATCCCTTCATTTTAGTTATAATAAGAGCATGGAGCAGCCAATTTGGCTGACCTCCTTGCAGGAAGCCGCATGTGACAAAGCACAAATGCACTCTGGTGCTCACTTTCTTTGACATAGTGAGGTAGCCATATCCATGCCCAACAAGCGCAAAGAAGAACGTCCAGGTCACTAAAACAATGATTGCTGAAGAGCACCAAGTGAAATGAGTAAAGTTTGCTGGAGAAAATGTGGACGATTCAAGAAATGTATATTTCAAAAAAGTGGAAAATGAAGGTCATGAAATACATATATAACAAGATACTTCTAACACAGACAGACAGTGTGTAGCTATTATAAAACAAAAACAGTGCCAGTCTGAAGGTACATGCTGATAGTATTCTGATTTCTGCGATGTGATATTAGACTAAAATAGTCTTGTGTTATCTGTCAACTATTACTATAAACAATGTATTTGTGTTATCTGTCAACTGTAACTACACACAAATAGACTTGTGTTGTCTGTCAACAGTTACTTCACAACAATATTCTTGTGTTTTCTGTCAACTGTTACTACACACAAATAGGCCTGTGTTATCTGTCAACTGTTACTACACACAAATAGACCTGTGTTATCTGTCAACTGTTACTACACACCAATAGTATTGTGTTATCTGTACATTTGATATGATACACATTCACAGACATGTGATACTACACACTAACAATCTTTTGTTATCAGCCATGTGCTTCTAGAAACTAACACTCTTGTATTATCAGCCATGTGAAACTACACACTAATATTCTTGCTAGCAGTGGCATGCTAATATACATTAACAGTCTTGAGTTATCAGCCATGTGATACTACACACTAACAATGTTGTGTTATCAATGTGACATGAAGGGTCACCAAGATGAATGAATATTGCCCGACTGAATTTTGCGTGCTAAAGCGCTAGTCTTTTCTGTGGTAATTTAATTTACATAATGAGTTAGCCAAGCCCAATCACAACCTTCTTTAGTCACCTTTTACAACATGGCAAGGGATGTAGTGAACTTATTCTTTCCTCCCTACTAAAGAATCCTGTGATCCGCATCTGGAAGTGTTTTTTTTCTTCTTGCAATTTAAAAAAAAAAAAAAAAATCTGATAAAAACATCTGTGAATTGAAACATGGATATTCATCTGTTATTATTATCTTGCAAACCTTTCTTGTTTTTCCACTTACAACAAAACACTACATTTTGATGGCTTCTCAAATAAGTCAGTGTAAAAAAAAACCCCAAAAAAACCGTAACGCTGCTGAATTTGACAGGTAACCAAAAAAAGTTGCAATATTCCTGGCAATTAGCAATATTACATTTAAAAAAACAACTAAAAGAAAACACCATAACTGCAAATTATATTCCCACTAGTGCGATCCACCAGAAGGATGTATAGGGATATATCTTAGGACTTCATTTAAGATAACTTTACTGATACCACAGGCTAGGTTCAGTTTCCCTATCATGTTATTTTTCTGTCTACACATTTGTAAATAAGAGGGACAATTATTAATTACGTAACCAGAATTTTATGAAAAACGTTTCTACAAAACTCCTATGTGATATATTTCTTTCCAGAACTTGTCTTCATCATGGCTGTTCTGAACTTTATTTGATTCCTTGGCTGTTGGAAATCTAAAAGAGTAGGCTTAACGGCCGCTGACAAGACAAAATTCAAGTTAAAAATCTACCCAAGTTATTTGTACCTTTCCCCAGGTGGTTTGTTAAGAGCAGCTATAGATGGCGCCTAACTTGCTGCGGGTCTACTTAGCTCTAGTGTTTGAGTCTATTAAGATGGACTTGCACATCGGTTAAACCACCCTCCAAAAAAAAAAACTGAATGTATACAGACTCTGTAGAGTCTTCTAAACCAGTTAAGTTAAATTTAGTTAAGATCAGCTAAGTTAAGATTTGTGGCAAGATGACTTGCTAACTTCAGGGAAACATGCAAAACTCAGTGATGTTCTGAGTCTAGGGTCGACAAGGTTGATTTCTTTCTCTTTTTTCAGGAACCATACCATCCCTTATCAATTTTTTCCTTGCTGTAGTGTCTTGTAACATGACCAAAATGTCTAGCTTTTTTCATCGTAGTGACATTGAGTATACAACTAGGTTTGAAATCTAAGAGGTGTAACATGTCCATGTTAGATTTTTTTCCTCTGGCCATGATATTTTTAACGTATGGCTCTAACATTTCATTAGGAAGGACGCAATTTTCTGGCCACTGCTTTGCTAAATGTCCAAGCCCCACAGCCATTTGTTGTTGTTACTGATCCAGCAGCATCTGGGTTCATGCCCTTGGGCCCAAAACTATGTAATGGTATTTGCACGTGTTTACCGGTTGTTGTCTAGTGCCATACAAAGTGTTCCAATTATCAGGCCTTGAAGGAAGAGGCATTTTCCTAACATCGCTGAGCACTCAAAGAGATGATGTTTAACGGTTTCATATGAGTATGTACACAGCTGGCACTCAGGAGTGTGTTGTGGTTGGATTCTGTTCATGTGCTTGTTAAGTTGGGTTCTCAGTTGAAGAATGGTGCACTGATCGCACCTTGTGAGTTGATTTATACTGTCATTTGGATTGGGGTTTACCATGTCTGTTGACCTCCCTCTCTGTGTTTCTCATGACCCATCTGTTCAGTCAAATTTCTTTGTTTGCTGTTCTTATGAGCTGTTTGTAACACCAAAAATGTGCATATCCTGACCAGTTGTAATCTTGTCTCGTTGCTGATGCCCTGCCAAAGGTTTTTCATCTGAGTTGATTGATGAGTTAATTTCTACAACGCAATTTCTAAAACTGTTGATGATGGAACTCAGATAATTGAAGTCAGAAACTGTTTCTAGATCTGTGTTTGCAATTTTGATTCAAGGTATGATCAAGACTTCATCCGTTATAAATAATTTAGTTTTAAGTACAGATATGGAGCCTGGCTATACTTCATGGTAGAAAGAATCAACTGCTAAGACCTTCGGGAGTAGTCAAAAGCAAGACCATGGCATATCTGAGTTCAGGTATATGGTATCCGTCGATGCTGAATGAACAAAAATCTTCTTTACCTGGGTCAGATCAGATATTGCACATTACGTTTTCCGCATAACGATTGAGCAGACAAGGTGGAAGGGTACACCCCTGACGAACTCCATTTTGGATGCCAAACCATTCCAACAGGTCTCCATCGATTCATACTGCCACTTGTTGGATCTGATGAGTGCGATGAGTTTGGTGAGGTGTGGAAATCCCCCATATCTTTCATAATGGCCCATAACTGATGCTGTTGGGCACAATCAAAATTTTACAAGAGTAGGGACCAAAAATGTTTTGTCTTATTTTTCGACAAAGTCCCCCTGCCTGTCCTCTAGCTTGTGAATGACCTTTAGAAAATAGTCTTTTGGTGCGGCCTTTAACGAATTGTGTGCCTACATTACCTCTGCAAACCTCTGACCCATCTGCTACACACTTTCCTATAACCGAGGTCATCATGGACAGTTTTGCGCACAGTGTCACGGCTAATGTTGAAATCTGCAGCTATAGCTGGTCGTTGTGCTGTTTCACTGTGTCAGCTTACTGGACTCCCAATCTGCAGTTCATCAATGATGTTTTGTCTTCCGTTTTAAAATCTTTCTACCCATTCATACACTCTCCCCTGACTTAAACAGCTAATTGTCTGCATTTTAAACCTTCATTCTTCTGTACATTTCAGGACATTTCACACTCTCTAACCACAAAACAGTAATAAACCCCAATTGTTCTTCCATGGTCAAGTCGACAGCTGAGCGGCCATATTGTTCACTTTATTGCACACTGCTGGAACGTTACGACACCTACATGGGGTATTACTAATTAGCCAGTTTGTGTTCCAAAAACGATTTTCTCATCAATTTATCATAAAATTTATGTTACTTAATGCATCTTGTACATATACGATTTACAATGAGAAAATGCAAAGCAGCAAAGAGTGAAATTGGTCACCCCTCCTGAGATAAAGCCGAGACCTAGCACAAGGAAGTCTCCAACACTTCATCTCTGATGGCAGTATCATGCCATGAGACTACCTCTGCCGTACCAGAGCTCAAAATGTAAATGTAAAGGTGCCCTACATACTGTAAGTGTCGGACAAGCGCAGAACTTGATCAAAGAAAGTTGTACAAGTGACAGAAAAGTAGTTGAATGATACCTCAAGCAAATGTACAAAGCAAAACACAATTGAAGACCATGAGCTGTGCATACAAATGATGTTGTCAAAGTGGTCAGACATTTATCTCAAGTTACACTGTGGCTAAATGCTTACCTCAACAGTCTGCAGACAGAGGGGAAATAAAGACACTGAATAAAATACCAAATATATATATACACGGCGTGACAAATTTTAGGGTGGCTCACTAGTCAGCCAAAAATTTCACCAGTCAGCATTGTCAGACTGCATTCATGCAATTTATGTTAACAAATTTAAGCTAGACACTAATTCATCTTTATTTCTAAATAACAATGCGTACCAAACCAAAATATATTGTATTACTTATTTCTTCTTAAGAACAAATGCACTACTGTCACAGGCATGGCGTATGTGTCCTTGAAGATGCCTAGTAGTTATAGCACTGAAGTACCATTTATCAATGGCTTTATTAGGTTTAAATTGTGACAGTGGAGGTCCATTTAGATTCACCATCATAAGCTAGTTTATGTACAATCTATTTCAACCGTGATATCATTAATAATCTTGCGAGAGTCACTATGCAGATTTTTCCTCAGAGTTTACTCCTGCAGCCTTTCCTGTAAACAGGTATCCTGGAAGGCAACGAAGGGTGGGTGACATCTACTATCTTTCCAATAACTGCAAGCGATCGTAGGGACATCACTCAGCGCATGAGTGAGTTGGGCATCTCTCCCGAGTCCATTATAGACATGAATAAATTTCACACACCAAAACAGACATTGTTTGCAGATCGGGTGAAAATCAGTGGGTTTCAGTCAAATATATGTCTGGCTATATTTGAGGTTTGCTCATGTTCAAATGAAAGGAAGCATGTAAAATTAAACATGAAAACTTCCACAACATAATAGGATGAAACACTTACATTGTATTAGGAACAACACATCGAAGGAGGTTGGGAGACTTGGGCGGTGATACAGGGAATGTGAAGTTAAGGGTTAGGGTTCTGTCATCGCCGCCAGTTACTGTACCATTGCCATGGACAGTCATCTCCTTGTGACCATTGGTGCTTATGAACTCTGGCCGAAGATAAGGAGATGCAAGGGGCATTTCGGGGTCAAGGACATATAAATCCTCAGAAGATATGTCCGTGATGTAATGAAGCCCTTCCTGGGCTTTGTCGATTCGAAAAAACCTCTCTGCTGTTGTTGCTGTAATATCACATAATAAAAAGCATCTTAAGTAATCACCAATTTGTTGCTTCTTATATCTTCTTCTTCGATCAACTGATCAACAAGGACAAGAGGGTATAGCTACAAATTAACTAAAGAGAGGTCCAGATTAGATATTAGGAAATATTCTTTTAGTCAGAGAGTGGTGAATGCTTAGAATGCATTCCCACAGGAGATAGTGGAGGCAGGGACAATTAATACATTTAAGAATAAATTGGATGCACATAGCTTTTAGAACAAAGTAATGTAAAAGAAGCTGGTTGTATACAGACTCTGCTGAGACTTCTAAACCAGTATAAAGACATTAAGTTAAGTTAAGATACAAAAAAGAGTGACAAAGCTGATAGTGGGATCCAGAATTACAGTTAAGAGGAAAGTTAAACCGGCCTATAGTGTCTAGAAAAGAGAAGAATTAGTGACTTAATACAAATTTATCAAAGGAATGGATAAATTAGACAATCACAAGTTTTTTTCAAAATACAACTACCTACAAGAGCAAGAGGGCATAGCTACAAATTAACTAAAGAAAGGTCCAGATTAGATTAGGACATTTTTTATTTAGTCAAAGAGTTTTGAATGCATTGCAACAGGAAGTATTGAAGGCAGGGACAATTAATGCATTTTAGAATAGAATGGATGCACATTGCTTTTAGGAGAAGAAAATGTAAAAATAAACTGGTTGTTTACAGACTGCAGAGTCTTTCAAACCAGTATAATAACGTTAAATTAAAAACAAAATGACATGGGCAAAATCAAGGCAATAATCAAATATAGCTGATATCAATATGGGAAACAGAACATACTGGCTACACAAAAAACGATGCCTATTACCAGTTGAACAGAAGAAAGCAGGCCGTGGTCTTCAGACTTATTCTTTTATTCAACAAATTGAAGATAGGTGGCACTGACGAATGCTCGTGTGGTACCGGGAAAATGACCACTGAGCATTTGCTGCAAAACTGCCCGACATACAAGGATCAGAGAGAGCAGATGTGGCCATCACCAGTGGCAACACTAGACAAGCTCTATGGCAGTGTTGACAGCCTCAGGATGACCGCTGCTTTTTTCAAAAAAATAAAGGTCGACGTCTGACAGCGTAAGAAGAAGAAGAAATACAGCTGAAGATTGCAGACATGAAATAGCCAAAGAATATAACCAGATTATGTTAACAGAAAAAAGTGGAATACAACGATTGGAAAGCTAAAGAAACGCGGGGGTGGGTATTACAATTGAAAAGGAAGTCACAAGCTGAAAGGGAGAAACTCAAGAGGACAGCCCAGGAATCAGTCGTGAGTGATTGTTGGAACTCTATGCTTCTAAAGAGTGTAAATTATGTCATCATCTAGTCTTCACAATATTATCAGCTATATCATCATCATTAACAACAGGACTTGACAAAAGCGCTACACTGTGATGAGTACAAATTTTTGCTTGACAAGTAAAAATAAAATCAGTTTTAATCGTTAATTGCCATTTTAATCTTTACTACATAACGATTCTCGCACGATTATTAATGATATTACGGTTCAAATAGATTGTACATCTAAATGAATGGTGAATCTAAATGGACCTTCACTGCCAGAATTTAAACCTACTAAGGTCATCGATAAATGGTACTGCATTTCTAAAACTACCAATAATGTTCAAGGACTCACATGTCATGTTTCTAAGTTATCCTGGTTATCAATGTCATTGGAGAGAAGAGACTAATGCCTGGTCAGGCAAAACATACTGGCCGAGACCCACACCTTACTTCCAGGCAGGTCTCCCGGGAAATGGACTGTTCTTCTAGGCATGCTGGCTAACAAGGTGAGGGGTCGATGTGGTCCCCGTAGTAGTAAGCGATACGCTGATGAAGCCAAGCATAACTGGAGGAACCAGGTCTATCTTCATCAGGATGATTGGGATGTGAGGAAAGCTACTGCAACCTACAACTAACGCCATTTTCAGGGCCCACAATATAGTAAACTTACTCATTGTAGGCATTCACAACAGCAACAACAAGGGAAACTGAGACCCTAGTTTGGTCAGGCACAACATATTGACGAGGACGTTCCATCAGGGTCATGCGCAATATACTGATGAAGACCACTATCTCTCGTCCATGTAGCTGACGAGATGTGGATCAATGTGATCCCTATAGTAGTCAGGTAGATGAATCGAAGCACAGCACAACCACCTGGAGGACTGTGGTCCACCTTCATCAGCACGCTCAGGATGTGAGGAAAGCTAATAGAACGTACCATTTATAGCCCTTTTAAGGGCACACAAGAGAGTAAACTTACTCATTGTCGACATTAAACAACAACATGATTGTCATCATTATCGACATCATCATCATACAAAACACAACAACAGTAGCCACTTACAGTCCAGAAAACACCACTGAGATGACAATCTTACAGCACTCATGGCCTTGGCTGTATCATTCTGAAAATTCTAAAAAACACACACATCTAGTCGTTAAAGAGGTCAAATAAAGCTGACGGAACAGCCCCCTTTACATATTATACAATGCCATTTAATTATCTTCGTTATGATTTTAAAAAAATGTGGGTTTATAAGATCATTACCGCTCACCCATCTGCATACATTTAACATGCAAATTGACCTATTTGTAGGGCTGCAATGTATTCTCATTTAAAATGCAATAAATTGTAATCTATTTGCAAATGTCACTGTCGTTTACGTATTTTGGATTTTTAAAAAGTAAAGCATGTGTTTGGAAATTATGACATGTATTTGGCCATGGCTTGTATTTAGCCATGATGACTTGTATTTAGTGATGACCTGTATTTAGCAAATATGACCTGTATTTAGCCATGATGACCTGTATTTAGCCAGAATGGCCATGATGACACATATTTAGCCATGATAGCATGTATTTAGCCAGGGTGGCATGTATTTAGCCAGGATAGCATGTATTTAGCCAGGGTGGCATGTATTTAGCCAGGATGGGATGTATTCAGCGACAGTGACCTGCAGTTAGTCATGAAGTCACATATTTAGTCACGATGATCTGTATTTAGACACAATAACGTATTTAGCGATGATAAAATATATTTAACCATGATGACATGTATTTAGCCATGATGACATGCATTTAGTCATGTATTTTGAAATGACATGCATTTAGCCATCTATTTAGGCATGATTCCCTGCATTTGGTCATGTTGTCATGCATTTAGCCATCATGTCCTGCATTTAGTCATGACGTCATGTATTTAGTAATGATGGCATGTATTTAGCGATGACTGCCTGTATTTAGCCATGGTGATTTGTAATGAAAGTGTGTGGTGTCTTTCATCTCTTGGAGTATTAGCTTAATGGAGTTAAATTAATATCAAGCTGCTTTTTGTCGTCTAGAGAATTCATGATCAATTTTGTGGTTGACATTTATCGCTTGGCTTAGGTATTTATAAGAGTTGACATCCTCGATGGGGTCCTCTCCCAGATTGATGTCCTGCTTTGGGCAGTAAGGATTTCTGAGTCAACGTATTTTATTTTTATTTACCTTCAGACCTGCGGCTCTTTTGACCCCATTTAGTTGCTCAAGGATTGTTTGGTTTCCTCAATTGTATGATTGATGGGCCCGATGTCATCTGCAAATAGTAAATGGCTGAGCCACTCGCCATCTATATTTACACCTCTGTCAATCCAATGTAATTATTGGAATAAATATTCGAGAGCCGCTGTAAATAGGTTTTGGGAGATGGTGTCTCCCTATGAGACTCCTCTTACTTTCAGCACATAGACTGGATGATGGCACAGCTTAATGGCTGTATTGCAGCCATGTCAGTTTCCTCAATCAGTCTGATATAGGTTTCAGATATGCCCTGGTTTCTGAGAGCATTTACCACAATATTGGTCCCGATACTGTTAAAGACTTTCTTGTAATCGATAAACACAAGACATAAGGGTATGAGCATTTCGCATGCTCTATCCATCAGTTGATTGATCGTGGGTAGGTGGTCAATGATAGAGAACCCTTTTCTGAATCCTGCTTGTTCTATAGGTTGGTGTTCATCAAGTTGCCTACCCCGATTATGTTGGCATTGACTCTAGTGAATATCTTGTACATTATCGGCAAGAGGCAAATTGGACGGTAGTTTCCAAGATGCTGAGTATCTCCTTAGTTTGTGTGAATGAGAACAGTTTTTGAGGATTTCCACTGAACATGAATTTGTACTGAATAGAGGCTTTTAATAAACAGCTTTGTCAGAAGAACTGCTAGAGTTTCTCCCCATTCCTTCAGGACGTCTATAGTTATCCCATCTAATCCCAGTGCCTGATTCTGACTGTTTAATGGCGTGCCGGATTTTGTCATGTATGAACGGTTCAATGGGGTCCCTTTCTGTTGATGCAAATCTTTATGGGATTCCAACGTTTGATGGAAAAAATGTCAATATAATGCTGTCTGCATTCTGCTTCGATGATTTGTCTGTTTTGATGGTACTGTCGTCTCTTATTAGGTCTTAAAGAAGACCTGTCTGTTGTTGCATAGTTATATGGGCAAATACAGATCATTATGGCTACCAACAGGAGATCATGGCTAAATACAAGTCACCATGGCTAAATAATGTAATAATGGATAAATACAGGTCACGATGGCTAAATATATGGCTGCATGGCTAAATACAGGCCCTCGTGGCTAAATACATGTCATTATGGACAAAAACAGGTCATCATTTACAAAAACAGGCTGTTACACCTAAATACAGGTCATATTTAAAAATAGATCTTCATGGCTAAATATAGGTCATTGTGGTTCAATACAGATTGACATGGCTAAATATAAATCATTGTGGCTAAATAAAGATCATCTTGGTTAAATACAGACCATTATTGCTAAAGTTATGAGGAATGACTCAGAAAATGACAACACAAGTTTATAAGATGATCAGAGGAGCGGATAAATTAGCAGAGAGTGGGGAATACTTGGAATGCATTGCCACAGGAGGTAGTGGAGGCAGGGACAATTAATGCATTTAAGAATAAATTGCATGCACATAGCTTTTAGAGGAAAGTAATGTAAATTAAACTGGTTGTATACAGACTCTGCAGAGTCTTCTAAACCAGTATAAAGATGTTAAGTTTAAGTTATCAAGGCTAAATACAGGTCGATATACTTAAATGGTCAATATGGCTAAACATAGACAGCCATGGCTAAATACAGACTGTTATGGTTAAATACAGATCATCTTGGCTAAATACAGGTCGCCTCTGCTAAATAAAGGTCATCATGGCTAAATTTATGCCATCAGGCCACACAATCGGGAAAGCAATAGTGCCCTAACATAACCAATAAGACCATATCTGTGTTGCGAGGCAAGTTGCCTTATGAAAAAGAAGCAACCCTCTACTGAAGGATAAAGAAAATGATGACGACATAAAAAAGGTTAATAACAGACTCACAGACAGCATTTTGTTGATCTCCTCTCTGACTTGCTCCAGGTCAGCGTTGTTGTCCACCACGATGATGCCCAAGGGAACAGCTAGAAATATGAGCAGTACATGTTTAATTAAGGTCACGGAAAGGTAAAGGTTAGAGTTAGCCGCAGCCTGTGCATTTCATCTTCAAACATAAACTAGATGGATTAAGTCCACTATGTTTTATGTGGAACTAAATTGATTAAGTCCACTATGTTTTATGTGGAACTAAATTGATTAAGTCCACTATGTTTTATGTGGAACTAAATTGATTAAGTCCACTATGTTTTATGTGGAACTAAATTGATTAAGTCCACTATGTTTTATGTGGAACTATATTGATTAAGTCCACTATGTTTTATGTGGAACTAAATTGATTAAGTCCACTATGTTTTATGTGGAACTAAATTGATTAAGTCCACTATGTTTTATGTGGAACTAAATTAATTAAGTCCACTATGTTTTATGTGGAACTATATAGATTGTTGTTGTTATTGTTTGCAAATGGCCACAATGAATAGGTTACTCCTGAAAAGAACGTTAAGTGGCAGGTTGCAGTAGCTTTCCTCCAATCCTGAGCTTGCTTATGAAGGTGGACCAGAGTCCTACAGGTGGTTGTGCTATGCTTGGTTTCATCTGTGCATCACTCACTAGTATATGGAACAAGCCGATACCTTACCTCTGCTCAGCATCTTGATCCTGAACTGTATGGATTAAGTCCAATATGTTTTATGTGGAACTATATAGATTAAGTCGACCATGTCATCATGAAAGACTAGTCAGCTTACTCACATGTCAACCTTGTTGAGCTTCTCTTTTACGTCTTGGGATGATCTGCAAGAGCTTACCATCAACAGGATGATGTCCTGAACTAATTGCCGCAAAAACTTTTGCAGGAGTGGCAGGTGATCCACCATCACTCTATTAGAAGGTTGATTTTATCCGTGAGTGATTGCTGCTTAGCTTGTATCAACGTCCGTTGAGGTCACACACATTACTGACCATTAACCAGCAATTTCTTATGATGCTGTTCTATTTCAATGTCCAAATTACTGATTAATAACGTGAGCAGACTTTCAAAACGAAGAGTGTGTCCAATTTAACAGCAATTTCTCCCAGACATTTTCATTCTTCTTCATGAAACTCTCACACTCTGACGTACAAATGACGCTTCAACATTTTGTTTCTCATTTTTATATTTTTTGTATGGTGAGATTTTATAAGTGAATCTTTACTTGTTTTGAGTAGTATTGTAAACTTTAGAACACTGCATACATACAGATTACATACATTACAGATTTTAAACGTTATGTGCATTTAGTAAAACTAACGTGTGATTTTGTACGAGGTGTTTTGAGTAGAGTAATGTTCCAAAGATTCTACTTCAATGCATTCCGGTCATGCACATAGGTGCTCAGTCTATCTCAGTAAATGAGGGGAGATTAACGTCTAATCAGGCAAAACATACTGATCAGACATGTTAGTCATGGTCTTATAAAACATACTGACCTTCACTTCCACGCAGATCTCCTTGGAAACGGGCTGTTTTATTACGAAGTATGGAATTGACATGATCCCAGTAGTCATGAGCATCACGTAGATAAAGCCAAGTGACGTACAGATGAAACCAAGCATAGCACAAGGATCTCGGTCCACTTCCATCAGCACACTCTGGATGTGAGGAAAGCCACTGCAACCTGCCACGTATTTCAATTTTCAGGGCTCACATTGTGGACATTCTACAACAGTAACAACCCAGTAAATGGCTAAGGGTTTGGATACTGACGGTTCCTTCAGCTCCGTCCTCTCTTGTGCCTCAGTCCGCACAAACCTCTTTCGATATCAAAGATCTGCAGTCTGTGAAATGCTGATTTATCTATTGCAGTGTTATTATCTAACAGGCGATCATTGACAGACTTCAAAATATCACTGCTGATTGAGCAATTCGTGCTGAATTGATTTAACTATTGACGACGAGTGGTCCGTTGAAGTCTCTGTGTATGACAAGGACAATAATATCACCAATGCCCCACAGAGAGCATGTTGCAAGAGGCGACTAACTGTGTGGCATGACATAACACCAGACATGGTTAGGCAGTTTGTTTAGAACAGTGTTTCTCAACATTAACTGAGCTGGCGTTCCCTATTCTAAAAACAAATGTCTAAATACCCCCCTCCCTACAACAATCATACCATTCACATTACTTTGAATCATTCATCGAAAGATTGATTTGTTTAAAATAATCACTTACCAATTAAATTTAGTGTGATTCTTGCGCTTTGTGTGACACATCTAACTAAGCAATATCTGGTTCTATACTTGTTAAACAAAGTATCAAATCTCTTCTGTCACATAATTACAATCGATTGCATTGTTCTTGCAGCAGCATCACTACAGAACTGAACCCTTTGTCTATTAAATATGATGCTGGAAATGCTCTAATAAGCAGTTTAATGTGTTGCCAAAGAAGAGGATAAGACATCTTAATCTGGATCAAAAATTTGTATAATGAACGTTACTAAACCGTGCTTTTGCCTCATAGTCATTTTTTAGCTCAATCGGCTGGATGTTCAGATGTTGGAGAGGTTCTACGTCTGTTTCAAACCGATCAATCACCCATTCTGGTACGTTGAGTTTCTGCAAATCTTTAAATCTGATCATCATATCATTGTTTACAGCTTCCAAATGGCAGCAATACATTTCCAAATCTGCATCTTTCAAGCTGTCCTTGTCTAACTGCTGCACAACATGGAAACTGTTATAGTTCACGATGACCATGGTTATTTTTAAACAATCCCAATTTGGCGATGAAGCCCAAAATAACTCATTCCACTTTGATAAGACGGATTTCATTCCCCTTATAGCCTAAGAAGGACATAATTGAACTTTTGACATATATATCTGAAAGATAGGCCACATCTTTACGCAGTACTTCAGTTTCAATGCTAAGCTGTTCTTTCATTGAATCAAGAAACTCCATAATTGTATCAAATTATTCCCACAATCTTTTCACACAATTGCCTTTGGACAGCCATCTTACTTCCGTGTGTAGGAGAAGACGTTCAAACTCATCATCATTACACAATTTACGAAATAATCTATCATTCAAGGAATGATTTTATTAATACCACTGATAATTACACTCATTGATTCGTTGAGTCTGTCGCTAGGTTGTTTAGCTACTCAGTACTGCAGGTGAATGACACAATGAATTTATAAGACATTTGGTGCCACGTTTTTTAAGTGTGCCAGAAAAACCATGATAGCGATCAACCATTGCAGGAGCTACATCTGTTGCACATGCTATAACATTAGAAAAAGGAATGTGTTTTGCAATGAAATATTTTTGAATGATTTCAAAGATTGACAAACCTTTGGAATATGTTGTCAGTAATTTTTAGAATAACATTTCTTCCCCAACTTTTTCATGAATCTCTTTCTTCACTCATCCTCAGATCAAGGTCCCGGTTTCTCTTACAAAGAACGCCGTTGTTTGTAAGGGTGTTTTATCTCCATGCAGCTTTTGTCTAATGTCTGTCTTGTGAGGTCAGTATTGTTGTCTCTTTTCCTAAGTGAGCATGCAGTTTTGTAAGATGTGTTCCACGGTCATGGTATGCACCCCACATGGGCACTTGTCATCTGTCTCAACCTTTATTTTGTTGTAAAGATGACCGTTGAGTCTGTTATGTCAAGTTCTCAGTCTAAAGATGATTACTTGCTCTTCCCTAGCTTCACGATTCTAACATATGCGAGGAACAAGACTTCATTGTCGCATACTGTGCTTTCATCAATTTTTCGGCTGATTGCAAATGCTAAAACAGTTGATTTTCATGCAAATGCTAAAACAGTTGATTTTCATGCAAATGATAAAACAGTTGATTTTCATGCAAATGCTAAAACAGTTGATTGTCAACATTAGTTGCCATCTCATCAATTCTTCCATTCTAGCCACATCACACAGTATCATTGACGTGAATCATTGCTCAGTGCAATATAGGTATCTATTTCACTTGATTTTTTTCCATCATGGTACTAATCACCTCCCGTATAGCTGATTATATTACATTTTCTCCAATACTGTGTGTGTGTGGAGCTTACCACATGTTGAAATCATGTGCTATCCAGTATGATACTCTAACTGAGTATTCTGTAAAACAGTAACTGAGTAATGAGTAAGTCAGTAAGTGTAAGCACTAAGAGTAAGACTAAGATACCCTGAGGAACGTTTAACCTTCTGACTAAAAACTTTTTTAACTCATTCCATGCCATACGCCGCAGCGCATTCTTTTGCAGCCGATTCGCCGTACCCTGCGCCATGTGAGTTGTTTCATTAATGTTCGTATTTCTAGTTTTACAACTACATCCTTCAGTATCCATTTTCATCTTTCCGGTTTACTACAATAACAGCGTCAGTTTTTATAGTGAATTATTTCAGCGTGGACCTTTCTATTATCGATTTAACTTGTATTTCTGAAGTGTTTTTTTTTGCTGCTAAACATAAACAAACAAGAATGGAACTAGGTCCTTCAGCTAATCATCGTCCCACCCGTGTGACAGCCGATCAAGCGAGGATTTTGATAGAACAATATATGTATGATACTGACAGTAGTGATGTAGAACTAGAAGTAGATGCTGACATTGATTATCAAAACAGTTACAGTGAATTGGTAGATGATGACTATCACGACCATGCTGCCACGCCCACAGCTAGTTCTAGTCGTCAAAATGATTTTGATACTGAGCCCTCGGCCTCAAAACGTCAGAGATCTAATATAAATCCAATAGCTGGAAAAGGTAGAGCAGGAAATGTGAACTCTGCAACTAGATCTAGAAGTCACAGAAGTGCCCCAGTAGAAAGAGATGAGTGGCATGAAGTCAGAGAAGATTCCACAAAAAATGCTTTCCGATTTATTCCTAAGCAAGAACCAGGTGTGTCTCCTGAGTCAGGTCTTACAGGGCAGTCAACAGCAATTGAGTGCTTTTCAGCACTGTTTGATCAAGAAGTCAAGACATTATTTGTTGTTTCTATAAATGCATATGCTCGGAAGAAAATTACTATCAACACTCATCTCTTCGTCGCTCAGTGTACTCCCGTTGGGTTGACATTACTCCCCATGAGCTTGATAAATTTCTTGCCATTATTATCATGATCGGCATTGATAGACGGCCAGAGATTCCTGACTACTGGTCTTTGGCGCCTGAATTGTACACACCATGGTACCACTCAATGTTTCCTCGTAACCGTTTTCAGGATATATTCTATACAATGTAGCATGCAGGTGACGAAAGTGCTGAAGGCAAAGATAAAATCGAGGCATTCATGAATCTACTCCTGAGAAAGTACCGAGCAGCATTCTACCCCTATCAGGATTTGAGTATAGATGAGATGGTGATAGGGTTCAAAGGCAGATGGAAGTTCAAGCAGTATAATGCTGCAAAACCCCAGAAGTACCACATAAAAATGTTTGGCCTTTGCGACTCGGCAATGGGATATGTGAAAAACATACTTACTTATTTTGGTACTGAAACATCTTACAACCCTGATGCAGAACCTACATCAAGTCATGCTGTCAAAGTTTTTGACACATTGTTATCTTACGTTGGCACGGGACACAAGATTTTTGCAGATCGCTTCTACACGACTCGTGTTCTAATTGATTATCTTCTTGATCGTCGTCAGTATTATACTGTCACACTCAATGTCAATCGTGTTGGCTTTGCTCTGGAGTTGAAGACCCTCAATCTTCCGTACCGTGTGTGTTGGATACAAAAAAGCAAAGAAGAGTGTCCTCATGGTCAGCACAGATGCGGTTGTTGAGACAACACGGGTCAAGGATGTTGACAAGCCATCAATGATTCAGAAGTACAACATGTGCATGAATGGGGGCGATACTTTGAATCAGAAGGTCGCCTATTATTGCACCTTTGAAAGAAAAACAATAAAATGGTGGAAGAAGGTGTTTTATTGGCTACTTGAAGTCACTCAAGTCAACACTTTCATTCTTCACACTTTGACTCGTGAAGCTGGCTCTAAGCGATTGAGCCTGAAGAAGTTCAAGCGAGAACTTGTGACTCAGCTCACACATCATGCTGCTGCAACAGTTCCTGAAGTAGGTGATGCTCCAAGAAAGCCTGGCAGATAACCAGCTGCAAACCCCTTGGAACCCCTCCAAGACAAGAGACACATCATCTCGTATTCGAAAAGAGACAGAAATTGTGTCGTCTGTACCACTCCCACAGAACGCAAGCGTACACATTTCATCTGCTTGGGATGTACAAATCAGCCTCACTTACACCCCAAGGATTGCTTTGAGGCCTTCCAAAAAGCATAACAATCTTTACTGCATGTTAGCAGTCACAGTGTGCAGTGCATTTAGTTTTTACATTTTTGAATATGTTCGTCAATATTTTCAACGCCGACATCATCTTTAGTAAATGTGTCATATCTTCACTTCTGTCAGATGTATTACCTTCAAATTTGGCCTGGACTTCACTAATTGGAATGTGAACTAATTAGTATAAGCAAACATTGGATGGGCATTGGAGATGCTGAGATAATGAAGAGTAAGGGTACCATTTGTCACTGAATATTTAAATATTTTTTTTTCATTGCCTCTAATATTTTTTACTGTTTCTTCTAAAGTACTTAATGCATTGCTGTGCAATCTTCTTTATCTAGTAGATTGTCTATTTGCCTTCAAATTGATGTATAATAAGATACAGATATGTTTATTTATTAAACTTGTTATTGTGATTTAAAAAACACAACCAATGGTATTTTTTGCCTCGCTTAATTTGACTGCGTACAGCTGAGAAAACAATTGCGCGTGGAAAGAGTTAAGCATACCAACAACTGTGTTACGGCTTTCCAACTTTTGCTTCAACTTCTGGAAGTAAGAAATGTTCTTGAGAACCTTATCATCATGCTTCTTTATGCAATGTTCGTTAAGTTGATTAAGTCTCGATGGCTTCACTAATTATTGCTTTGTTTTTAGAAAAAACGTGTTGATATATTGGTAATAGTAAATAGTTCATTTGTAGACGAAGGTACAAAACTAAATTTCAAATAATCAACTGAATATTGTCGGCATTTTCTCTTTATTTATGACATCTTAAATATTTAACGTTTGTTAATGGAATAAATGCAGCTAAATCACCACAACAATAATTTGTTCTTTGACTTGTTTGACTCAGATTGAAATAGCGTTATTGGGGATCACTTCGATTGTGATATGTCCAGATTTTGCAAAGTTGAAGAGCCAATCTCCAATAAAAAAATTTTATTGTACCCAGAAACGGCACATCTTAATTATATGTTTGAATTTTATAATAATTGAAAATAAATAGCACGCTAATATCATACTAATTCTGATCTGATCTACAATAAAGCAATCAGATTAATGCGTACACTGGTCATGTCAATATTCCTCTATGTTTGTGAGACATGGACAGTAACAGCTGACCTTCAGCAAAGGATACAGGCCTTGGAGATGAGATGTTTCCGAAGACTTTCAAAAACGTCACGTACAAAGATCGAATTACAAATGAGGAAATATGAGATAGAATTACAACAGGAATATAGCATTTTGAAGACGTCTTGACAACTGTCAAAAAAAAAAGGAAATTCGCTTGGTACGGTCACATATCGAAATCAAATGGTCCTACAAATAAGATCCTCCACGGAAAGGTGCAGGGAAGAAGACGAAGAGGCCGACCCCAAAAAGAGGTGGGAGGACAACAAAATAATAGACCAATCTCCGACCAGAAGAGGCACAGGCAGCGACCGCTGACAGAGAAGGGTGGCGTGGAATTGTGAGGATGTCTTCATGTGTGCCCCAACGACCTCACCGGTTACAGGATGATCTGACCTGACCTGAATGTCATACATTAGGGAAGCGATTTTCTGTTTGCAAACTTTGATAGAAAAATATATAGAAATGCATAATGACATTTATATCTGCTTTATAGACTACCAGAAGGCTTTTGACAGAGCCCAACATGAAAAATTAATTTAATGTCTTCAAGAAATAGGTCTCGATGGTAAAGACATAAGACTATACTGGAAACAAACTGCTACAGTAAAATCAGGAAAGTTATGCTCTCCAAGTATAGATGTAAAGGAGTAAGAGGAGTTGGGCAGGGATGTGTATTATCCCCTTGTATTTTTAATAGATACACATAACAAATATTAAAACAGATAGAGGGGATGCCAGGGCTTGTCATTGGAGGACTGGCAATGAGCAATCTAAGATAAGCGGTTGATACAGTTTTGATGGCAAAAAGTGAGCAAGAATTACAGGAACTTATGACAACAATATACACAAGAAGTCAAGAGTTCGGATTAGACATAAATATAAGGAAAACAAAGACTATGATAATTAGAAAAAGTGACAAGAAACCATGTATGCAGATCAAAATAAAAGATCAAATACTTGAACAGGTGCAGAGTTTCTCCTATCTAGGTCATATAATAACGGAAGATGCAGCCGTGAAAAAGAAATAAGAAAGAAAATAGGTTTGGCCAAGATAGTATTCGACACATACTGACATCCAAACAGATAAATCAGAATTTGAAAATGAGAATAGTCAGGTGTAATGCATACTCGTCACTACTTTATGGCGCAGAAACATAGAAAATGAATAACAATTTTGAAAAGAGTATTGAAGCCATCGAAGTGTTGGTATATAGAAGATTTTGTCGCATTTCTTGAAAAGAGAAGAAAACAAATTTGGACGTATTGGAAATGTTGGGGGTGAAAAGAGAATTAATGACAGAAATCAGGGTTTGACAGTTACGCTATTTTGGTCATTTAACAAGACATACCTCCTTGTTGAAGAGCATACTGGAGAGTAGGGTGAAAGGCTGTCGTCCAAGAGGTAGAGAACGCTTAAAGTCGGTGGATAACATCAGGAGATAGACTGGAAAAAGCCTCTGATATTGCGCAATTACGGCACGAGATAGAGCACACTGGAGATCCATTGCAGCCAACCTTCGATGCGGAGATGGCAAGTCAACTGAACTGAATGTCAGAGAATAATTATTATATATAAACAATATTCCCCCAGTACAGTCACTGACATGGCCGAAAATCATAATAAACGCCCCCTATAGGCAAAAAACGCCCCCATTAATTATGATAATCAAAAACGCCACGTGCCATTACCAAAATGCACTGCCCCCGTTGAGAATCACTGGTTTAGAACACCGTAGATGGCAGTTCTCTGCCGCATGCGAAAATTTTGGCCTGACCATAAATGCCAAAAAAACAGAGGTCATGTACCAACCAGCACCAGGCATGCCGTACACAAAACCAGAGACTACAGTCAGCGGGCAGACGTTGAATGCCGTAGACAAATTCACATATCTGGGCAGCACGCTGTCGAGATCTGTCAGCCTAGACGATGAGGTGGCAAGCAGAATAGCAAAGGCCAGCACAGCCTTTGGTAGAATGTGCTCGATGGTCTAGGCACGTCGTGGCATCAGCGTTAAGACCAAATTGAAAGTCTACCGTGCAACCATCATTCCAACCCTACTATACGCTTACGAAAGCTGGACTGTATACTCTGGACATGCAAGGATGTTAAACCACTTCCACACAGGTTGCCTGAGGCGAATATTCCACATCCGATGGCAAGATCGTGTCACTGACATCGAGGTTCTCTCGAGGGCTAACATGCCCAGCATACATGCACTGCTAGAAAAAGCACGACTAGGATGGGCCGGACACCTCGTCCGTATGTCAGACGAGCGACTCCCAAAGGAGCTTCTCTACGGCGAGCTGAGAGACGGATGACGCGAGAGAGGGCGCCCAAAGAAACGTTTTAAAGACGGTCTGAAGGACTCACTAAAAAGTTGCCAGATAGACTTCGACACCTGGGAATGTCTTGCGAAAAACAGATCTGACTGGAGAAGCGCAGTCAAATCGGGTGTAGCTGCCGGTGAAGATGACCGTGTTGTAAAAGCCCAGAACAGACGCGAGACGTGGAAATCCCGAGCAGCGGGAACACCATCCCCTTCTACAATCCTCGTGTGCCCGATATGTAGCAGATGTTTTCGTGCTCGCATTGGCCTGTCCAGCCACATGCGCACCCACACCCAACAGGGAAATCTGTGACAAGGATGATGTCGGCGGTCCTCATCGACAACGATGGACAGCTATTATTATTAGATGGCGCCTAATTGTGTGACATGGCATAACACCACCCATGGTTAGGTGGTTTGTTTAGAACATCATAGATGACGCCTAACAGGCTGCAGGTCTACTTTGTTCTAGATTTTGAGTCTATTAAGGTGGACTATCAGATCTGTTAACAACCCTCCGCGGCACATGTCTCAACGCAGCGGAGTAATAAGATGTTCGAGCCTAGCAAGAAAACCTTCTCCCAGCTACATCCCGCTCGTGCCAGAGCTGGGATCTTTTGAAGCACAGGTCGACTAAGACTACGATTAATGACATTTCTTTGTTATCGGATTACAGTGGCTCTTCGCACATGAAGGCGGACCAAGGTTGTAGTCAATGTTATGCTTTCCCCCAGTAAGCTATTGACCTCGGGGATCACAATGCCGAATCCCTGCCCCGTTGACCAGACTGCTGGGTCACAGCATTAAGCATGAGCGAGGACGTGGTATGCGGTCCTGATCAAATTGTTTCCATGAATCGTGTTAATCTCCCTTTTCTTAACTATCACATACAACGTATTCCTTTGTTTCAGTTTAAAGAAAGTATTAACAAACCAACAAAACCACACCCACCAACACACACACACCCACGCACACATACATAAGAACATACATACATACATACATACTTACGGACACACACACATGCACGCCCATAAATGCATAGCCACAAGAGAATGAATCAGTAAATAGGTCACATCTTGATATGTGATAGTTAAAGCATATAGTTAGTAGCATATGTTGGTGTCATTTTGCGGCAGCAACAACCAACTGCGTGATTACTGAAAGTAGCAAACGCTAGCTGCCACATGCACGTGCGCAGTGTGCATGCATATAATTGTACCTGTGTATACATGCCTACGTGTGTATGTATGCATGTAATTGTACGTGTGAATACATACCTACGTGTATATGTATGCATGCAATTGTACGTGCGTATACATGCCTACGTGTGTATGTATGCATGTAATTGTATGTGTGTATACATGCCTATGTGTGTATGTATGCGTGTAATTGTACGTGTGTATACATGCCTACGTATATATGTATGCATATATAAGTATGCATGAATGCGCGCATGTGTGTGTGTGTATGATGCATGGGTATGTATGTATAACAAGCATAGTCTGTAAATTGTTAGAATCAATAATCAAAGAAAACATTGTAATGCATCTATACAGATATAATCTAATCAGAAATAGTCAGCATGGGTTTATTAGAGGCAGATCCTACTTAACAAATCTATTGGAATTCATGGAGGAGATTACTAAAATGATAGATAAGGGGGAACCAGTTGATGTTATTTAACTTAAATTTACGCATTTAAACTGGTTTAGAAGACTCTGCAGAGTCTGTATACAACCAGTTTCATTTACATTACCTTGCTATAAAGGCTATGCGCATCCAATTTATTCTTAATGCATTAATTGTCCCTGCATTCACTACCTCCTGTCGCAATGCATTCCAAGCATTTACCACATACATGTCTGCCCCACGGTCTTTATCAGGGAGGCTTGTCTTATTATGTGGCCAACATTTTTTAACTGTGTAACCTTGATTTCGGCCATTCATTCACCTCCTACGTTGTTTAATACCTCCTTATTTTCTTCTCTTTCCAAGGAATACAACTCAATCTTCTGTATACCTATATTTCGAAGGCTTCAATACTCTTTACCATAATGCTATTCAGTGTCCATGTTTCTGCGCCATAAAGTAGTGACGAGTATATATAACACCTGGGAATTGTCATTTTCTAATTATCATTTACATGTTTGGATGTCAGTATGTGTCGCGTGTTGCTGAATACCTTCTTGGTCATTTCTATTCTTTTTCTGATTTCTTTTTCATAACTGCCGTCCTCCGTTATTATATGACCTAGATAGGAGACACTCTGTACCTGTTTCCATAGTTTATCTTTTAATTTTACCTGCATACATGGTTTCTTGTCACTTTTCCCAAGTGTCATATTCTTTGTTTTCTGTATGTGTATGTCTAATTCAAAATCTTGACTTATTGATTTATTATTTTAATTATTGTTGTCCCAAGCTGCTGCATTGCTACAAAAGCTAATTATGAGAACTATATCACGAAGATTGTGCAGAGTTAGAATTGTTGATAAATGTATTCAAGCAGGACACATGATAGGCGAGGGCAAGGGAGCCATGCCAGACAGGCAGGCAAGCAAGTAGGCATCAGTAACTCAGACATCATGTGCCAGCCAAAAGGTGGTTAGGCGGTTAGTCAGCTAGCACTTCTAGGTCAAAGAAAGCCAATGCTATAAACAAATATTGAAAACAAAACATACACATAACAAATCAAGGCGCTACAGGAACACTTTCTCTTATCTGAAAAACTGAAATTTTGAAAACCGAACAGCTCGAAAAACCAAATATGATTTCATGGAGGTCCCCTGCACCAAAGTTCACACCAGTTGATTATACATGTAGCCTGTCCAACTTGAAAACCCAGTTTCTTGTACTTCATGAGATGCCCGACTTGCACCTAGATATATCCATGACAGCAATAACGACTTTGGCGTATCCTCTTCTTCTAGACCGTTAAGGTATGGTATCACATGACCTGCGCCTTTATTTTTGTTTATAATTTGCTCCTTACGGAGCATATAGTTACCAGTACAGCTAACCGCCATGGGAGTTTGCGCCGAAGCTCTTGCAGTATTTATTTCTGTAATAATACTTTTTGTATGATGAGGTTGCTAGACCTAAGCAACTCTTCCTGTCCCCTTTCACAACATGCTTGAATGACATGTAGTGGTGTTATTCTTTGCTCCAAAGAATCTACACGGGTAGCAATGTGCCTCTAATACTTACAGCGTCCTTTGTATCACGCCATACTGCAGACATCTAGAGTTCAGCCCCCCTCCCCCTGACCGCCGTGTTGTTTGCCTCAAGCATGTCGTCCATAGTGATTATGTGCGTAAGTTAGAAAAATCGTGAAGTATTGTTGGTCCTGGACAGCACAGCACCGAATTCATCGCTAGTACCATCGTCGCTGTATCCTCATCACATTATATTTTCTCTGCATTGTGTCACCCAAGTCTAAGCTTCTCCGTATTGGATATGGTAGGTGTGCTCCTAGTGCAAACTTCTCAAGCCGTTATTTTCATGTGGTCTGTTGTTTGTCGCGCCATTTCTGCGATGCTTTCCAGGGAATTCTTGGAGAGGTTTTGTTCTTTGTAGTAAACACCGTCCAAGCTCTAGTCTCACTTTCTGCAATTTGTTCCCCTATACTATGGGTCCTGATCGATGGTATGCATGTCTCTAGAATTCTGCTGCAACGCGTTTTCTACTCATGTGAAAGCGTGGGGTGTGTTTTACTGATTTTAGGTTAATGTTTCCAATATGGGTCGGTTTTATGGACCCAGTTACGATCCAGGCTGTCTCATTGGTGTCAGTGTGGACCTTTTCCGAAACTGGAGCCTCTACATAATCTACATACTCTTGTACTTAGCCTAGTTTAAGCCCGTTCATGTTTTGCTTAGACTGTTCTGGATTGCGTGGTATGACTAAGTGCCTAACTATGAAATTCTTAACATGACTAACATCTTGAGCATCCATACGCCTTTTCTTTATCCTGTTCTTTGATGAACTTCTTCTTCATCGTACGTAGTCAGACAGTAACCATTATTTTTTCGAAAAAGGCAGCGGTCATCCTGAGACTGTCGACACTGCCATAGAGCTTGTCTAGTTTTGCCACTGGTGATGGCCACATCTGCTCTCTCTGATCCTCGTATGTCGGACAGTTTTGCAGCAAATGTTCAGCGGTCATTTTCCCGGTACCACACGGGCATTCGTCGGTGCCACCTATCTTCAATTTGTTGAATAGGTGGTACCTCAGTCTATTGTGGCCAGTGCGAAGTCTGAAGACAACGACCTGCTCTCTTCTGTTCAACTGGTAATAGGCATCGTTTTTGGTATAGCCAGTATGTTCAGTTTCCCATTTGGTCATGTATCTAGCTCTAATAAGCCGTTTTGACTCTTCGTATGTCATACTAGTATCTGGTTGTGGTAGTTTTGCACATTCTTTTGCCAGTCTGTCTGCCTCCTCGTTGCCTTGGATGTTGCAGTGAGATGGTACCCACTGCACCACTACCCTTTTTGGTGCGGACTGCTGGCATAGTTGACAGAGTACTGCTCTTAAATAATTAAGTTCAGTATTTTTCTGGCTTTTTAGTGCTCTTTGATGAACTAATGTATGCTTCTAGCGCGGTGAGGTTCACGAACGAGTCTGGGTTTCATGTCTTCACCGGTGCCTGACAGCTTTTCGAGCATTGTCGCTTCCCTCAGACTCTCTCTCTTTTAGGTTTGTATAAGTAGGTCTGTCCTGCATATTTTCTGGTATTTGTGTGCTTTTACAAAAAGACCAGATAAGATAGACGGAACATCATATGCCCGATGAGCGCATCACCAAGCAGCTGCTGTACGGCGAGTTCAGAACTCATCAGGCGAACGGAATAAACGTTACATAGACACATTGGAAGTGTCTCTGAAAAACTTCCATATGTATGTCACCCCCTGGAAGTTGCTTGCACATAACCGCTCCAGCTAGCATCACCAAAGGTGCTCAGATCGCAGAGCGAACCTTCATTGCAAAGGCTCATAAAGCGCGTCGCCCGAAAGAATAGAAATTACGACGCCTTCACAGCGGATTCCTGACATGTATGTCTCAGAGTCCTCCGTATTCTGTCACACTGACTGTTCTACCAGGTCACCTATGGTACATGCGTGTAATAGGACAGGCGTTTCTGGTTCCGCATGCACATATATGGTCTTTGTTGTACCTCCATCTCAGTATCCCTTCTGGATCGGGTTACCCTAGACCAAAGTCTATTTAATGTTCTCCTTATTGTATATGGTAGGTGGTCTCCTGTTGCAGCTTCCTCCTGCAGCTTTACCTATGGGGTCTGCTTGTCGCGTCACATCTCGATGCGACGCTCTCTAGGGCCTTCCTGGATTGGTTGTATTGTGTCTAGGAAACTTCGCTTAGACTTAAGTCTCGTTTCCTGCAGCTGTTGTCCATACATTAGATATTGCTCGGACTAATATATATATATATATATACATACATACGATGCGTGTTCAAATGAAACAGAACCAAACTGCAACTATGCAACTAGTGAACATTCGTACGATGCGTATGATGATGTCACTTCTGGTGTAAACAGCACATACCAACCGTCGAGTTTGCAAAATGTCCTTACTCTCCGACTCATAGTTTCCTCAGCAGACCGTTGAAAACATGGCGGGTGTGATACGGAATCCGTCCAGAGTTGATCAGCTAGCGGTGATTCCGTTTCTAACACCTGAAGGATGTCGACCAGTTGACATTCATCGCAGAATGTAGGCAGTGTATGGTGACAAAAGTGTGTCGAAGACAACAGTGAAGAACTGGATAGCGATGTTTAAAGAAGGACGTGAGTTAACGAAAGATCTTCTGAGACCAGATCAGGTGCATATTGTTTCTTCAGAAGATGCCATCGCCAACATTGATGCAGCAATTCGGGTAGACCGTCGCCGGAGCTTACGTCAGCTAGCAATGGAATGTCGCCAAAGACAGTTCAAATCGTGGTTAGCAACAAACTGAAGTATCAGAAGGTGTGTTTACAATGGGTACCTCGGTTGCTGACCAACTACCATAAGGAAGAACGCATGGCATGGAGTTTGAACCACTTGTCGCGATACGAAGAAGATGGTGATTCGTTTCTTTTGTTCATAGTGGCAGGGGAACACGCTTCGGTTGTTACTCGGTCTATATATATAGACCTTGTCCTTGCAATGATCACAAAGTGTGCAGGCTAGGTTTCTATGGTGACGTCTTATAAACAAAATTAAGCGGATGATTAACCAGGATGTTGAACTCATATTTTCTTGTTCAAAAGATGGCAACATGCATAACTGCTCGACCACACCTTCGCCACAGAATCCCGAAACAATTTTGCTTCCATGAATTTCAGATAAGAGATTGTGTACCTCCATGACGAAACTTACAAGCTTGTCGCAGCTTATCCTTGTCAAAGTGAAGGGTCTCGTAGTCAACCATGCCGATGCGGCTCACCTGGATTCGGAGCCGCTCTGGCACGGACGATGGTGGACTGAAAAAAGCAAAATCAGGACTATAATTGGGGTCTTTCAGTTTGTTCTTGGCCCCTCCAGCTGCTGTCAGCTGTGGTCACTTGCTGAATGAGGAAAGAAACGACTATTTCTCTCAAAACAAAAAACAGACACATTGGTAGACTGCACTTACGGAACTAAAAATGTTGATGTCATAACTTGACTAACTAACTTTATTGTGCAGAGTCTAATCAATCAATCAATAAAACAATTAACTAGTCAATCAATCAATCATAGTTCATCTATCCTCTCGGTGCATAGGCCATTCAGAAAATCCCGCCAGTATCCAGCCGACAACCAGGTTACTAAAAACGGTGTCACCCGATCGACAGGCCACGAAAGCAGTTTCGCAATGTTGAACCTTCTGTCCATATTTGAGCATGTTTCCCGCCTTGACGATGATGTCCCCATCCTTTAGCACCTAAAGAAGAACATGGACATCATGGATAGAACATGAGCCCCTCCATCATTGTCACATCCCCGTCGCCGTTCACACAACTGCTAGCTTGGTCAAGTCGGAAAGTGAGTTGGTTGCCCATCGCAAGCATTGATGACAACACCATGAGACGTTTTTATGTCTTGATAGTTAGGGAGTAATGTGCTGGTCATGAACATCACTCTCTCGTCTCGAGCTATCTTGGAACAGTGGCAAGACGATCAGTCAGGACGACTGGAGGTAACTCAGGAAGCAGACATGGGAGCGATCCCATAGAGAAACAATGTTTATACAAACTTCCAAACTCTTACATTCTCCATGGCCCCACCATTAATGATGTTTATACAAACTTCCAAACTCTTACATTCTCTTTGGCCCCACCATCAATGATGTTTATACAGACTTCCAAACTCTTACATTCTCTATGGCCCCACCATCAATGATGTTTATACAAACTTCCAAACTCTTACATTCTGCATGGCCCCACCATTAATGATGTTTATACAAACTTCCAAACTCTTACATTCTCTATGGCCCCACCATCAATGATGTTTATACAAACTTCCAAACTCTTACATTCTGCATGGCCCCACCATTAATGATGTTTATACAAACTTCCAAACTCTTACATTCTCCATGGTCCAACCATTAATGATGTTTATACAAACTTCCAAACTATTACATTCTCCATGGTCCAACCATTAATAACGGTTATACAAACTTCCAAACTCTTACATTCTCTATGAACCTAAAATCTCAATCTCAATCTAACAGTATATGTGAGATGTGTTCTGTTAGCTTCAATATCGAGTTATATGTCACTTTATCTTCACACAATGACTTTGCCAACACCAGGCACAACCCTTCGCAATCACCTATTACGATAATGCACAGTAAGGTACATTTTTCGTAATCCGTTTTGTCTAGTAACAAAGGAATCCCAAAACCGATGCGAGAGAGAGTTGTGTCTGCTACAATGTACACAATAAAATGACCTTTATCAGAGTTTCTTCTGAAGATAAATAAAGATACACGAATATGCAATAACTTACTCATTTGTGATGGGCACAGATCCTCGACGTTTCGGCTTTGTTATCAGGTTGGCCTGGTTACGGAATGTAATATTAACATGTGAGGGGCGGAGCCTGCAAGGCTCCCCGTCCACTTGCATAGGCATGGACTTGTAAGTGGTCAGTCTGACCTCTCGGCACTGCATGAGTCTCTCGCCATGACCCCCTACATACAAAGTTGCCTGGGAATGGAATGACAACATTAACTTTTGAGATGTAAACAATTGCGTTATTGCACGCCAAGACAGACGGAAACAGATCACATTCTGTTGGATGTGTCACAGAGCAGAGATCTATAAAGAAATGCTTCAAGACAAACTTCATGTCAGTTTCGACATGCTTAAAGTGTGTGGACCTTTTTCCGAAACTGGTGCCGCGTAATTCGCTGATGAAAAACACAGTAAAAGTGACGATGGACATCAGAGGATAGATGTATGTGCTTCCATGTCTTACCTGTACATCTACAGAAGATGCTATTCCTTGCAGACTTCCCGTCTGCTATCTAGACAATGTGGATTGAAGGACAGTGTGCAGTCTAGCTTGACACCCTGCAATGTGTGGTATGTGTGGTGATCCAGCTCGTTTTCTTGCCATATCTTCTTCTACATCTCCTCTTCTTCCTTCTTCTGCGTTCATTCTCAATTTCCCGCTACCAAGCCCGTGAACATGGCTTTGCAAGCAGCAGGATGTCCACGGAGAACGGAATGCGTTGTGTCGTTAGTTTACCGCTTGACTGCGATATTTGCACCTTTCGGTGCATCAAACACATCAAACTTCAGCAATCACTTTTTAGTACCGGGTTAGCATTCCCTCTTCAGTTCCTTCTACTTAGCCAGTCTGGAGGTGTAGAAGGGTATTGGCAGCTCTGGTTCGCTGGCCCTGACACTAGCAGTCAGCTATGGGTCGCTGACCACTGCACCCCATGCGCTGCTCAGCATCTTGATCCCAAACTTCATATAATCTCAATACAAGCCATGATCAGAATCTACGATCCCCCACTTTCGATTTCACTATATTCTCTGCGATTTTCTACGATGCTGAGACGTGGACACTAATACAATCACTGGAGGACACACTGCGAGTGACAGAGGCCTCCCTTGAGAGACGCTTGGTCGGAATCACTCTCCGGAACCAAAGTATGCAATAATAATAATAATAATATTGTTCGTGTAGGCGTCAAAGGCCCGTTGCGCCGATAGACCACTACCTTGTCCAACAGTCGAGGCTGTGTTCGTGTGTAGCGTGTCAAACGAAATCCCTACAGACTCCCCGGGTGGAACCGTGTACTCCGCAGTCTCGGGATGCGATCGGAGAGGAGTGTGTTAGACCAATGTTTGTGTCAAGCTTTCCATGTCTGTCCGTGTCAAACTTCCTGTTTTTTACGCGTCCCGCCGAGGCTTCTGATTGTGTCCACCTTTTGGTCAGCGTGACCCTTGCTGTGCTGAGAATACGAGATTAGGAGAAGTATCGTGTAACCTCCGGTGGATGGAGGGGCGGGCATGAGAAAGTCGGCTTCAGTCCGAGCAAAAAGGTCTTTGAGTAGTGATAATCTGGACTGAATTCTGGTGTGCAGTAAAGCGGAACATTGAACTCCGTCATGGACTGGTCTCCCAGGCTTGAGCCAGGCATGAAATGCAGCGTAACAACCGGGATAACCAACCGAAAGCGCATCAATTCCACATAATTGTATGCAAGGTCTCCACAATCCTGGCATAAGACGATTGTCCCTGGTGAATGATGCGGCAAATCCGTGCAGGAAAGGCAAAGCATAAATGGGCAGGTCTCATGTGACGACGAAACGATGGCCGATGGAGCAAAGCGACAACAGTCTGGTACCCACGAGGTAAGATGAGACCGAGGAGAAGGCTTCCAATCCGTTGTCAAACTCCTATGCTGTACGCTACAACTTTCGTGGCCCAAGACAGGGGTCGTTAAAAACTAAATGGGGACTCGCAGCTACGTTGAAGAACGGGTAATCAAGATCAAGATTAGGATCATCTTAATTGAAATTAAGTATTTCAAATAATCAGCCTCTGTGCCAATTACTGCTTGTCAAGTCATATAGAGTGGCATCACAATGTCGGGAGAATGATTCGATGATTAAAACAATTAGATAATATGTTAATGTAACTAGAAAAGCAATTTTCAACAAGTAAAACATGTGAACAATTTTACGTACCTGACTAACATAATTTCAGATGATGGAAAAGGCGACAATGTAATACAAAACATATGCAATAAAGCAACTCAAATCATTGGGCAAATGACCTAGATATTACTATGTACGTACGTGAAAAATGGATAAAAACAGAACGCTATACAACACGATATTTCTACCCACATTGTTCTATAAGTGCCATAATTGGACATTTATAAACACAGATGAAAAGAAACATCGTAACGACAGAGATGAAACGCCTGAGGCGAATGCTTGGAGTTCAGTTCAGTTCACCCCGTAACCCATCAGGTCGTTGGGGCACACATGAAGACATGAAAAACCCACGCCGGCTCTCTCTGTCTGTCGCCGCCTGACGTATCTCACCGGGACGAAGGCCTGACCACTCAGTGATGTTGTCCACCCATCTCTTCCTTGGACGTCCTCGCCCTCTCTGACCCGGTACGGATCCAAAGAGTATCGAGTTGGGAATTCCGTTTGACCTCGCGACGTGCCCGCACCAGGCCATCTTTCGTCTTTTGATATCAAAAGACATGCTTGGAGTAACAGGAATAAATAGAATCAGAGACGAAGATAACAGGAGACAAGTAGGTACAACACCAGTGCTAGACCTCATCAAGAGACAACAAACCAAAATGGTTCGGCCACGTAACACGCTAAACACCAGATAGTATTCCCCAGAAAGCAATGCTAAACAGATACAATGGGTACAAAGCCAGGTGTCGACCCTGCAAAAGATGGATAGCTGAAATAGCAGAAGCAGTGAAGCTTCTTAAATACGAAGCACATATTAGGGCCCGGTAGAGTTGTGGTTTAAGGCCAACAATGAGTAGAATTACTCTTTTGTGCGCCCTGAATTGGACGTTAAGTGGTGGGTTGCAGTAGCTTTCCTCCCATCCCGAGCGTGCTGATGAACGTGGACCAGGCCTCCAAACGGTTGTGCTATGTTTGGTTTAATCTGCGTGTCACTCACTACTGCAAGGATCACGTCGATCACTCACCTGGTTAGCCAGGCTGACTGGAAAACAAGTTTCCAGGGAGGACTATCAAGAAGCCGAGGTGAGAGTCTTGGCCAGTTTGTTTTGCCTGACCTTACTAACATGCCTGATCAGTATATTTTGCCTGTCCAGACGTTAATCTTTCTCCCCAGGGCCCGGTAGAAAAACGTTTTCATAACCTGACGCTGAAAGGCACAAGTAGGTTAAAAGATGAAAAGAAAGAAGTAGATATTTTCATGTGTTCTTCACTTTTTCTCATTAGTGAGTCATTCCATGACTATTTAGAATATTCGGAACATTTCCTATCCATTTGATTTTCGGTCTGTCACGGTTGTGAAACCCCGATCGCCGTGCATTATAGGCGCACATAGGTAGTTGATTGTTGTTGTTGAATGACTACAATGAGTAACTTTAGACTTTTCTTAAAGGATGTTAAGTGGGGTTTCGGTAGCTTTTCACACATCCCAAGCGTGCTGATGAAAGTGGACTGGGGTGCTCTAGGCGGTTGTGCTATGGTTTACTTCATCTGCGTGTCGATCACTACTGCGGGGACCGCGTCGATCCACCACATCGTTAGCCAGACTGTCATAACACAGACTATTTCCAGGGAGAACTACTTGGAAGTGAGGTGGTGGTCTTGGCCTGTATATTTTGTCTGCTACTGATTAATATGTTTTATCTGATCCTAATATTTGGCTATAAATAAAATAACGAAGTGCAAGTGATGATTGCACTTTTAATAACATATTACGTTTCACACGTTTAAAGTGATCAAGTAGGCATTTCCACGTAACGTTTGGCTTTAAATAAACTAAGAAGTGCAAGTGATGATTGCACTTTTAATAAAATATTACATTTCACACGTTTAAAGTGATAAAGTTGGCATTTCCGCGTCCGGGAACGATGATTCTCAAAATTGTCATGTGTTAGACCACTGTCATATTAGGTCTACGTTATATAATGTCATCAATGGGTGTAGTTTCGAAACAAGTGTGTCACAAAAGACAAAACAGGGATTTGCAGAGGAGCGCGTCGTCGAATGGTTTCGATGCCTGTCCGCTGGCAAGGAGGGCAACAGATAGACTCCCCAGTAAGGCATATGTTGTTGTTCTGTTGGGGTGAAATAAACAAGCAAAGCTAGTACACGACCGGCGACAGCAGCGGCCTATAGTCCTCAGTTTAAATACCGCTCTGCAAAACTACCACAAACAGATACCAGTATGACGTACGAAGAGTCAAAACGGCTTATCAAAGCCAGATACATGACCAAATGGGAAACCGAACATACTGGTTACACCAAAAACGATGCCTATTACCAGTTGAACCGAAGAGAGCAGGTCGTTGTCTTCAGACTTCGCACTGGCCACAATAGACTGAGGTACCACCTATTCAACAAATTGAAGATAGGGTGTACCGACGAATGCCCGTGCGGTACTGGTAAAATGACCGCTGAACATCTGCTGCAGAACTGCCCGACATACGAGGATCAGAGAGAGCAGATGTGGCCATCACCAGTGGAACTGCAAGACAAGCTCTATGGCAGTGGCGACAGCCTCAGGATGACCGCCGCTTTTTTCGAAAAAATAATGGTTACTGTCTGACTGCGTACGCAGAAGAAGAAGAAGAAATACCCCTCTACTACACCAGTAATGGCAATACAATCGTAGGACAGTTTTTATTAGGTAAAATCTGACATGCGTATTGTTTTTCTCAGCGCAGTTTTTGTTGTTGGTGTTGCATGCTTCTTACTTCTCTTCCATGTTATGAACAGAGATATTTTTATAATTTCTTATTGCTCATGCAATCCCCTTTCGTTTCATATATCATGCTGAAGTCGGATGCACTAGGTCGACAGGCGCAGAATAAAAACCACAGTGCAACCCACACCACCTTGGGGAATGGAGAAATTAGTCGAACGCAAAAAAACAAAAACAAACAAAAAACACATACATACAAAAGAACATTTATATATGACACGGGCACATAATACGATTATATAAAACACAGTGACACTTGAAACGATACACTATATGAAATTCTTAGATAGATAGAAAATGCTCTGCATAAAAGATGGTGATTTCGTTACGGCCTGAAAGAGTCAACTTTAACAATATATGAAAATCTTCAGATAGAATTTGCACTACATGAAAGTTTCGTTACGTCCTAAAATAAATAACTTTAACAATTTATGAAAATCTTTAATGGGTGAAAATTGCGCTGAGCAAAACATGAGAATTTTCTACGTTCTGAAAGAGTTAAAACACATCAAGCCAATTGCATTTCGGCAGGTGTGCAATATCAAATGCTGGGGAGCATTCTACCCTGGACATATATTTGCTTCCCATCTATTTGTGAGGAGTGCACTGAACATAATTAGTTTCCCAAATCAGCAGCATTGATACGATAATGACACAATCACGCACTTACCAGTGACGAGTAGGTGAACCCGATAACCTCCAAGTATCCATCATCATGAGTTTGGGGTTCAAATCCCACTGCATTTGGATTTCCCCACGGTAATGTGCCACTGGCATATCTGATAAAGGAATACGATCCCCCAACATATTGATATCAGTATGTTGTCGATTAACGTCCACACAATGCTTACAACTAACTTCATATTGCACATGCTCAACTTTGGAAAATCTTCTTCTTCTTCTTCTTCTTCTTCATCATCATCTTCTTCTTCTGTGCTCGTCCTTAAAAGGACATTTGTAATGTCACCTTTTCTTCTTCTGCTTCTTCTGTGCTCATCCTTAACAGGACATTTGTAATATCACCTTTGTAATGTCCCCTTTTCTTCTTCTTCTTCTTTAATGTTGTGTGGTAGTTTACAGCAAAGCTGCGATGTCTGAACCTTTCAGCCCGACACACTCAATTTCAGCACGGCTTTTATGTGAGCTGAAAACCGTGCTTCAAAGAGTATTTCAAGTATATCAAGGTGAAGAAAACTGAAATTACCCACATGCTGAAACAATTGCATGTGATAATAATTCAAAACCTGTAATTGCGAGAGACTGCATCTATAAGAACAGACAATCTCTTGCACAACTTTCACACGCGCCCTCATGGTGAGGCGCTTCCATTGCACTTTGGTTGGGCTAGCTTCTGAGGGCGCACAAACCTAGCATAGGTACATACAGACGCACACATGCATCCAAGCACTGGTTTATGCGTCCTGATATCGCCCAATGGACTACAGTCTGGGGTGTAATGGGCCTCCTCCGCCAGTAGAAACTAGTGAGGCAAACATCTAAGCAACAACAACAAGAGACTATTGCCAGATAAAATAGGTTGTAAGGCAGGGATATGTGCTGTCCCCTAACTATTTCATTCTGTAAAGTAAAGTAACGTTTAAGGCTGGGTCTGTAATCTTGCAAGACATAGAGGTAGTGCCAGGAATATCAGTTGACGAACAACCTACGAAATGTTGATGCTGTTGTATTGATAGCGCACGATGAATCAGACTTGCATGAAATGGTCAGCTTGGTAGTGAGATGCTATTATGAAATAAATAGCAGAATGGCCCATGCAAAATCGGTCTCCCAGAGCATGAAGGAAATATTGTGCAACAAAATAATATGACTGGAATTGAGAAATACAGTTATTTGATGCTATGTCGAACCAGTAATTCCAGTATTGGTATACGGCAGCGAATCATGGGCACTCAGCATACAGGCAGAACGATCACTAGAGACTACGGATATGTTGTTTTATAGAAGAATGTTGAGAATTCCATGGACCACAAAGAAGACTAATGATGTTGAAAGAGCACAGACACAACGTTATTGCAAAAGTTAAGTCAAGGCAGTTATGCTTTTCCAGGCATGTCACGAGAAGAGGCCCGATGGGACATTATGTGACAACGGGTGATTTGGCAAAAAAGAGAAATAGAGGGATGAAGAGAGAGAAAATGTTGGATAAGCTAAAGGAATGGCATGGGGGAACGATCAACAACAGAGTTGATAGACGACACATGTCATAGGAGTGAATGGAGATGCACGATCTGTAACGCCAGCTGAGAAGGCACATGATGATGATGATTTATGTGACCGGATTTGCCTTCTATCTTCGATCTCTAATCTCAGAGCCAGGCTGTTTGGTTGCAGTCTGTTTCCAGGGTCATCACTTGGAGGTGGGATAGGGTCTTGGTCAGTTATGGGTCACTGATCCTGATGCAAGCAGCCATCTATGAGTCGCTGGCTGCTGCCAGCAAATTCTTCACTTCGGTGCTTAATACTCTACTCCACTACTGCTTCATCGTTCTGGCATCCGTGCTTAAAACAATAGTACCACTCTAACCTCGTGAGCACACTGTAAGAGGTGACTAAAGAGTGTTGTGAATGGGACTGGCAGCCTGATCGCGTTTAAGCAGTATTTTAACTTCAAATGGTTGGAAACAGGCTTCCTGAAAAGAAACCAGTTGTAGAGGTGGCTTCGTAAAATGAAACTATCTGTGTCATTTCAATCCTCTTGTACGTTCTGTCGCTCCAATCCTCTTGTACGTTCTGTCGCTACAATCCTCTTGTACGTTCTGTCGCTCCAATCCTCTTGTACGTTCTGTCGCTCCAATCCTCTTGTACGTTCTGTCGCTCCAATCCTCTTGTACGTTCTGTCGCTCCAATCCTCTTGTACGTTCTGTCGCTCCAATCCTCTTGTACGTTCTGTCGCTACAATCCTCTTGTACGTTCTGTCGCTACAATCCTCTTGTACGTTCTGTCGCTCCAATCCTCTTGTACGTTCTGTCGCTCCAATCCTCTTGTACGTTCTGTCGCTACAATCCTCTTGTACGTTCTGTCGCTCCAATCCTCTTGTACGTTCTGTCGCTCCAATCCTCTTGTACGTTCTGTCGCTACAATCCTCTTGTACGTTCTGTCGCTACAATCCTCTTGTACGTTCTGTCGCTCCAATCCTCTTGTACGTTCTGTCGCTCCAATCCTCTTGTACGTTCTGTCGCTCCAATCCTCTTGTACGTTCTGTCGCTCCAATCCTCTTGTACGTTCTGTCGCTCCAATCCTCTTGTACGTTCTGTCGCTCCAATCCTCTTGTACGTCTCCGAAACCTAGATGGTTCTACAGGGAGATCGGAAGCGACTTGAGGCATTCCATGTGTACAAGCAGTGGCGTATCTTGACAAGGCCTAGTCACCAACATCAAGGTCACATGGCGGACACAACTCTAGAGCATTTCCTCAGTACTGGATCAGCTTCACCTTTTCTTCTTCAGCCATGTACCCCATCTCTCTTGGAACATCCCGGTACGCTAGCTTCTGCAACTGTCCCTGGAAGCCAGGGCCGCGAACAGCCGTCCCATGGGGCCGCCTGTGCAATAACCTGGCAGAAGCATATTGCCTCAACTCATTTGGGATGCTTGCTATCTGGCACTCAATCGAAGTCATGGGCGGTCAGCGCGACGGGTCAAGGCAGACATCTAGACTTGACTCGAACAATGATCTCTCTTACACTTCATCCCTGACAGCATTGCCTGCTATAGGATTACCTTCACCTTTAAATTACGTATTAAAACATCCCCAATATCGCCCAATGGACTACGGTCTGGGGTGGAATGGGCGCGCCTCCGCCAGTAGAAACTAGTGAGGCAAACATCTAAGCAAACAAAAAAAGTTTGCAAAGCCAAGTGATTGAGAGTTTTCTAACATAATACATTAGACCATAACGAGTTTTTCCAAATACAGCCGCCTGCAAGAACAAGAGGGCACAGTCACAAATTAATTAAAGAAAGGTCCAGATTAGATACCAGAAAATATATTTTTAGTCAGACAGTGGTGAATGCTTGGAACAAGTGGAGGCAGGGTCAATTAATGCCCTCAAGAATAGAATGGATGAGCAACAGTATTTTTAGATCAAGTGAATGTAAAAGAAACTGGTTGTATGAATACTCTACATAGTCTTCTAAACTAGTATAAAGACATTAAGCTAATTTTGTAATAACATTTTTTTAAAGCATTTGGTCCCCTTTTATGACATGTTCAAGGAGCAGGTGCAGGGTTGGAGATCAAGCGGAATCGAGTTAAAAACTTTGACAAGGCACACATTTATTTCAATATATATACCTGCCCTGTACTATATACAATAGCTGAAGTGTCATGCTACCTTTATTCTACAGCCTTAAAAATCCTCTCGGTCTATCCCAGGAATGGAAAAACATTTTCATTAACATCATGTTGATAAACTCTAAGATTGGTTGTATGGTTGTTGGAGCATGCCTCTCCATTTGACCCTATCCCCTGGTTAATCAGTTCTAAGACTGGTTGTACGGTTGTCGGAGCATGTCTATCCATTTGACCCTATGCCCTGGTTAATCAGTTCTAAGATTGGTTGTACGGTTGTCGGAGCATGTCTACCCATTTGACCGTATCCCCTGGTTAATCAGTTCTAAGACTGGTTGTATGGTTGTCTGAGCATGCCTCTCCATTTGACCCTATCCCCTGGTTAATCAGTTCTAAGACGGTTATACGGTTGTCGGAGCATGTCTACCCATTTGACCATATCCCCTGGTTAATCAGTTCTAAGATTGATTATACGGTTCTCGGAGCATGCCTCTCCATTTGACCCTATCCCCTGGTTGATCAGTTCTAAGACTGGTTGTACGGTTGTCGGAGCATGTCTATCCATTTGACCCTATCCCCTGCAGCTCTCTTTATTTCAATATTAGCCTGTACTTGAATGTCTCTGCCTTAATTGCCTTCTCCTTTTCCCTTTAATCGTGTCCTCTATTATATTCTGTAGAAGACGTTCGTCTCATATTGTATCCAAGCTAACAGTGAAGACCAGGTTTTTTTGTTCACGTGGATCTTCTGATAAAAATTCCTCTGATCTCTGGGTAGTGAGATCGGACTCCCATGTTCAGTGTCAAGCACGTTAAAAATTCCTTGACAGTTGGAAATCGAAAAGAGTAGGCTTAACAGCCGCAGTCCGGACAAAATTAAAATTAAAAATCTACCCAAGGTGCAGTTATAGATCGCTCCTAAATGGCTGCGAGTCTACTTAGCTTCAATGTTTGTGTCTGAGTTTTGGACTCGCATGTGGGTTAAACTACCCTCAAAGAAAATGGTTGTATACAGACTCTGTCAAGTCTTCTAAACCAGTATAAATAAGTTAACTCAATTTTCGTCTTTGTATCATTTTCAACATTTGTCTTGCGCGTCTACCCCAGTGACGGCATTGTCATTAGACCTTCTTTCAGTCCAAGTCACCCTTTCCATTCTATCATAGGACCCCATTTCAAATGATTCCAACCTTTTTTTCATCCTCCATGTTTCAGCCCCATACAGTACAATTGGCTATTTATGTGTGCTGATTATTCTTTTCCTCAGTTCTTTTCTGATATTCTTTGAAGTTAGCAATTTATGTTTTTCCCAGAAGACTTTTATCTTTGCCAATGCAGTCCTTGTCTTAATTACTGAGAGCCACTTCTATGATGCTTTCCTTTAAATATGTAAACTTATGTACTTGTTCGATTTTGATTTTTCTATGTTGCTTGACTATTTCTACAGGAATAAAAGCTGTAAGTATAATTTTATAACTTAGTGTAACAGGGGATCAATTAAGTCTGTTAGTTAACTTAACATCTTTATACTGGTTTAGAAGACTCTACCTTGTCTTATACAACCAGTATCTTCGAGGGTGGTTAACTGATGTGCGAATCCATCTTAATAGACACACTAGAGCAAAGTAGACCTGGGGCCTGTTACGTGCCATCTATACTGCTCTAAACAAACTATCTAACTATGGCTGGTATTATGCCATTTCACAGTTAGTCGCCTCTTACGACATGCTCTCTGTGGGGTCACATAAATAATACATGTTCAGTCTTACCAGAAATAACCCTGAGACACTTAGCATGTGTTATGACCAAGATTGGAATAGTTTAATAAAGTAGCGGAGACTGAATCGGTCCATATTTAAATTGGTTTACCTTGGAATGTTGAGAATCAGAAGGCAATGTAACTTCATGTCTTGAATTTTGGGGGTTAAATCAATACCGTCGCACTGAAACAGGATAACAGACAACATTAGAATCAGGATGACCTTGTTGACTGTAACAGAGATGGCCCAGTTATTCAACAACATATAACACAGAATTAGGTCACCTTGTTGTTGGCTATAACATAGACGACCAAATTATTCAACAACAGACTATATAGAGTTAGGTCACTTTGTTGTTGGCTGTAACAGAGACGACCAAATTATTCAACAACAGACTACATAGAATTAGGTCCCTTTGTTGTTGGCTGTAACAGAGACGGCCAAATTATTCAACAACAAACAACAACAATATAATTTGGACAGTCATTCGGCAGATGGTCATGTAGATGATGTTGTATTGCTAACGCCATCAATGTGTGATGATGATAATGCTAATGATGATGATGATAATGATGATAAATGAATGATGCTGTTGATAACTTAACTTCCTTATACTGGTTTAGAAGACTCTGCAGAGTCTGTATACAACGAGATTCATTTATATTTACTTGCTCTAAAAGCTATGCGCAACCAATCTATTCTTAAATGTATTAATTGTCCCTGTCTCCACTACTTCCTCTGGCAATGCATTCCAAGCATTCTCCACTGTCTAACTAAAAAAATGTATTCTAATATCTAATCTGGACTTTTCGTTAGTTAATTTTCAGCTATACCCTCTGGTTCTTGTACGTAGTTGTATTTTGAAGAAAAAAAAATTGTTATAGTCTAATTTATCCGTTCCATTGATTAACTTAGAAACCTGTATTAAGTCACCTTGAAATCTTCTCTTAGACACTGTAGGCCGGTTTATCTGAATCTTTCCTCATAACTGTAATTCTGAATTCCACTATCATCTTTGTCGCTCTTTTTTGTATTCTTTCCAGCATGTTTATATCCCCTCTATGATAAGGACTCCACACCTGTACACAGTACTCCAATCTAGGTCTAACTAATGTTTCATACAGTTTGACTATCACATCCTTGCTCCTTTGTTTAATATTCCTTTTTATCATACCTAACATTGCATTTGGCTTTCTCACTGCTACCTGGACTTAATGATGATGATCATATTTGATTAATGAATATGTTTATGATGATACATAGGTTATAATGATGATGATTACGATGATAATGATGATGAAAATTATAATGATAATGATGATAATGATACATGGGTGATGATGATAATGATTATGAAGGTAATGATGATGATGATGAAAATTATGATGATGATGATACTGATGATGATAGTGATGATGATGGTGATGATGACGATGATGGTAATGATGATGGTGATGATGATGACGATGATACTGATGATGATGTGATTATGATGACGATGGTATTGATGATGATGGTGATGATGATACTGATGATGATACTGATGATGGTGATGATGATAATGATGCTGATGATACTGCTGATGATACTGCTGATGATACTGCTGATGATTATGATGCTGATGGTGATGATGATACTGATCATGGTGATGGTTTTGATGATTCTGATAATGATGATGATTCTGATAATGATGATGTTGCTGATAATGATGATGCTGATAATGGTGATGCTAATATTGATGATGATGACGATGATGTTGGTTATGATGATGCAGATAATGATGATTCTGAAAATGATGATGTTGCTGATAATGGTGATGATAATAATGATTATGATGACGATGCTGATAATCATGATGATGATGTTGACACTGCTGATGATAATGAATGTGATGATGATGACGTCAGACCTCCTTACGTGACCAGAGTGGGAACCACATACCTCTAACTTGATATGTTCTGCGAAACCTTTCCAGCTTCGTTTGAGTAGATCCCTCCCTCCTGCCTGGTGAGACAAGAAGTGCAGTTTAGCGCTGATATCAATGACAAGGCTAACTGCTATTGATGGAAGCAAGGAAGGGAATGGAAGGCAACAAGGAAGGGAGCTGGTCCCACTCACTTCATAAGCAAGAAATAGCACCGTACAAGCACGCCGTGATTCCTTGATGGCTTTTCTCTGAGCACCTTGTGTGATAATAGCGCACCATGTGGTGCGGTTTTGTGCAAGCCTCTCCCAGGAGGTGACATTTATTTTGAAGTATTTCAGAGACACTTAGAATGAGTCCAGAAACGTTTCATCTGCCTCTCCTCCCCGCTCCACCCAGCCTCCCCCCCCCCCCCGGGCCGACCATTTTATCTGAGCTGTTAGCAGGAGTGCATCTTTGCTGAACATGTTAGTCTCTTCCCCCGCCCCCCCCCCTCCCTCCCATCCATTTGCATGAGAGTATGTCTGCTGAACGTGTTAGTCTCTCCCCCCTCCAACCCCCTTTCTCTCCCATCTATTTGCATGAGTGTATGTCTGCTGAACATGTTAGTCACCCCCCCCCCCCTTCCCTCCCATCTATTTGCATGAGTGTATGTTTGCTGAACATGTTAGTCTCTCCCCCCCCCCCCCCTTCCCTCCCATCTATTTGCATGAGTGTATGTCTGCTGAACATGTTAGTCTCCCCCCCCCCCTTCCCTCCCATCTATTTGCATGAGTGTATGTCTGCTGAACGTGTTAGTCTCCCCCCCCCCCTTTCCCTCCCATCTATTTGCATGAGTGTATGTCTGCTGAACGTGTTAGTCTCTCCCCCCTTCCCTCCCATCTATTTGCATGAGTGTATGTTTGCTGAACGTGTTAGTCTCAACCACCCCCCCCCCCTTTCCCCTCCCCGTCCAGACCATCTATCTGTCTATAATGTTTGAGATCCCGACAAGTGTTAGGCAAGGCTGCAAATTCCCCAAAACCCCCCCCCCTCCCCCCCCCCCCCCCCTTCCTTACTTTTTCAACATATACGCAGAGAACATCATGCGAAAGGTAAAAATGGATGAAAACTATTTGAATTTCGACCCATTCTCAACTTGAAAGACAGGAGATTCCAGAACTAAGAAATGCGGATGACACAGTCACGTTCTCAAACAGTGTTAAGAGCCCGGTACAACAGCTTACGTCCGTTCAGTAGCACAGTGAAGATTACAATCTTTTCCTGAATATTGAAGAAGAAAAAAACTAAAAAATAACAAAGCTAGTGCCCATTGGCACACACAGACTCCACCCCAGGATCGCTGTTGGTAATGAAGAAATTAAACATGTGGATTACTTTGATATTCGTGCACTTGCATGATAAAGAACCATTTGAATTATAAATGAAACATGAATATTACAATGAAACACATTGCTAGTTATCATAAGGTAAACCAGTTGGAGTGGTGATCGTGTATGAGTGTGATAGTAGGAGTGTGAGGGCGATAGTAGGAGTGTGATAGTAGGAGTGTGAGGGCGATAGTAGAAGTGTGATAGTAGGAGTGTGAGGGCGATAGTAGGAGTGTGAGGGTGATAGTAGGAGTGTGAGTGTGATAGTAGGAGTGTGATAGTAGGAGTGTGAGGGCGATAGTAGGAGTGTGATAGTAGGAGTGTGAGGGCGATAGTAGGAGTGTGAGTGTGATAGTAGGAGTGTGATAGTAGGAGTGTGAGGGCGATAGTAGGAGTGTGATAGTAGGAGTGTGAGTGTGATAGTAGGAGTGTGATAGTAGGAGTGTGAGGGCGATAGTAGGAGTGTGATAGTAGGAGTGTGAGTGTGATAGTAGGAGTGTGATAGTAGGAGTGTGATAGTAGGAGTGTGATAGTAGGAGTGTGATAGTAGGAGTGTGATAGTAGGAGTGTGAGGGCGATAGTAGGAGTGTGATAGTAGGAGTGTGAGTGTGATAGTAGGAGTGTGAGGGTGATAGTAGGAGTGTGATAGTAGGAGTGTGATAGTAGGAGTGTGATAGTAGGAGTGTGAGGGCGATAGTAGGAGTGTGATAGTAGGAGTGTGATAGTAGGAGTGTGATAGTAGGAGTGTGAGGGCGATAGTAGGAGTGTGATAGTAGGAGTGTGAGTGTGATAGTAGGAGTGTGATAGTAGGAGTGTGAGGGCGATAGTAGGAGTGTGATAGTAGGAGTGTGAGGGCGATAGTAGGAGTGTGATAGTAGGAGTGTGAGGGTGATAGTAGGAGTGTGAGTGTGATAGTAGGAGTGTGATAGTAGGAGTGTGAGGGCGATAGTAGGAGTGTGATAGTAGGAGTGTGAGGGCGATAGTAGGAGTGTGATAGTAGGAGTGTGAGGGTGATAGTAGGAGTGTGATAGTAGGAGTGTGAGGGCGATAGTAGGAGTGTGATAGTAGGAGTGTGAGGGTGATAGTAGGAGTGTGATAGTAGGAGTGTGAGTGCGATAATAGGAGTGTGATAGTAGGAGTGTGAGGGCGATAGTAGGAGTGTGATAGTAGGAGTGTGATAGTAGGAGTGTGAGTGCGATAGTAGGAGTGTGAGTGCGATAGTAGGAGTGTGATAGTAGGAGTGTGAGTGTGATAGTAGGAGTGTGATAGTAGGAGTGTGAGTGTGATAGTAGGAGTGTGAGTGTGATAGTAGGAGTGTGAGTGTGATAGTAGGAGTGTGAGGGCGATAGTAGGAGTGTGAGTGTGATAGTAGGAGTGTGAGTGTGATAGTAGGAGTGTGAGTGTGATAGTAGGAGTGTGAGTGTGATAGTAGGAGTGTGAGGGTGATAGTAGGAGTGTGATAGTAGGAGTGTGAGTGTGATAGTAGGAGTGTGAGTGTGATAGTAGGAGTGTGAGTGTGATAGTAGGAGTGTGAGTGTGATAGTAGGAGTGTGAGTGTGATAGTAGGAGTGTGAGTGTGATAGTAGGAGTGTGAGTGTGATAGTAGGAGTGTGAGTGTGATAGTAGGAGTGTGAGGGTGATAGTAGGAGTGTGATAGTAGGAGTGTGAGTGTGATAGTAGGAGTGTGAGTGTGATAGTAGGAGTGTGAGTGTGATAGTAGGAGTGTGAGTGTGATAGTAGGAGTGTGAGTGTGATAGTAGGAGTGTGAGGGTGATAGTAGGAGTGTGATAGTAGGAGTGTGAGTGTGATAGTAGGAGTGTGAGTGTGATAGTAGGAGTGTGAGGGTGATAGTAGGAGTGTGATAGTAGGAGTGTGAGGGTGATAGTAGGAGTGTGATAGTAGGAGTGTGAGTGTGATAGTAGGAGTGTGATAGTAGGAGTGTGAGTGTGATAGTAGGAGTGTGAGGGTGATAGTAGGAGTGTGATAGTAGGAGTGTGAGTGTGATAGTAGGAGTGTGAGTGTGATAGTAGGAGTGTGAGGGTGATAGTAGGAGTGTGATAGTAGGAGTGTGAGGGTGATAGTAGGAGTGTGATAGTAGGAGTGTGAGTGTGATAGTAGGAGTGTGAGTGTGATAGTAGGAGTGTGAGTGTGATAGTAGGAGTGTGAGTGTGATAGTAGGAGTGTGAGTGTGATAGTAGGAGTGTGAGGGTGATAGTAGGAGTGTGATAGTAGGAGTGTGAGTGTGATAGTAGGAGTGTGAGTGTGATAGTAGGAGTGTGAGGGTGATAGTAGGAGTGTGATAGTAGGAGTGTGAGGGTGATAGTAGGAGTGTGAGTGTGATAGTAGGAGTGTGAGTGTGATAGTAGGAGTGTGAGTGTGATAGTAGGAGTGTGAGTGTGATAGTAGGAGTGTGAGGGTGATAGTAGGAGTGTGAGTGTGATAGTAGGAGTGTGAGTGTGATAGTAGGAGTGTGAGTGTGATAGTAGGAGTGTGATAGTAGGAGTGTGAGGGTGATAGTAGGAGTGTGATAGTAGGAGTGTGAGTGTGATAGTAGGAGTGTGAGTGTGATAGTAGGAGTGTGAGTGTGATAGTAGGAGTGTGATAGTAGGAGTGTGAGGGTGATAGTAGGAGTGTGAGTGTGATAGTAGGAGTGTGAGTGTGATAGTAGGAGTGTGAGTGTGATAGTAGGAGTGTGAGTGTGATAGTAGGAGTGTGAGTGTGATAGTAGGAGTGTGATAGTAGGAGTGTGAGTGTGATAGTAGGAGTGTGATAGTAGGAGTGTGAGTGTGATAGTAGGAGTGTGAGTGTGATAGTAGGAGTGTGATAGTAGGAGTGTGATAGTAGGAGTGTGATAGTAGGAGTGTGAGGGTGATAGTAGGAGTGTGAGTGTGATAGTAGGAGTGTGAGTGTGATAGTAGGAGTGTGAGTGTGATAGTAGGAGTGTGATAGTAGGAGTGTGAGTGTGATAGTAGGAGTGTGATAGTAGGAGTGTGAGTGTGATAGTAGGAGTGTGAGTGTGATATTAGGAGTGTGATAGTAGGAGTGTGAGTGTGATAGTAGGAGTGTGAGTGTGATAGTAGGAGTGTGAGTGTGATAGTAGGAGTGTGAGTGTGATAGTAGGAGTGTGATAGTAGGAGTGTGAGTGTGATAGTAGGAGTGTGAGTGTGATAGTAGGAGTGTGATAGTAGGAGTGTGAGTGTGATAGTAGGAGTGTGAGTGTGATAGTAGGAGTGTGAGTGTGATAGTAGGAGTGTGAGTGTGATAGTAGGAGTGTGATAGTAGGAGTGTGAGGGTGATAGTAGGAGTGTGAGTGTGATAGTAGGAGTGTGAGTGTGATAGTAGGAGTGTGAGTGTGATAGTAGGAGTGTGAGTGTGATAGTAGGAGTGTGAGGGTGATAGTAGGAGTGTGAGTGTGATAGTAGGAGTGTGATAGTAGGAGTGTGATAGTAGGAGTGTGATAGTAGGAGTGTGAGTGTGATAGTAGGAGTGTGATAGTAGGAGTGTGAGTGTGATAGTAGGAGTGTGATAGTAGGATTGTGATAGTAGGAGTGTGAGTGTGATAGTAGGAGTGTGATAGTAGGAGTGTGAGTGTGATAGTAGGAGTGTGATAGTAGGATTGTGATAGTAGGAGTGTGAGTGTGATAGTAGGAGTGTGAGTGTGATAGTAGGAGTGTGATAGTAGGAGTGTGATAGTAGGAGTGTGAGTGTGATAGTAGGAGTGTGAGGGTGATAGTAGGAGTGTGATAGTAGGAGTGTGATAGTAGGAGTGTGAGTGTGATAGTAGGAGTGTGAGTGTGATAGTAGGAGTGTGAGGGTGATAGTAGGAGTGTGATAGTAGGAGTGTGATAGTAGGAGTGTGAGTGTGATAGTAGGAGTGTGAGTGTGATAGTAGGAGTGTGAGGGTGATAGTAGGAGTGTGAGGGTGATAGTAGGAGTGTGAGGGTGATAGTAGGAGTGTGAGTGTGATAGTAGGAGTGTGAGTGTGATAGTAGGAGTGTGAGTGTGATAGTAGGAGTGTGAGTGTGATAGTAGGAGTGTGAGTGTGATAGTAGGAGTGTGATAGTAGGAGTGTGAGTGTGATAGTAGGAGTGTGAGTGTGATAGTAGGAGTGTGAGTGTGATAGTAGGAGTGTGATAGTAGGAGTGTGAGTGTGATAGTAGGAGTGTGAGTGTGATAGTAGGAGTGTGAGTGTGATAGTAGGAGTGTGAGTGTGATAGTAGGAGTGTGATAGTAGGAGTGTGAGTGTGATAGTAGGAGTGTGAGTGTGATAGTAGGAGTGTGATAGTAGGAGTGTGAGTGTGATAGTAGGAGTGTGAGTGTGATAGTAGGAGTGTGAGGGTGATAGTAGGAGTGTGAGTGTGATAGTAGGAGTGTGATAGTAGGAGTGTGAGTGTGATAGTAGGAGTGTGAGTGTGATAGTAGGAGTGTGAGTGTGATAGTAGGAGTGTGATAGTAGGAGTGTGAGTGTGATAGTAGGAGTGTGAGTGTGATAGTAGGAGTGTGATAGTAGGAGTGTGAGGGTGATAGTAGGAGTGTGAGTGTGATAGTAGGAGTGTGATAGTAGGAGTGTGAGTGTGATAGTAGGAGTGTGAGTGCGATAGTATGAGTGTGAGTGTGATAGTAGGAGTGTGATAGTAGGAGGGTGATAGTAGGTGTGTGAGGGTGATAGTAGGAGTGTGATAGTAGGAGGGTGATAGTAGGAGTGTGAGTGTGAGGGCGATAGTAGGAGTGTGATAGTAGGAGGGTGATAGTAGGTGTGTGAGGGTGATAGTAGGAGTGTGATAGTAGGAGGGTGATAGTAGGAGTGTGAGTGTGAGGGCGATAGTAGGAGTGTGAGTGTGATAGTAGGAGTGTGAGTGTGATAGTAGGAGCGTGAGGGTGATAAGCTGATGAGGACAAAGTAAGCAAGTGCCTGAAGGTAACATTTATGGATGCATTCTACTTCTCTTAGTGGGTTAGATAGTACTCACCCCTGCATAGAACATTTTGTTTCTAAACCTGCTATTGAATTTTTCTGGATTGGCCTCTGCAATAAAAACGTGAGACGTACAATGTATGTCTTATAACTAGTACGTATCTTCAATAATGTTTACCAATCTCATCAGATCATTTTGTATATACACTCGCATGTGAATGTGCATATATACGTGTATATATATATATATACATGTATGTGTGTGTGTGTGTGTGTATATATATATATATTCACATATATGTATGTATGTATATGTATGTATGTAAATATGTATGTATGTATGAGGGGGCTTCACATGAAAACCATAATAGTGGGAAATAAATTAGAAAAATATCATCCCTTTGTATTGTAGTTTGTTAACATGGTTGCTAAGGATGTCTAGAGTGTCCTACACGTACCATCATGGTGCAGACAAACACAGTGACGCCATAATTGCAGATACAATATGGCCGCAACACTATTGACATGCACCAAAAGTGGAGCAGCAATCTGTTATTCGTTGTTTGAGCAGCGAAGGGGTGCGACCTATAGAAATTCTTTGCAGATTAAAAGTCCAGTATGGTGTACTTCTGTTAGCCTTCATTTCAAAATATGTGATATTTTTTGCAATTGATTTGTTTAATGTCCTGGACAAATGCTATGACCAGTACCTCCTAGCCTACCCCCTCTCTTCAATTCCACTGTACTCCCTGCGATGTGCTACGGTGCCGAGACGTAGACACAATCATATGACAAATAGAGAGTGACCCATGCCTGCCATGAGAGATGCTTGGTCGGAATCACTCTTTGAAATCAACGTATGCAAGGTCTCCACGATTCTTACATAAGACGATTGTCGTATGTGAAGGATGCGGTAATCCATGCAGACAAAGCAAAATATATTAGGCAGGTAATATGCGACAAAATGATAGTTGATAGAGCACAGCGACAGCAGTCTGGTACACGCGAAGTAAGAAGAGGCAGCGTGGAAGCCCTCCATTGCGTTGGCCAGACTCCTTTGCTGTACGCTGCAACATCCAAGATGCCTCTAGAGGAGCACTTACCATGCACTGGACTTCCGTAGCCCAAAACAGTGTCCGTTGAAGACGAAGTTAGAACCCGCAGCTGAAGAACGGGTAATCAAGATCAAGATCAAGATCCATGTTTTACAGCTATATCACCAGTAAGAAAATGCATGTCCTGATCAGTTTCATCTTTGTTTACCTTGCCCTGCCATACATGTTTCACTTGCATTTGATTCTGTGCAGCATTTGTGTGTTATTATTTTAAGATGCACACACAAAAAGGAAATCGAAATGACAACATTAGCCTATCCCTGCCACCAATGTCACATGGGAGAATAAGTCAGCGGCGCTTTCAATCAGCGAGGTACAACTTTTTACTCCTTTTACAAAAGAAATTACAAGTTTTCATGTCCTCCGCCAGATGTTTAAAGATACTGGATATTTACAAGTCTGACTTGAGTGTAGTGATGCAGGTCTGTTTAATATGGTATGCGAAATAACAATAAAATAAAAACTATGACTGACACTTTAGGACCTACCTCTTGACTCATGGAACTCCAAGGCCACGTGAGCGTCAGCCCCAAGACTGAAGTAGTTATTGAAGACTTTCAGAGGGAGAGTGTCAGCAATCAAGTCTTCAGTCACGTCTCCTTCTGCGACCTCATTACTTGTTACTTCGATATTCCATCTAATGAGATAACCCAGTCAATGAATGCATGCATATTACAAGAGACAATAAGATGGTTGGGTTATCTCACGTGAGTACAACGTTCACAGCCAGAAAATGTTTCCACCTTGCAGTTCGTGGGTCAAATTTTGCGCACGTGTTTTAGTCCACTACAAATGCCATGCTGTCAGGACATGGATTTGGCCAAGATTCACACTAATCTAATTGCACTTGTGTTCACAGAAACATATTGCGTTTTTCCATTCAGATTAGTAAGGTTATTACTACCCTATTATCGCGTCAAGGTAATCCGCTATTTGAAAGAGTATTTCGGTTACACTGTGTAGTATTTCCACAGTCCGGTACACACTGCTGAACATTCACGGAATTGGCTCCTTTCACCCGGTTTGCTGACAGTGCCGGTTCTGGTATGGCTGGGAAATGTACACATGTGCAAATAATGGACTAACACATCACCCAGGTAAGATTGGATATTGCCTGGTTAGTAGTATGCCGAAGTTATCTCCCTCACACACTGAGTGATGTCCATACAACCTCCTGGAGTAACAGGAAAGACAGGAAATTTTTTTTTTTTTGGCGTTCGCCTCATTTCTCTCATCTTCAAGGCGATGTGCGTCGCACTGTGGTTTTTATCTTGCGCCCGTCGACCCAGTGCATCCGACTTCAGCATGCATTTTATGTAATGATCTGCTTCCTCCTGCATTTCCTAAGAGTTTACTTCCCCCGGGGTAACGGCCGGTGCTGTGATGGGGATAAAACACAACACCTTCGGGTTGTGATCCGTGTCACCTAACCACTAGCGCACGCCATCCCCAAGACAAGACATACAATAAGCTGGTTGCACACATAGTCTGCAGTTTTCTAAACTAGTAAAATGACTTTAAGTTATGACAGGTAGTCTGCTTAGGCGGCAAAAGCATGGAAACGATTAGTGAGTGCATCCTAGGCTGCATGCAATGAGGGTGATGTTTTTTCTTAAGTTTAACCAAAACAGCTGGTGCATGAACGGTCGCAGGTAGAAGGCCATGGCGAACATCCTTGAAGTCCATGCCCTGCTTTACGAGCTGGTGGGTGAGACGCAATCAGCATGGCAGGCCACATGTTCAAATAGGGATAAACGGCGACGGTTTATGGTAGTAATTATGATGTCGCGGTCTGTCCGCCCAGTTGTTGTTGTTGTTGAATGCCCACAGTGAGTAGGAGTACTCTTTTGTGCGACCTGAAAAGGACCTCACATCCAGAGCACGCTGATGGTGGCCCGGGGTCCTCCAGGCGGTTCTTGTATGCTTGGCTTCATCTGCGTGTCGCTTAATACTACAAGGATCACGTCAATCCCTCACCTTGTTAGCAAGGCTGCCATGAAAACAGTCCGTTTCCAGGAAGATCTACTTAGGATGCCGAAGTGAGGGTCTTGACCAGTATAATATGTTTTGCCTGACTCTGACTAACATGTCTGATCAGTATATTTTGCCTGAATCTGACTAACATCTCTGATCAGTATATTTTGCCTGACTCTGACTAACATGTCTGATCAGTATAATTTGCCTGAATCTGACTAACATGTCTGATCAGTATATTTTGCCTGACTCTGACTAACATGTCTGATCAGTATATTTTGCCTGACTCTTACTAACATGTCTGATCAGTATATTTTGCCTGACTCTGACTAACATGTCTGATCAGTATATTTTGCCTGACCAGACGTTAGTCTTCTTTCCCGTCCGCCCGGTGACCTCATCGTATACGACCCAGTCTTACCAGTGTACCAGCGAGAATGAATCTCTGGCTGTAAATGTGGATGCCGTTGAATCGCTTCTGATCACTCAGCTGAATAGGTCAGGTTTTAGAATAGTAGAGCATGATGGGAACTACACAGGCTACGTCAATCGGTAGTTAGGTTGCCAACGAAAGATTCCACTAGTTTCAGATTCCAGTTGCCAGGCCGACTCTTCGAATGATGCCCAGGTGGCTAGGAGCATCAACGTTTTGTTTGCTGCCTAGATAAATGAAATCTTCATCGGAGTTGACGTGGGGACCGTCGACAATAATTCCTGTCATTCTTGGGGTTGCCGCCAACTGATTATCACATATAACGCAAGAAAATCTGGTTACGAGGTATAAAGAAGACTACGTGACGGATATAAAGATTACATAGCATACAACAAGGTGTACAGTTGAAGAGGTTAGTTGCCTATCGTAAGCGATACTAGCGACACCACCAGACGGTTGTGTCTTGACGATGCAACTTGCGCTGTATTTGGATTAATGTGAGGAAGAAACCACGCTAGTCATCAACCTTACTCTGTTCCTGAACTACCTTGAGCCAGTGGCAAGACGATATCGAGACGACTGGGGTCAATTCAAAATGCATGCCTCCCTTGAGACCAGGGGCCGCTTGAAATCAAGCGACTCGATCCCCCCGCCGTTTCTGCTCATCGTTTTGTGAGGCGACTGCCTTAGCTCTCGACCACAACGACCCCAAAACACAATTGATTTAGGAAAGGTGACAACAGCTTCCCATTGTGTTTAATGCAAAAAGTGGTGTTTAACCCTTTTCACCATAATATGCCTGAAACCACCAGCAAAAGAGGCCTATGCACTTTCCCTTTAACCAACCAGCCAGGACAGCCGGACCAAAATTGTGAGAACAGTGATGGTTTTAATGAAGAAAATGATCCTGAATAAGGCATCTACTCTGAAACGAGGTGCCATCACTGATAAAGATGACTCCTTTAAGGCTTAGGGTGTAATGAGTTAAATAAAAGTCAAGATATACAAGTCTATATAAATTCTTTACTTATTTGTCAGTATGAGTAGCGGCTGGATTAGCATATCATTTACTTATTTCATAGTCTCGAGAGACTGGTATGAATCCCAGTAAGGCTTTCATTTTGCTATCGTGTATAATATCAAAACCTAGTCTGCACACTATTTGGTGACTGTTGGAGACTTTATACCTCAGCCCTACGATCAGGCTAGCAGTAGGTAAAGTAAGAAAATATTAGTGATTATGTGTCAATGAATATTGTGTGTCGAAATTCATTTGCAGGATGCCTTGGATTGAATTATGGGAAATTGCAGAGTTCTTTCCCTTCTGGAGATGTCAGTTGAGAGTTGCAACAGGTTCATATGAACCGAACTGATGAAGGCCACGCCTCACATACTCGTTCATGCTCATGGAAAACAGCCTGGTAATAAAGGTGGGGATCGACACTGTAATCCCCATAGTGGTGAACAACGAATAGCCTCACGCCACAATAGAGTCTGGAGGACCACGGTAAACCCCTTCAAGTATACCTGAAAATAAAAAAAGATACACTACAACCCGATACCAAAGAGTTAGTTTGTCTTGGTCAAGAACCACGACTGATACTGATAACAGAGAATTGGTCAGGGACCACGTCTGATATCGATAACAGAAAGTTGACAGGTCCATGTATGACACTGATAACAGAGTTGGTCAGGGCCCATATCTGACACTGATAACAGAGAGTTCGTCAGTGCCCATATCTGACACTGATAACAGAGAGTTGGTCAGGGCCCATATCTGACACTGATAACAGAGAGTTGGTCAGGGACCATATCTGAAACTGATAAAAGAGAGTTGGTCAGGGCCAACGTCTGAAACTGATAACAGAGAGTTGGTCATGTCCATGTTTGACAACGATAACAGAGAGTTGGTCTGAGCCGAAGTCTGATGCTGACAACAGGTAGAACAGGTAGACCAAAGAGAAGATAAACGTAGGCAACCAATGCTGTCCTGGAGATCACAGCAAAAGAGGCGAGGGAGCTTGCTAAAGATCCAGTCTTCAGACAGGTGGTCACGAGAGCAATGTCTGCAAAAAGAAATGCTACATGTTGAAGATTTAAAAATACAGTTATAAAGGCAAAGAAATTGTAGTAAATTATCATTCAGAACTCACCTATCTAGTTGGACTACCTGCCCATCTTCGATGTTGCATAATATCTTAGAAATGGGCTCGTCAGTATAACCCTAAAAAAATGAAGAAACATTGCTTTAAAACCCCAATAATATATATATATATATATATATAACGTATATACACATATATGCATGCATGCATGCTGGTCTACCAAAGGAAGTGAGTTAACGCAACAATATGCGTCTGACCTGGTTTCGGAAGATCTTTCGTTAACTCACGTTCTTCTTTAAACATCGTTGTCCAGTTCTTCACTGTTGTCTTCAGCAAACTTTTGTCACAATACACTGCCTGCATTCTGCGATGAATGTCAACTAGTCGACATCCTTCAGCTGTGGGAAACGGAATCACCGCTCTCTGATCAACTCTGGACGGGTTCCGTATCACAACCGCCACGTTTTCAACGGTCGGCTGAGAAATCTATGAGTCAGAGGATAATGCAATTTCGCAAACTTGACAGTTAGTATGTGCTGTTTACACCAAAAGTGACGTCATGATGCGCCGCAGCGTACGTATGTTCTCTTATTGCAGTTTGGTCTAGTTTCACTTGAACACGCCTCGTGTGTGTGTGTGTGTGTATATATATATAAATATATATATATATATATGTGTGTGTGTGTGTGTGTGTATATATATATCCATACAGACATACATACACAACATGCACATGCACACGAACGCACGCACGGCAATTGCATCTAATTTCTGTCGACGTCTATCAGCATAAGTGGGCAGATCTGATGAAATGAGATAAGATCTGACGTTATGAAAGGTAGTGAGCTAAAATTAGATGAGTTGTGATGATATGAGATGAGGTGAGAAATCGCAAGACAAGACGATATGAGATGCGCTGATGATCGAAGACGAGATAATTGATGTAATGATACGAGGTGAGATGAGACGAGACAAGATGAGTTGAACTGATGTGAGATGAGATGAGACAATATGAAACAAAATGCGATGATGAGCTGTGATGAGAAGGGAAGAGCCAAGATGAGATGAGCTGTGATGAGACGAGTCGACAAAACGTGATGAACTGATACGATTTGAGATAAGAAGATACAAAACGAGATGAGCAGATATGATGTGATGTGATATGAGACGAGACAAAACGAGACGAGTTAAGATTATGTGAGACGAGACATGACAAAACGAGATGAGTTAAAATGATGTTAGATGAGACGAGACAAAACTAGATAAATTAAGAGGATGTTAGATGAGACGAGACAAAACGATATGAGCTGACATGATGTGATGCGATGTGAGATGAGACGAGACTAGACACAATGAGACGAGTTACGATGATGTGGGATGAGACGAGACAAAAACCAGATGATGTGAGATGAAACGAGACAAAAACGATATAAGTTTAGATGATGTGAGAAGATACGAGACAAAACAAGACGAGTTAATATGTGAGATGACACGAGACAAAACGAGACGAGTTAAGATATGATATGAGACGAGACAAAACGAGACGAGTTAAGATATGAGACGATACGAGACAAAACGAGACGAGTTAAGATGTGAGATGAAACGAGACAAAACGAGACGAGTTAAGATGTGAGATGAGTCGAGACAAAAACGAGAAGAGTTAAGATGATGTTAGAAGATGACGAGACAAAACGAGATGAGGTGAGAAAATCTATTACAAGTCTTCCATTTATTGGGAGTAGAGCAATGGGGAGCATGGATTGAGCTCATGCATAACTAGTGTACATAGGTTTTCATATATTAATGTCAAATATTAAGGTTGCACGTCTTATTACATTAATGAGGTACGTCTTATGTCACTGATGATGATAATAATGATGTTGGAATCCTAGTTGACGTCGGAACGTCATCCGGGTTTGGACCCTTGACTCTTTGCTTCCCATGACTTTCATTTTGTATACATGGCCGCCACATCGACGTCGAGACTCTTCCTATCGAGACTGCAAGACTGCGTTTCAAGGTCATGACGTATTGCCTGATTGCACATACACACGTTTATAAAAGTCTGAACCTATTTCGTTGGTGTTTCTAGTTTTGTTCTCCGTGGCACAATATACATGACTTTACAATAGTAGCAATGTTGTTAAGCAAGCCAGTATTTAGAATTAGATTAAATACTGATGAGAGAAAATAATTTGACTTCTTTCGGTCATCAGTAACATGAGTTGTTTCCTTTTGTATATATGTATCATACGAGGCGTATTCAAATGAAACCGGAGCTAACTGCACTAAGTGAACATACTTACGATACGAATGATGACATCACTTCTGATGTGAACAGCACATGCCGACCGTCAAGTTTGCAAAATTTCATTATGCTCTGACTCATAGTTTCCTCAGCAGACCGTTGACAACATGGCGGATATAATAAGGAATCAGTCCAAAGTTTATCAGCGAGCGGTGATTCGGTTTCTAACAGCTGAAGAATGTCAACCAGTTGACATTCATTGCAGAATGCAGGCAGTGTATGGTGACAAAAGTTTGGCGAATGTAAGCTCCGGCGACGGTCCATCCGAATTGCTGTATCAATTTTGGCGATGGCATCTTCTGACGCAACAATATTAACTCACGTCCTTCTTTAAACATCTTCGGCCAGTTCTTCACTGTTGTCTTCGGCACACTTTTTTCACCATACACTGCCTGCATTCTGCGATGAATGTTAACTGGTCGACATCCATCAGCTGTTAGAAACCGAATCCCTGCTTGCTGATCAACTCTAGACGGATTCCCTTTGCAAACTTGACTGTTGGTATGTGCTGTTTACATCAGAAGTGACGTCATCGTGCGCATCGTTCGTATTTTCACGTGGTGCAGTTCGGTCCGGTTTAATTTGAACACGCCTGGTATATGGAATGTTATTTCTAGAACTTTCTCACAAACATAGAATACTACACTGGACTATGCCGGCTATTGGCTTGTCTGACTGGCAGTGTGAACACTCCTAATACTTTGAGCTTAGATTGGCTTAAAACAGAATACTCACTCCGCCCCAGTTTAATGTACGAGCCAAGTCATTCCCTGTTCCTATTGGAAGAATGCCCACAGGTGGTGGTGGCGACAGACCAAGACTGTCTATTGTAGATAGGATCCAGCCCACAGTTCCATCGCCACCTGCAGCTAGAATTCGCAAGTTAGGAACTTTCTTGTACAGTTCCAGCCTGTGGCATGACATAAACAATTATCCACTTAAATAAGGTGACGATAACAAAAGCCATTGTGTAAGTTTCATTAACAACATCTACATATAAACATTCAGTGATGGAGTACTGCGGTAGTTTAAGTGATAGATTCGTGCGGTTTACTGTAGGGGCATTGGACAGGAGATGACAAAAACCTGGCAGTAGCCTTACTCATACTCGCCATCCACAGAGCTATACAGAAGCAGCGAAACCCATAAAACGATCGATGAGGACGGAATGGAGAGACGAGCACAAAGAATACAAACCAGAGAGTGGTTGATGATAGTGCAAATCTCCCTCATCTAAATCTGATTTAAGCACAAGCATAGACCTCAGACAACACAATTATTTATATGCTGGCTTTCTCGTCATCATCACTTGCGATGGAAAAGTGATTTTAACAAAAAATTTTGATTACCTCTTTTAACATACATAAAACATTAATAAACTCAGATTGTCTGAGTTAACTCTTTGACTGCCTTGACCAACTTTTCACATTCATAAAGCATTACCAAACTTAGATCATCTAAGTTAACTATTTGATTGCCTGGACCAACTTTTCACATTCATAAAGCATTACCAAACTTAGATTGTCTAAGTTAACTATTTGATTGCCTGGACCAACTTTTCACATTCATAAAGCATTACCAAACTTAGATTGTCTAAGTTAACTCTTTGATTGCCTGGACCACCTTTTCACATTCATAAAGCTTTACCAAACTTCAATTGTCTAAGTTAACTCTTTGATTGCCTAGACCAACTTTATCACATTCATAATGCTTTACGGGATCAAGAAGCTGAGCAGCGCATGAGCTGCAGTGGTCAGCGACTCATAGCCGACTGCTAGCGTCAGGCCAGCGAACGAAAGCTGCCAAGACCCTTCTACACCTCCACGCGGTGATCCTGGATAACAGGCTGCAGCAAGGCAGACTGGCTAAGGAGAAGGGATCGAAGAGGGAATGCTAACCCGGTACTCAAAAAATGCTTGCTGAAATCGGATGTGTTGGACCGAAAAGTGCAAATATCGCAGTCAAGGTGCAAACTACGACACAGCGCATTCCGTTCTCTGGACTACATTCTGCTACTTATGCCGTTTCAGTGTTTGGTAGTGGGAGATTGAGAATGAACGAAGCCACGCCAAGCCATAAACCTTTACCAAACTTAGATTGCCCAAATTAACTCTTTGACTACTGCTACACACCTTTCACAAATATAAAGAGCTATCAACATTAGATTACTCATGGTAATTTCTTGTCCCATAATATTATTATCTCTTTTCTGATAGCCAATCAGATGGTAGCTATTAGTTGCTTGCGTGATATTATCGAAAGCTGTATAGAGGAATCTCTTAGTTATTACTAAAGTATCTAATGATTTTCCTTCGGAGGAAACAGCTATATCCTAAATGCTCTGTGGCTATATCAAAACACTGAATTGATTCTCATTGTAAGCCTCACATTCATTCACGATTTCGATCTAATCTGAAGCATATGCCACTACATAGTTTTCTTCGACGTTAGTTCTGAAAATGGCATTATGTCACAGTTTACAGCTAAGCTGCGACATCTGCATCTTTTCGTCCGCAACATCAGATTTCAGCATGACATTTTGGGGACAGGGTATGCCCTCCTTCTTCGGTGAATAATCTCTTAGGCAAGCTGCATGACTGCAGTATGTTTCCAGAGCCGCCACTGTGAGGCGGTATATCATTTTGGTTGACTATAGGTTCCCTGCCCCTAATGCAAGCAGCCCTATTTGATTCGCTGGCTGCTGTCAGCTCATTCACTGCTGCATCTTCGACCCATGAGCGACTACAGCAGCTGACGTATTTAAAATAAAAACCTGTACCAAGCTTATACAGTGGTTAATTTGAATGTCAACACTTTTGTTTTAAACGAGATGAGGTTGGCAGTCTCAAGCGCAACTCTCTTTAGTCACCATTTACGAGATGTTTGGAAAAATGACAGTAAAGCGTTAATATTTGTATCCTGCGCATAACTCAAGCCGGCATACTAATCTAATATTATTTGGCTTTGCTGCACGATATTAGGAATATACAAGCGCGACATCATTTCTCAATTGCTTGATTGCTCATCTTCTACCCTAACAGCTCCGTTCACAGCCCGTATAAAACACTTAGTTGTGTCCTCGTCTAAGCCAGTTCTGTCATATATAAGCAAGATAAATGAATTGTGGGCAGCGTGACTTATTTGTGTCTCAAATTCTGCTTTAGTCATCCGTGGAAATGAGGGTCTTATTTCAATTCTGGATAAATCGTCCTCAGCTCTGATCAACATAAAACCCCTCGTAGCCTACGTTCAGCCTAACTGTTTCTGTTTCAGACTAACAGGAGACGGACGATGTCCTAGAAATCGACGACACCTTAAAATGCACTGTACATATGTAGTTCATTAACAGTAGGTGACAATTCATCCAGGAGAAGGACAACGGACACGCATTCTATGTTTCCTTAATTGAAGTAGGAAGATCCAGTCTCATGGGCTAGAGTAATGTGCTCAAAAACAAATGTCGCAGATAGAATATGTGCTCTTCTTCAGCTTTCGTCCTGCCATTGTTGTCGTCATGTTGTGTCGTAGCTTACAGCGAGAGGCTGAGATATCTTCGGCTTTTGGACTGAAACATCAGATTTCAGTTAGACCTAGGCTTGCCTTCTCACAGTGATCCATATTATCTTAGACAGACAGCACTAGTGTCACCTGTTTTCAGGGCGTCACTTGGAGGCGGAATAGGGTATTGGTTAACTCTTGTTCGCTGACCCTGATATAAGCAGCTGGCTATGAGTCGCTGCCTGCTGTCAGCTCATTCGCTGTTTTTCCTCTTCGGCCATTACCCATGCTTCAATAAAGCAGAATAATACTTTAACTAATAGGGAGCGAAAAGTAACATCAGAGTTTAGTGAAGAATGCCGACAAAGATCCCTTTTCATTTCATTGCTGGGCTTCTAGAAACATGCTATGTCACATCAGTCTGGCCATCGAGGTCTAAATGGAAACTGTAATCTTCATAGTTCTTAGTCGACCGGTACTTCTACACGGGCAGATGCCCCTGTGCAGGTCCCAGCTCTGGCGTGAGCTGGATGCAGCCGTAAGGAAGATTCCCTGCTTAGCCGGCTAGGCTGAATCAGCTTATTGCCCCACTTCGTTGGGGAAAGTGTCGCGGAAGGTGGTTAACGGATGTGCGAGTCCATCTAAATGGACTCAAACACTAGAGCAAAAAAGACCCACAACCTGAGGCGCCATCTATGCTCTTCTTAACAACCACATAACCATGACCGTTGCTATGCCATGTCACACAGTAAGTTGCATCTTAGGACATACTCTCTGTGGGGCAGTAGTGATATTCTTGTCCTTGTGAAATTATTGAGGAGCCTGCGTTGCACTACAGCCAAGAGGACCTTGGCCCACCTTCTCAATTACGCCTCAGGGTACAAGAAGAGAAACAGGAACCAACTACCAAAGAAATGTCAAGAATGAAATTCTCTCAGTATGAATGACTTACAACAGTAAGATCATCAACAACAACAACAACATAAACAACTGTTACAGCTACTCCTATCATAACATTAACAAGTGACAGCATGCGACTTTAAACTAGTATATCCTGCTTTGTTCTTCTTCCTAAATTCCGTAGTTTTTTTCTTCTTCGTTATCTTCTTCTTCTTATTTTAATTATTTATCTCCGTCTTCTTCTTTTCCTATTTCTTCTTTATCTCCGACCTATTCGTCTTCTTCGTTATCGCTGTCTTCTTCTTCTTGAACTTTGTCCTCTTCTTCTTCTTAAACTCAGTCTTCTTCTGTTTTTCGTTATCTGTCTTCTTCTTCTTCGTTATCTCCGTCTAGTTCTTCTTCTTTTTCTTTATCTCCGTCATCTGTTTCTTCTTCATTATCTCCATCTCCTTCTTCTTTATCTCCATTATCTTCGCCTCCTTTTATCTTCTTTTTCTTTATCTGGTCATCTTTTTCTCATACGTTATCTCTGTCTCATTCTTCTTCTTTTTCTCTATCTCCGTCATTTTTTTCTTCTTCATTATCTCCGTCTCGTTCTACTTCTTTTTCTTTATCTCAGAAATATTTTTCTTCTTTGTTATCTCCGTCTCCTTGTTCTTCTTCTTTATCTCCGTCTCGTTCTTTTTTCTTTTTCTTTATCTCCGTCTTCTTTTTCTTCTTCGTTATCTCAGTCTTCTTCTTCATCTCGGTCCTCTTTTTCTTCTTAGTTATCTCAGTCCTCCTTCTTCTTAAACTCCTTCTTCTTCTTCTTAATCTCTCTTCTTCTTCTTCTTACCCTACTGCTCTTACGGCTTCACAGAGAGAAGGTATGCACAGACCTCTGGTTTGCACTAGGTGGAAGCCTTGAGGTGCTGGTATGTTTAATTTTGTGAGTGTTTCTTTGAAACCTTCTATCTATCGTCTATCCTCTGTGCTTCAATAAAGTAGAAATTACATACTCCAAATACCGTCTGCTAGACATGTGCTAGTAGTTCACAGTAGTTCATATTTGACAAACCTCTCGACTCCACGAGAGGAACGCAGTGATATCATAGTTCTCCCTAACCTATATAAGGAAAAGTGCCGAAATGTATTTGATACACATATTAAAGGATTCAATCGAGCACATAATACACAAGAGCGATTAAAAGCAAACGGCTAATGTGAAAACAAGGCTGGAAAAAGAATACGGAAAGGCATAACCTTGAGAGTGAACCTGTGACGCCATGTTTGGAGTAGACAGCGAGATCAAAGAAAAATTCACAATGTGGAGAGGCACGTAGCCTGGAGAGGGATGGGCTCCGCCATGTGCAAAACGGCCAAAGATACGCCTATAGAGCAGAAAGCATTGAGAAAAATCAGAAATGCGTCAGTCGCTTCAATACACAACAATGACAATCATATCCCTGAGGTTAACTCTTCCAGACGGATGATTCGATATCCTGGCACACAACCGATTGGAGTGGAGGGAACTGATCATACAATCTGCAGTATTGGTGCCCCAATCATCTTTCAGGTTACGGGACTGATGATGATGATGATGCTATAAGGAAACACGGCATGACCACAAAGTAAGAACGCAGTGTTTACCAGGGAATAGACATGATTGCTTAAGAGCGACGCATTGAGTGGTGAACAAAGAATGTTTATTTGCGACAACGATTACCAGACGAGTATTTACCTGCAATAGATTATCATACATGGCGAACAACGAAACATTAAGTGAAGTAGCGGACAGCCAAGAACTCGAACGCCGGACTTCCAGATGACTGAAACGCCTTGCCATATGAGCTTACCACTAGACACGCTAACATATGTGTCACAACTGCGGTAGTCTTTCGTCATTCACCAGTGAATATACTGTAGAAGACTTACCCAAATTTCGGTCCACCTTGTGAAAGATTAAACACCTGCCTGGGGTTGAGAAGCCAGCAGAACTTGTGGAAGAGTTTCGCACCCTGGTTTCCGCCGCTCTTTGGGTTAATAAAAACAATGACTGGTTTTATCAAAGGAGATGGAATGGGTTTGAGGATAAATGGCTTGGAGTCATCTTTACTTCGCCGTTTTTTTACAGATGCTTTCCGCTTTTTGCTTGCCCTTAAAGATGATTTGAAAGATCCCTGAAATAAGAGATAATGTATTGGAAAATACTAACACTGATTTGTAATAAAAGCATAGAAAGCAATATATATCATTGTATATGCAATAGAGTATATATATATATGTATTGTATAAATACGAGAGCCGTTTACATAAGACGGGGACTTTTTTTTGGTAAGGAAACCAGTAGTCAAAATACCATTTATTTGTCGATATAGTCTCGTGCAACGTGTAATGCTCCTGTCCCAGTGTTTATGTGAATATGTGACCCATATGGAAACACAGAAACTAATGACCCTTAGAATTTGCACGATGCAATAAGCTGTTGGTAGCAAACGCGTTCGGGTTTAACAAGCCGTCTAGGCGCTGGACATGCATAATCCAAACAATGAAGAAGTGCACAGCCAAATTGATTATATACTGGTAAAGAGGAGGTTTAGATCTATCATCAACTCCGACAAAACGAGAAGTTTCCCCGGAGCGGATATAGGAAGCGACCACGATCTTGTTATGATGACATGCGTCTGCGATTGAAGAGAGTCGCAAATAAAGATGTGACTAGACTAAAGTTTGACCTAGTCAAACTTAAATCATCGAAGTGTTCCAATCAAGGGTAGGAGGGAGATTTGCTCCACTGTTGGCTCTCAGAGATGGACTGGATACCGATAGAGTAACAGAGTCTCTTAACTCAGCACTCATTGATACGGCAACAGAGATCCTGGGATGCCACCAAACAAAAAAGAAGCCTTGGGTGAAGAAAGAAATTCTAGACCTTTGTGATAGAAGACGGTCAGTGAAAAATCAAAAACATCCACCTGAGGTCTGCAGATATAAAGAGGTCAATAAAGCGATACAACAAAAGACGAGAGATGCGAAAGAAGCGTGGATATGTAAGCAATGTTTAAACATCTAAGAGATTATACAGAAATGACGCTAAAGGAGCATACAATGTGGTAAAAGAACTGGTAACACCAAGACAAGGCAGGAACTTTATGATCCAGGATAAAAGCAGCAAGTGCCTTATTGAGAAATCTGACGTACTGGCAAGATGGACAGAGTACTGTTCCGAGTTATACAACTATCAGGGACGGAACGAACCTGAGAATCCAATCCTTCCAACACCAACAACTATAGTGGATAACCAACTCATAACGAAGGAAGAGGTAGCTGCAGCGGTAAAGATATTGAGAAGAGGGAAGGCGGCCGGCGCGGAAAATATACCAGCAGAGCTCTTACAGGCAGGTGGGGAGGTAGTGGTGGAAGGCCTGACACACATCTGCAACAAAATATGGGTAACAGAAAACTGGTCGGACTTACGGACAAAATCAATGGTTATACCGTTACATAAGTCTGGAAACCTAAAGCTGTGCCAAAATTACAGAACAATAAGCCTCATCAGCCACCCTAGCAAGGGCATGCTTAGATTAATCATCGACCGATTGAAACCCAAAGCAGAGAAAATCATTGCTGAGGAGAAAGCAGGGTTCAGACAGGGAAGATCCACTTCAGAACAGATAATTAATTTAAGGCTGCTAAGCGGGAAATATCTAGACAGCAGCAACAACTGCATCATGTGTGTATTGATTTTAAGAAGGCCTTTGATTGGTTATGGCATAAAGCACTATGGGTAACCATGAGGATGTATAAAATCAACTGAAATATTATAAAGGTCCTTGAACACCTGTATGCCAAGGCGTCCAGCGCAGTTCTTGTGAATGGGAGGCGCGGGAAAAGGTTTCGCACATCAGTTGGTGTGAGACAGGGTTGTACACTCTCTCCAACTGTTTTCAATAAATACCTTGAGGGAATTATGAGGGAAGCACTTGGAGGTCACGTTAGTACTGTCAAGATGGGGGCAGAACGATTCTCTACCTTCGTTTGCCAGATGACATCGAAGGGTTGGCGGGTTCAGAAGCAGAACTCCAGGAATGGGCCAGAAGACTCGATGAAACAGCTCTTGACTATGGTATGGAGATAAACGCTGGGAAGGCCGAATTAATGACCAACAACGCCGACGACTTCAACAGCAGGATAAAGGCTAATGGCCAGGAACTCGAAGTGGTCGACCGTTTTAAATATCTTGGTTCGATTGTCAGTGAAGAAGGATCAAAATGTGAGATGTTGGCCAGAATAGTACAGACCATAGCGGCGCTTGCACGGCGTAACAAAATCTGGCAAGATAAACGGTTAGCACTATGCTCGAAAATCACATTGATCCTGTCAATATTCCTCTATGCTTGTGAGACATGGACAGTTACAGCTGACCTTCATCGAATGATACCGACCTTGGATATGAGGTGTCTCTGAAGACTTTTAAATACAAAAGAAGGAAACTCACTTGGTACGGTCACATATCGAGATCAAATGGTCTTGCAAATACGATCCTACACGGAAAAATGCAAGGCAAACGACGAAGAGGCCGTCCCAAAAATAGGTGGGAGGACAACATAAAAGAATGGACCAATATCCGACCAAACGAGTCACAGGCAGCGGCCCCTGACAGAGAAGGGTGGCGTGGGATTGTGAAGATGTCTTCATCTGTGCCCCAGAGACGTCACTAGTTACGGGATGACCTGACCTGACCAGCGTTTAAGTAATGCTTCAGCACCTAAAGATTTTTCAGTATGTCTAAACCAACACATGACAGCCCGGTTCACTTAGTTATCAGTGCCGAAATGTTGACCGCTCAAGAATTCTTCTAAAAGTCCAAATAAGTGGAAATCGCAAGGAGTGAGGCCTGGGCTGTAAGGTGGTTGTAGCAATACCTCCCAGCCGAGATGCTGTAGATGGTCTATAGTGCGGTGAGCCGTATGAGGTCGAGCGTTAATCTTGCAGGAGCAGGACGCAGTTTTTGATCAAACCAAGTCGTTTTTTTCCCGTAGACGGTTAGGCGCATCACTAAAAATGTGTATGTGCTGTTCTATGTTGATAGCGGCACAACGGGGTAGACAATTTCCGCAGGTTTCTCTCCGCCTATCACAAGAGACTTGTCACAACACCCTGTTCCATGTAAGCACTAACAGTGTTGTATTTACCTATCACAGGACTGGCCCATGGCAAATGGGCCACTTAGCAATAATAGGGCACAAGAGCCCCTAACTAATGATAGTTCGAGTACGCTATAACCCATTCAGGCAGAACTAGACCACAAGAGCCCCTAATGATAGTTCTAGTACGCTATAACCCATTCAGGAAGAACTAGAACAAAAGGTCTCGCAAGCCGACAAGTGTTGAAAGGCCACATTTTTTAACATAGTCCACGTGTGTTGCATGGCAGGTATGTGTTACATCGCCGAACGATGTTACAGGCCAGAGATGTGTTACATGACTGAAATATGTTATATGACAGAGATGACTGATTGTCTAAATGGACTGATTGACATACATGACAATAAATCACGTAGTCACGATGCATCGTAAATTTCGTAAATATTAGGTCTCAAATCCTACCGCATTCCTCTACTTGATGTAGTGATTCCCAAACCATTTTCGGTCCACGGAAGTTTTAGTGTACCAGACATTCACCACAGAATCCTTAGTGTACCAGACTTTTACCACGGCACCATTAAGTGACCAGACTTGTACCACGGCACACTTAGGTGACCAGACATTTACCACGGCACCCTAAGGTGACCAGCATTTTACCACGGCAACCTTAGTGTACCAGACTTTTACCACGGCAACTCAAGTCAGAAAATAAGCCAACTTAACAATTTCAGTGCCCAGTTGATGAACACATTGTTTCCTCGACACTTCTGTAAACCAGCCACGGCAACACATAGAGCAGCGGAAAACACTTTGGAAACCATTGCTTTGATTCATTGACAGCAGCTATCGTATGTTCGTTTTGCTTTTTAAAATACCCACTCGTTTTGGCAATTTGATGATCCATGATGGCGGAACAATGATGCTGGCGTGAATACCCAGAGTGCACTGCTCTTCGATCTGCTGCATCATGAAACACGTGGTTTTGTTGTGGTACGCGGACTTGCACCACGAGCAGCTGATGGCGATGATGTCCTGTGGAAGAACCGGACATAACAATGAAAACAGAATTAGACGATTGGATAAGACGATAAACATATCAGTCGGTGAACGTAACATTCATAATTGTGTTATGTTATTCATAGTGTCTTTACTCATTCACACCGGAATACCGTGAGACTCCAGATACATCTTTTATTGTGATGTAAAACTGTCACTAGGTAGTACATTTAGGTCAACTTTATATTTTATGTATATACGAAAGATGGCGGTTGTGTTTTGTGTACGCCGCAAAAAGTGAAATAAATACACCAGTTAACATAACTTAACTTAATTATACTGGTTTAGAAGGCTCAACATAGTCTGTATACAACCAGTATATTTCACTCCACAGATATCGAAAATACTGTGAGCATCCAATCTATTTTTGATTGCATTAACTGATGTGCTTCCACAACATTCTGCTGTAATGCATTCCAAAAATTCACCACTCTCTGACTAAAATAATATTTCCTATTATCTATTCTAGACCTGTCTTTGAACAATTTGTAGCTGTGCCCTCTAGTTCTTGTAGCCGGTTGGACTTTGACAAACTTGGTATAGTCTAATTGATCCTTTCCATTGATTAATGTATATACTTGTATTTAGTCACCTGGAATTCTTCTTCGTTCTAAACACTGACGACCAGTTTTCTTAAGTCTTTCCTCATAACTATAATTCTGAAACCCCGAGATAATTTATGTAGCTCTTCTTTGTACCCTTTTCAGCATGTTTATATCCACTCTATTATGTGGACTACACATTTGAACACAGTATGCTAATTTAGGTCTCACTAATGATTAATATAACTTGACTATTACTTCCTTGCTCTTATGTGAAATGTTTATTTTTATCATGCCTAACATGGCATTTGCCTTTTACACTGCCACCTGGACTTGCTCCCACACCTTTCCTGTATGACTCAATATTAACTCCTAGGTCCATTTCCTTTTTTATTGTCCTAATATTGTTCTCCCACATCCTGTAATTATATTCATTATTGGATCTTCCCATGCGTTACCCAGTGTTCTTTCGGAATATCAACAACCAAGTAAACAAGAAAGTTGTAAGATACGTTTAGGTATGTAATTGAGGTCAGATCAATCCTATAACCGGACTCTAATTGAGGTCAGATCAAACCCTTTAAACCGGACTCTAATTGAGGTCAGATCAATACTATAACCGGACTCTAATTGAGGTCAGATCAAACCCTTTAAACCGGACTCTAATTGAGGTCAGATCAATCCTATAACAGGACTCTAATTGAGGTCAGATCAATCCTATAACCGGACTCTAATTGAAGTCAGATCAATCCTATAACCGGACTCTACTTGAGGTCAGATCAATCCTATAACCGGACCATACTTGAGGTCAGATCAATCCTATAACCAGACTCTAATTGAGGTCAGATCAATCCTATAATCGGACTCTAATTGAGGTCAGATCAATCCTATAACCGGACCATACTTGAGGTCAGATCAATCCTATAACCAGACTCTAATTGAGGTCAGATCAATCCTATAACCGGACTCTAATTGAGGTCAGATCAATCCTATAACCGGACTCTACTTGAGGTCAGATCAATCCTACAACCGGACTCTAATTGAGGTCAGATCAATCCTATAACCGGACTCTAATTGAGGTCAGATCAATCCTATAACCGGACCATACTTGAGGTCAGATCAATCCTATAACAGGAGTCTAATTGAGGTCAGATCAACCCTATAACCGGGCTCTAATTGAGGTCAGATCAATCCTATAACCGGACTCGAAGCCTAATCAAAAGATCGTTTGGACCCGAGGTTGAGCAATGGCCTAACAAGCCGCTAACGTAAAAATCGACTGTTACAGAAACAGATTTAACGGAACAAATCAACAGCGTGTAATTTGATGATTACGGCACAAACTTACGCGCTAGATGTAAAAAACATCTTCAAGATCGGATACTAGAACGTCCGCACTAGATACATTCAGAAAAGAGGGAAGCCCAAAGAAATACTTATAAAAACAATCATCCGAGAGGGCCCAACGGTCAGGGCTCAACTATGAGCCTCAGCACCATACAAGATCTAACAACAGTGGCGTCACACCGTTCAAACTGGAGATGGTTTGTTTCTGCCTTATGCGCCGCATTTAGCGCGCAAAGAACATAGATAAATAGATATATGGCATATGTTCAAGACGATATATCTGCATGATGGCATTGTAAAAACGAATGTGAGACGATATTTAAGATGTTTTTTATTCGAATCAGTTACTATCACTCAGCCGAGTGGTCTTTGCGAGGATCGTGTGTGGCACATTAGACCTAAATGGGGCTACTACCACGCCACGTTTTAATCCATCTACGACGCAATACGTAGAACTTAAAGCCTTGCACACTTCGCCATTGACGACGCAAATAGCGATACGGAAGTGCAAACGCATTCTGGAATTGAAAGAAACGACTAGAAACAATTATCTACGTTCGATATATATATATATATATATATATATATATATATATATATATATATATATATATATATATATATACACATACACACGAGGGGCGCTCAGAAAGTAATGCACCACAAATTATTCTCAGGAGCTGCTTATTCAAAGGGAATGACATTTCTACACAATATACATGAGTATGTCATGTAAACAGGTATTATTCAATATAATCCCCATCAACTGTACATCTTTATGACAGCGCGAAACAAGTGCATGTATTCCAAGTCCGTACTAGATTTTGTCTCATCATGTAACCATTTCTTGGCTGCATGAATCACTTCTTCATCCTCTTCAAACCTTATCCCACAGAGGGCATCTTTGAATGGATCAAATAGATGAAAACCAGAGGGTGCCAAATAGGGACTTTAGGGTAGATGAGGTAGTATAGTCCCAACAAATTTGGTGATTGCTTCTCGTGTTGCCAGACTTCTGCGAGGGCGCGCATTGTCGTGAAGGAGAAGCAGGTCTGCTAGATTCTTGTACAGCCGAGCTCCGCGGAAACGTCGATTATCTTAATATAAACCTGCGAATTGATTGTCTCTCCTCTTGACATCACATCCACAAGAATCACACCTTCAATATCCCAAAAGACGGTGATCATGACCAGCTGAAGGAGTTGTCTTCAATGTTTTTCTTCATGCCGATTTCTGGTGATGCCACCCTATGGGCTGTCTTTTTGTCACATGATGTGCCCGGGTTTCTTCACCTGTAACAATATTAGCCAAAATGTTCTCTCCATCAGTATTGAAACGCTCCAAACGCTTCCGAAGAAATTGATTTCCTTTGCAATAGGTGGTCATTTGTGAAACTTCGAGTAACCCATCTTGCGCAAACCTTAGAAAATCCGAGTTTTTATAAATGCTTTTGCACTACCAATGCTGATTGACAGTTGTAAGGCCAGTTGTTGAGTAGTGAATTGCCTATGAGTAAGAATCATGCCTTCAGGGCATGTCAACATTTCGCGTTGGTGGCTGTGACAGGACGACCACTGCGTGGCCGATCATGCAGCTCCGTATCTACACTTCCTGATTCTTTGATTCTCTGAACCCAGCAATTAACTGTACTCCTGTCGACTACAAAACTTCCATAGACATCACAATGATGCTTGTGAATGTTCAAACCGTTTCCTTCTCTGCAAAAAGACATTATATCACAATTCTCTACTTATAACGCGCTAGTTGCTTACCATTTCAACGGTTCAGTGAAGTCGTATCTTTTGGTCGATAGCGGTGCATTTTGCTACACACAATCGACACATGCCATATTTGAAATGTACATAATTTCATGTATATATTTTCATCATCAGCTGAGAAAAACGATGCGGTGTATTATTTTCTGAACGCCCCTCACTCACTCACTCACTCACTCACTCACTCACTCATTCACTCACTCACTCACTCACTCACTCATTCACTCACTCACTCACTCTCTCTCTCTCTCTCTCTTTCTCTCTCTCTCTCTCTCTCGCTCGCACGCACGCACGCACTCACGCACGCACACACACATATATATATATATATATATATTATACTGAAAATGTCGATACCGGATAAGATTCAGAATGTAGAAATTCGACATAAAACTTTGTTTCGGGACGTTGTGGAAGCAGTGATATCAAGCAAAGATCGTTGGACTGGACATGTGGTACGCATACATGACAACAAATGTACTTGTAGAACAAAGTTTTGGTGGCCGTATGTCGGTTTACATACACGGGGCGGTCCACCTATGCGATGGCGAGATAAACTAACCAAAGACCTAAGCTCGCATTGGTACAACACTGCAAAAGATTGGGAGATAACGTAATAATATCGGCTTCCTCGCAGTAGACACATATGCCGGACTGATGCCATGGATAATGTGACATATATATTTATATATCATCAACATCAGGTGCCCTGCCGGTTGACGTTTGCGATGATGGACCTCCATCTATTTATATCACATGTGTCGTTTACCAACTGTTCATGATTTTCACACATGGCATTCCCTTAGGATGTCCATCTTCTTCTCTCTCTGCCTTCCTCTGTCTCTCTTTCCTGCTATCTTTCCCGCTGCCTCGACGTGCTCCAAGCCGCCTCTTCTCATAACATACCCAAAAAATGGTGACTGTCTTGTTCTGTTTCTCGCAATAAGTTGTCTTTGTTTTGGAATCTTCTCAAGTACTATATTATTAGTCTTGTTTGCAGTCCATGTTATTCGCTCCATTCATCTGTAAAACCACATCTCCGTTTCTTCCAAGGATCTAAGCGCTTGCTTGCTTGCCAATTGCCAATTGGAAATAAACAGTATATGCTAGCAATAATGGACACATAGTGCTGTGTACCTTTCGAGTTCTCAATACCTGCCAACATACGACACATGTGACGCTTGGATGAGTACAGCCATTTATCTTTGAGTATGGGCCTACCGTGGCACGCACCCATTAACATTCCTTATTGTCCATGTCATTTCTAATATTCTTCCGCTAAACTGTACCTCTACAGCTAGAATGATGTTTGTGTTTCTGCAAACATTGTGCAAAAATTCAATTCCATAGGATATATTCATATTTATATACTACCTAATATCCCCCCCTCCCCCTCCCTCTCTCTCTCTCTCAGATCGATTGCCAATGACTTGATGGCCCAAACAGAATGGATTAATACAGATATTTCCCCACAAGGGGAGGCGATTAGGTTGCACATAGTATTCCACGCCGATGCAATGATTTTCCACTTCAATCGCGTCAACATATCGTCTCTCCAAACTCCCATTTCCCAATTTCCATTTGTGCCGAGCAAATATTGGCACTCGTCTGGCCGAGGGCTTTAGTTAGATCTTAATTTGGGGTGGACTATAACAGCTTTAATAGATGGATGACTTCCTTTACGTGTCAGAGAAGTATCAATTGCTCCATACAATGTCTTTATCTTCCCTTACATATTTACCATCTCTGATCATCTCGTATATCATCTTACGTCATCCTAATAATACAAGATGCACATCGTCAGCGAAGATGGCCTAGTATCAGACGTGCTGTGAGATGTAATCTCATCTGACTGTAAAGATGTCGATCGGTTCGCTGTTATAGAGAGGTAAGGCACTCGCCTCTAGAAGCATTGAATGAAAAAGGTGTGGGATCGAATCCCGCAGATTTCAAGCGAACCCTGGTCTCAATGTAGGCGGGACCATAGTGCCTGCATTCTGAATTACCTCCAGTCGTCTTTACGTATGCCTTTCCACGGGGTCAAAGTAGTTCGGGATAAGAGAGTGAGGTTGATGACCAGCGCACCTCTTCCTCATTTTAATCCAAACACATGGCAAGTTACATCATCAAGCCAAAACAGTCTATTTATGTGGTCATCTTCGATTGCGATTCGCAATTAACAAAGACCAATCCTGGCACGGCAGACTCTGCTGCAGCGCGGACAAACATGTAAGAAGTCGGTTGTGGAGTTGTGGCTTCTGTTCTGACATGGCCCCGCTTTCTCTCAGCCTCGACGATATGGTTCCTCTCTGTGATCTGATCATCTTTGGTGAATCTAGCGCGCCAAATGCAGCGGTCGTGAGCAGGAAACTCACAAGAGGAGACATCAGTGTTACAACTTTTCAGAGACACTTTCAAGGAGTCTCTGTGACGTTTTATCTGACCCCCTGATGAAAGTCTGACTGTTATGAGCTGACCCGTATATCAGCTGTGTGGGTGGATGTAGTTGTCTATCATGTGTCATTAGCATCCCCGTTGTATACAGTTGACCCTTATTTTTTCCAAGCCATCCTTTTGCTCTAAATCCCTGGTATATGGTGTTATAGATTCGGCAGCGATAACATTTGGTGGCGTTCCCATATGGAACTTCTTCTACTTCTTCTTCTAGCCCGGTGAGGTTCAAGAAGGAGACTTCGTATCAGATCTTTAGGATCCACGCTACGGAAACCACTACCAAACGTGGCCTTTACATAGAATCCACATGGGAAGAGAGGTAGACCAAGAACCACCTGGGAAAGAGATTGTGAAAACGAACTTCGATCCATGGATCTCAACTTGAGAGAGGCAGACAGGGCACATTAAGACCGAACTTGCTTGATGAGAGTTGTCAATGGCATACTCTTATCCTACGCTTGACGTCTTGTTACTGGTTTAGAAGACTCTGCAAGGTGTGTACAAAACCAGTTTAATTTACATGACCTTGCTCTAAAAGCTATGCGCATCCAATCTATTCGTGAAATTATTAATTCTCCACTACTATCTGTGGCAATGCATTCCAAGCATTCACCACTCTCTGACTACAAAACTATCTCCTAAATATATGATCTGGACCTTTCTTTAGTTAATTTGTAGCTGTGCCCATTTGTTCTTGTAGTGGGTTGTATTTTTGAAAAACTTGTTATAGTTTAATATATCGATTCCTTTGATTATATTATTAACCTGTATTAAGTCACCTCGATTTCTCCTCTTTTTCAGACACTGTAGGCCGGTTTTCTCTTTCCCCACAATAGTAATTCTGGAATTCCACAAAAGTTTTGTCGCTCTTTTTTTGTATCCTTTCCAGCATGTTTATATCCCTTCTACGATAATGACTCCACACCTGTACACAGTACTCCAATCTAGGTCTAACTTATGCTTTATACACTTTGACTATCACTTCCTTGCTCCTTGTTTAATATTTCTTTTTATCATATCCAACATTGCATTTGCCTGTTTCACTGCTACCTGTACTTGCTCACTCCCTTTACCTGTATGATCTATTATAACCCCTAAATCCCTTTCCTTTTTTATTTTTCTAATATTGTCCGCGCCCATTCCGTAATTATGTTCCATCTTGGATCTACCCATGTCGATGACTACATCTATCTACATTAAACTCCATTTGCCAGCTCACAGACCGTTCTAGAATTTTATATAAATTCGGCCTCAATATATATACTTCTGCTTTTGATGAGACACTACTGCATAGCTATTGGACAATCTAGATAAATTACATCTATTGTCTTCCCTTTATCGATCATTTTAGTCCCGAAAGGAGCCAAGAGTATTGATGATGTCGATTAGCAGCCAATTAATAAAGGTGTAAGAGACAGTCAGAACACCAGATCTCTCATGGGCAGAGTACAAGAAAATGGCCCAGATATGTATGCTGTTCAGGCCATCTATTGAATTTGTATATTCAACCGAAACCAGCTTGATTCAGTCAAGTACGTCATATATCCTAATATAACTAAAATAGACACTGCAGTAATAACTAGGAACGTTCGAATCTGTTTAGTCTGACACCAGTGGCGTAACCACAAAGTAATTGGCCCCCAGGCACGAATAAAGTGCAATGGTCCTTGAATAATGGACTCGAACGACCATAAAAACATATACAGTAATGATCCATTCAAACGACTACACTGCGAATCCAAATAATAATGGAAGCGCCTCCAAACAGGGCTGATTATACAACATCGCTAATTACGCAACTACTCAACGCAACCAATGTTCTTTTGTTTTTATATTTATTCACAAAACAAACAACCCAAAAACAAACAGCCCATGAATGCAGTTTTCTAATCTCACATATAAAACTTATTCATTGTCTCCCCTTGCATTTCCAAATAATAGCGCCTTTTTTTGGGTAAAAGTTCTCATCACGTATTCTCAGTTGTCACTATGCATGTAGTACATGTGGCTCATATCCTGAACCAGCATGCCACATGCATTCCTCACAGTACATCCCAGCTACAGTCACTGATAGGAAATAGTACCAATAGTATTCAAGTAACAGGCCTAAACACGAATACACATACACGCGATTGTGTGATTCTCTCCACCTCCCCCCCCCTCTCTCTCTCTCTCTCTCTCTCTCTCTCTCTCACATACACACACACAGAGGCATACATACATACACACATAGTCATACACACACAAAAAGACACACATGCATATATATATATATATATAAATATATATCGCATTTAACAAACAAGCACGTTCTTTGCAACCGACAACCTTTTTGTCAGACAGACATACAGACACACATCCGACGCACGAATAGAGATATGACCGATATGGATGGGTGGATATGAAAACAGAAAGACAGACAACAGGCAGACATCGAGGCATGACTTGAGTAGACATAACCAGACAGAAAGTTAGATAAACAGACAGCCAGTCAACAGACCGACCGACAGACAGGCAGAAAAACAACCAGCCGGCAGGCCAGATAGACAAACAGACAGACTGACTGGCTTGACTGACAGAAATGCATACATAAATACAGACATACAGACTGACATCCACACATACATACTGACATACAGACACACATACATACATATATACAAGCAGACTGACATATATACAGACTGACTAACTGACATATATACAGACTGACTAACTGACAGACATACATATAGAATGACAGACAAAAGTACATAATGACAGCCATATATATATATACAAACATACATACATACATACATGCATACATGCATACATACATACATACATGCATACATGCATACATACATACATGCATACGTACATACATACAGACGGACAGACATACAAATGTACATGCAGAGAGACATACATAGTGATAGATATACACATTGCCAGGCTGACAAACATGCATACATACATACATACATACATACACACATATATACAGACAGACAGAGAGACAGTCAGACATGGGCGCAAACAAACAGACAGGCACGCACGCAAACAGACATGCACAGACAGACATACAGACTGACTGAAGATGATTACATGTCATGAATTTACCTTGTTCTGGAAAGAAAACCGCTGCTGAAATGACTGCAAATAGAAGAAAAAAAAACATAAACTTGAATCAAGGGGCTTAACTCGACGTGAGAACATCTCAGACATCAGGTTTCCAGGAATGACAACTACTTAAGGGGATCTAACGGATCGATATTTTAAGCTTATTCAAACACATTTTACATTATTTCTGAACAGTGCATAGCGAAGTTTCAGGAAATCGAGCCTGGTTTGAGGAGAGGGGGGCAATTATAGAGTTGTTTTTTAATGCCTGCGATAAGTATGTTTACACTGTAAAGGGAGTTAATTGACATGTTGCAGTAGCTTTTATTACATCCTGAGCGTGCTGATGAAGGTCGACCGGGGTCCTCCAAGCTGTTGTGCTATCCATTTTTTTCATCTACGTGATGTTCACTACTGTAATCAGACATTCCCCACCTCGTTAGACATACTGTCATGAAAGAGCTTGTCTCCAAGAAAAAATGCTGTAATGTATCAGTCGGTTTGTGGCAAAATGAAGAGCAGTATAGTTACAACATAAACATAGATGAAGCGACGATATAAAGAAGAGACGAATAGACAATATGGCTTGGCTTGGCTTCGTTCATTCTTAATCTCCCACTACCAAACACTGAAAGGGCTTAAGTAGCAGAATGTAGTCCAGAGAACGGAATGCGTTGTGTCGTACTTTACAGCTTGACTGCAATATTTGCACCTTTCGGTCCAACACATACGACTTCAGCAAGCATTTTTTGAATACCGGGTTAGCATTCCCTCTTCGATCCCTTCTCCTTAGCCAGTCTGCCCTGCTGCAACCTGTTATCCAGGATCACCGCGTGGAGGTGTAGAAGGGTCTTGGCAGCTTTGGTTCGCTGGCCCTGACGCTAGCAGTCAGCTATGGGTCGCTGACCACTGCAGCTCATGCGCTGCTCAGCATCTTGATCCCGAATAGACAATATAAACATATAGGAAACGGCAATACAAAATGAGATGATCATATAAATAGAGATGAAACGATCGTATAAATAGAGATAAAACGACAATATAAATAGAGATAAAACGACAATATAAAGATACATGAAATGGCAATATAAATAGAGATGAAGCGATCGTATAAATAGAGATGAACGAATAATATAAAGATACATGAAATGACAATATAAATAGAGATAAAGCGACAATATAAAGAAATAAAAAACGACAAATATAACGAGACATGAACGGACAATATAAAGAGAGAATGAAGGACAATATAAAGAGAGACCCAAGGACAATATAGAGATAAAAGAACAATATCTTCTTCTTCTTCTTCTTCTTCGTTCATCTTCAGACCTCAACTTCAATGAATCTAACGAAGGTAGTGGTCGACTCAAGGCTCTGTACTCTTCCGTAAAGCTTCTCGTGGAAGGACACTGGTTGTTGCCAAATGCTACTTCTTTTGTCGGTATATAGTGGACAGAACTGCAAAATATATTCTGCCTTCATAGGGGGCTGTGCCGCAGGTACAAAGGTCTGTAGTGCCAATCTTGAACTTATTGTACAGACGGCATCTAAGTCTGTTGTGACCTGTGCGTAGCTGGAGAATTATCACATGGTCTCGCCTGGAGAGTTGATGGTAGGCATCATTTTCTATGTGGCCAGGGTGGTCCTTTTTCCATTTTGCACTGCACGTTGCCCTGATGAATGCTTTTGTCTCATTGTATGTGATTTCTGGATCACTCTGCTGCAGGATTCCTCCCTCTCTGTCGAATCTGTCCGCCTCCTCGTTGCCTGGAATGTTGCAGTGGGCTGGTATCCACTGGACTGTGCTTTTTTTTTTGATGCACTGGGACAAGCGTTCGAGTGAGTCTGCCAGAGCACAGAGTTCATTTTTGTGCTGGTTCTTGAGCGCCATTAGCACTGCGAGGGCGTCTGTGAAAATGGCCACTTCCTTTTCTGCCTGCTCCTTATGGTCTAAAAGGATTTCAGCTGTTTGTCTCAGGGCACTGGCTTCGGCACTGAAATTGCTGCAGCGTTTCCCAGTGGCAAATGCTGCTGAGTATTCCTTGCTGTTTAGTTTTATAGTGATGCTTCCTCCCTCGTTTCCAATGGCATCTTTGGCTGAGCCATCCGTATAGGCGTGCGGCAAGGCTGTTGGCGGAAATTTTTTGGTGATGTAATTTGTAACTATGCGTTTTTTTTCTGTTCTTCTGTGTCTTTTTGTCTTCGATGTTGGGGATATTGCAAATAATATCAGGGAAGGGTCTTCTTTTCCGGAGGCAGTGGATGGAGCATGCTGGTATTTGTTTTATTTTTTCGTTTAAGAGTGCAGCATTGTTTTTAATCTTTTCTCTTGCCTGCACTGTAAAACTTTTCCTTTTTAGCTTGCCGCGTCCCAACCCATTTAGTCTGTGATGCATCGGGTGGTCAATAATTCTTTTGAATTTTTCCGCTTGCTGTATGATTCTGCAGTCTCGACGGTCTTCCATTGGCAAAGAACAATATAAAGACAGATGAAAGGACATTATAAAGAGAAATGAAACTACAATATAAAGAGAGATGAACGGTCAATATAAAGAGAGATGAACGGTCAATATAATGAGAGATGAAAGAACAATATAAAGAGAGATCAAATGACAGTATAAATATAGATGAAATTACAATATAAAGAGAGATGGAGCGACAAAATAAAGAGATACGAAACGACAATATAACGAGAAATTAAACTACAATTTATAGAGATGAAAGAACAATATAAAGAGACGAAGCGAAAATTCAAGTGGCAATATGAAGACAGATGAAGTGACACTACAAATATAGATGAAGCGACACTATAAATAGAGCTGAATCGACAATATAAAGAAACATGAAGCGACACTATGCAGAGAGATGACGCGACAATATGCAGAAACATGAAGCGACAATATACAGAAACATGAAGCGACAATATGCAGAAACATGAAGCGACAATACAAAGAATCAAGTGGCAATATAGAAAAAGATTTTAAGAGAGATAAAGCGACAATATACATATATGAAGCGAAACTATAAATAATCAAGCAAGAATATAAAGAGAGATGAAACAATAATACAAACAGACATGGAGCAGCAATATAGAAAACGAGTGGAAATATAACGAAGGATAAAGATGAATTGTAAAGGGCGATCAAGTGACAATCTAGAGATCGATGATCGATACAACGACAGATGAAGTGACAATAAGATAAAGATAAAGTGGCAGTATAAACATAGTTGAAGCGACACTACATACATCGACTGCAAATAAAGAGAGATCAAGTGACATATAAAGAGCGTTGAAGCTTCTTCTTCTTCTTCTTCTGCGTACACAGTCAGACAGTAACCATTATTTTTTCGAAAAAAGCGGCGGTCATCCTGAGGCTCTCGCCACTGCCATAGAGCTTGTCTTGCAGTTCCACTGGTGATGGCCACATCTGCTCTCTCTGATCCTCGTATGTCGGGCAGTTCTGCAGCAGATGTTCAGCGGTCATTTTACCGGTACCGCACGGGCATTCGTCGGTACACCCTATCTTCAATTTGTTGAATAGGTGGTACCTCAGTCTGTTGTGGCCAGTGCGAAGTCTGAAGACAACGACCTGCTCTCTTCTGTTCAACTGGTAATAGGCATCGTTTTTGGTGTAACCAGTATGTTCGGTTTCCCATGTGTTCATGTATCTGGCTTTGATAAGCCGTTTTGACTCTTCGTACGTCATACTGGTATCTGTTTGTGGTAGTCTTGCACCTTCTTTTGCCAGTCTGTCTGCCTCCTCGTTGCCTTGGATGTTTGCAGTGTGACGGAACCCACTGTACCACTACCCTTTTTGGTGCGGACTGCTGGCACAGTTTGCAGAGTGCTGCTCTTAAGTCATTAAGCTCAGTGTTTTTCTGGCTTTTTAGCGCTGTGACTACGGCGAGAGCATCTGTCAGCAGGACTATATGGCTCTCATTTTCACTTTCACTGTGTGTCACCAGAGCGTTGAAGCGACATACACAGATAGATGAAACGACAGTATAAATCAACATGGAACTGCAATATATACATCGAATGAAAATGTAACGATGGTGCAAGAGACATTAAAAAGAGGGATCGAGTGGCAATATAAAAAGCGATGAAGCGACAATGCAAATTTTTTCTTTTTGACAGCGTGACGAGCTGGGCGTCTCAGACATCCTGGAGCGTGCTAAAGGCTCACCCATTCTGAAATTATATGACCACACAGTCTTCCATACCAAAATAATTGTGTGTCCAGCTATCACTTGGTTGGGTGCAGCTTTGTTGTTTTTTATGGTCCCAAAAAAGGACCTTGATGCTGGTTTGTGAGTTTGGTGAGGCAATTAATGAATTTGCACAAACCTCACGGAGGTTACTGTTCCATTTTATGGCAGCATTATTGGCAATTCCTAGCTCTGATTTACAGAAAGCAATGCTAGTCATCTCTTTACTCAGTACATGAAGAGAATAATCTCCCTATAGGACAGACGTGCGCCCTCTAACCATGTGCCAGAACGAACAGGAATGTCCTGCTGACATGTGCGACCATCTCTAAACGATCTTGGTGAACTGTGAGAGACATTACAAGTCATGACACGTTGTTTAGTACACAGTCCGACGGTGCGTATAATTCGTCTTTCCTGCGAAAACTGCACACAAAGTTGTTTTCTTGCGGTGCAAAAAATCCATCTTCCACGTACGGAGATAGATCTGAAAATGACATTGGTATACCACGCGACTTAAAAATATGGTGCTTCGTGTGGCTACATTCTACTAAATTTGACCTATTATAATCCGTGGGTGAATTAACGCACAAGTACCCATGTGGCGATAAACTCGGTAGATTACTCTAGCTTGGCTACAGTTTCTGTGTCACCCGTGCCTTGCACGTGGCGATCGGTGGTCGCCGCTTGTGGATTCAGTGGGAAAATACGTCGACTGATGATGTAACGGACCCACACTACAATTAGCCCATCTGTTATGTAGACAGTGGTTGTGACAATTCACGAACGCTACAGTGTGCACATATGTAGGTGTGCACATGTGTAGGTGTGCACATATGTAGGTGTGTAGATATGTACGTATGAGTATATATATGTGGACATTTTAAGTTACACTTATGTATGTATATATAGGTTAAATATGTATATCCCTTCTGCGGGCATCCTCACCACTATATATTTACACTTAATATAATTATACTACTACTACATCAACCTTATTTATCTATAATTATTTAATCAATTATCTACCTTTCTATTATTCTTCTGTTCCTGAGCCTACCACATACTCAACACCTAATTGACTGCGAAGGCTTAGAGGGCACAGGTGAGACGAGGGATCTACAAGGTGACACACAAATCAGTGAATCGCTTACAAGTTGGAGTACATGGCTGCGATGGAAAAATATATGAGAGCGGGCAAAACCTGATACACCAAGACCAGACGGAAGGAAGTCAACACAAGTGGTCCTCACAACAGAAGGAAGACCCTTTTCAATTAATTTATATTGTACTCTTAATCCTTATGTATCAAGTATATTGTTTGTCATATTTCCCAATCATTCCATTTCATTCATTCTCGTTGTACACCTCACTACACTAATATCTTCATAATTGTGTATAAAATGTATGATGCGGTTTTATTTTTTTTTTAAAATAATTTTTAAAAATAAAATTTATAAAAAAAAAATATTTAAAAAAAACAAAAAGGGGGGAATATATATATTTAAATCAGGAAATAAATAAAGAGATCCGAATCAAGTATGAAGGAAAATAAATATACTCAATCCCAAAATAGTCCCAGAAAAACAAATGTGCATATTTATGCAAATACCTACGGCGGACAACTAGGATCATCAAAAGCGAGGAACAACGGGAGGAACATCACGGAAATACCAGGCTAGGTACAAACAGATACACACACGCATCCAAGCACTGGTTTATGCGTCTTAATATCGCCCAAATTGACTGCGGTATGGGGCGGAATAGGCGCGCCTCCGCCAGTAGAAACTAGTGAGGCAAACACATAAAATAAAAAAAATAAAAAAAATTTAAAGAGCTATCATGTGACAATTTAACGAGATGAAATGACGACATAACGAGAGATGAAGCGACACTATAAGAGATGCAATGATAATATAAGATCGATCAAGTGACAATATAACGAGAGCAGAAGTGACAATAGAAGAGCGATCAATTGATAATCTTAAGTCTGAGAACAATCCAATACATAATGAAATATTATACGTTCTAAACACTAAAATCAAAGCCAAAAAAATTAACAAAAAAGATGAATCATATTTGGTACTGCAGGTCTGCCTGCTCCCCCAAATGAGCTGATGGATTCAATGTAAATGGAGATATGCACTATTTAAGAAGCAATGAAAGCTTTATAATACACATTTGCGTGATTCCTCGAGAACGATCGAAAGAAGAGACCGATGGAGAAGATTAAGATAATAACTAAACACAGAAATAAAAAAGAAATTAGCGGGTTAAAAATGACAGAGAATTTGTATATTTGAAGCGGATACAAGTAGAGTTTGAAATAGAGAATTAGTGGAAGGAGAAGTAAGAAGTAGAAGTTAGAAATTAAGAATAGACGTTTCTGTTTAGTTTCTAAGAATCGACGTCACTGCACTCCGGAATTACCCATAGGTGCGCAGGCTCTCTCATCTAATGGTGTAAGGTATGCATGCTGATGGTCCCTGTAGCTCGCTGGTTGTACACTCTCCTGCTCCGTCCTCTCATGCACCCCACTCCGCTTGAACCTCGATTAATGTCGAAACTTTGCAGTCTGTGGATTGCTGCATCTTTTGCGATGTCCTCATTCAGCAGGCGGTCATTGATTGTTTTCAAAATGTCACTTCTATACATCACTAATGTGCCATTGATGGGAGCTTGTGAAGCCATGATGTCAGCTCTATCATTACCCTGAAGCTCAGCATGAGCAGGACAGTAGATCCTAGTCAACCTCTAGAGATTTGAGACCTCAACAGCTGCTATCCACTCGTATCTAAGCCATCCCTTCTATACCTTATGAAGTACGGCTTGCGCGTCTGTCACGATGACTGCCTTTGTTACAGAAATCTCAGATATCCATTTCAGTGCTGAGGTCACTGCTCCCGTCTCCATTCTTATACTGGAGAAATAGACGTTATAAATTATAAGTCAGGCATCGGGGAACTGAGACGCTAAGTCCAGTCAGGCAGAGCATACTGACCAGGATGTCGCGTCAGGGTCAGGCAGAACATACTGACCAGGACGTCGCGTCAGGGTCAGGCAGAACATACTGACCAGGACGTCGCGTCAGGGTCAACACACTGACTAAGACCACAATCTCTCTTCTATCTAGCGTTCCCTGGAAACAGGCTGGTAGACAATATATGGATCGATGAGATCCCCCTAGTAGTGAGTGCCACGCAGATGAAGCCAAGCATAGCACAACCGCCTGAAATACCGCATTCCACCTTCAAAACCGCTCTCGCGATGTGAGGAGAACTACTACAACTTAACGTCCTTTTCAGGGCGCACAAAAGAGTAGACCTACTCAAAGTGGGCATTTAACAATTCAGAAATCAGAATTATGAAGAAAGTAGAAAGAAAGACGGATGAGGGAAAACGGATGAGGGAAGAGGGATGAAGAAAGAAGGATGAACAAGAAAAAGAAGATGAAGAAGTGAAAGAAGAAGAAAAAGAAGAACAAGAAAACGAAGAAGAAGAAGATGAAAAAGAAGAGAAAGACGAAGAAAAAAAGACGAAGAAGAAGAAGAAGAAGAAAAAGAAGAAAAAGAAAATGAAAAAGAACAAGAAATAGAAGAAGACGAATGAGGAGAATGAGGATGAGGAGAAATGAGTGACTATGAGAAGTGAGAGATGATGGGGTCGAGCCCACCACTGGGCACTATTGAATCAGTCCATATTAGTTATCATCTCTCTTATTCTGTCATCATCTGGCAATCTGGACATATAATGATTCAAACCCCCCCCCCCCCCCCCCTCTCATATCATTGAGTCATGTGCTTCTCTGGTACAAATAATGAGCCAGTCTGAAAGGGAGTACGGGAGTGATAGAAAGTTTGGATTGGGCTGAGAGAATGGACAACGAAGTGTCAGTTACCCCATGTGGACATATTACGTAAACTGACAATGGGCAGCACGGGAGAGAACTATGACATTGGAGACGCCGTTATGTACTTCCCTCCCACTGTGCCTGTTCTCTATAGGATGTCCGCCTTTATAGCTAATGACATTTTTTTCCAAGAAGAGAGCAATGAACCATAAAATCAATGTGCCATATGGCATTATTTCAGGCTTCAAGTAAATCAGTCAAATGTCATATCCCCCCCCCCCCCCCCCAATTATATGTCAAGGATCGCTAAGATATGCAGATTGCATATATTCATAATTTTCTTTTGTGATCATATGAGGCCTTGGAGATGAGATGTTTCTGAAAACTTTTAAACGTCACGTTCAAAGATCGAGTTACAAATGAGGAAATAAGAGATAGAATAACAACAGCAATAGGGCCCTTTGAAGACCTCATGGCAACTGTCAAAAGAAGGAAACTCGCTTGGTACGGCTACAGATCGAGATCAAATGGTCTTGCAAATTCAATCCTCCACGTAAAGGTGCATGGCAGACGACGAAGAGGCCGTCCCAAAAAGAGACGGGAGGACAACATAAAAGAATGGACCAATCTCCGACCAGAAAAATCACAGGCAGCGGCCGCTGACAGAGAAGGGTCGCGTGGCGTTTTGAGGATGTCTTCATGTGTGCCCCAACGACCTCACCGGTTACGGGATGACCTAACCTGATTATATGATATGCTAAATATCATTCTCTGGTTGATCAGTCTCAAGACTGACTGTAAGGTTGTCTGAGCATGTCTCTCCATTTGACCCTATCCTCTGGTTGATCAGTCCTAAGACTGGTTGTAAGGTTGTCTGAGCATGTCTCTCCATTTGACCCTATCCTCTCGTTGATCAGTCCTAAGACTGGTTGTACGGTTGTCTGAGCATGTCTCTCCATGTGACTATATTCTCTGATTGGTCAGTCCTAAGACTGGTTGTAAGTTTGTCTGAGCATGACTTCAATTGTGTGTCGCTCAATACTACAGGGATCTCATCAATCCCTCACCTTGTTAGCCAGGCTGCCATGAAAACAGCCCGTTTCCAGGAAGGGCTACCAGGAAGCCAAGGTGAGGGTCTTGGCTAGTATGTTTTGCCTCTCCATTTGACCGCATTATCTACAGCTATCTTCACTTCAGCAACGGTTCATTCTTTAACGTATTTGCATGCCTGGACTGTAAAGACTAGTCTTGGACCCCCACTTAGTCGTCTTCACCTCTGAATCTTGCCCTTTAGTATCTCCTGCAGGAAACGTTCATGCTGCAGATTGTGAAGCAGTCAAATCAATCGTCGTTTTTTGTATCATTTTCAATACGTATCCTTATGCGCCTACCTCAGAGAGGACAGTGTCACTGGCTCTTCTTTCTGTCCAACACCCGTTCCATTTTCTAGGACATCACTAAATGGCAAACACTTGCAAGACTTTTCATTCTTCTTTGCGAGAGTATATGTCTCAGGCCCATACAGTGCAACTGGCCATACACGAGACTATTCTTTTCCTCAGTTCTGTTCTGGTATTCTTTGAGGTTTAGTAATTCATGTTTTCCCCTGAACACATTTGTTTGTCAATGCAGTCCTTGTCTTAATGTGTCTTATATAGTGCATCATCTATGATTGTTTGCAATAAATATGTGAACTTCTGTACTTTTTCGATTTTTTCTTCATTTCTGTTACCAATCATTTGCCCGTGTTGCTTGACATATGTACGAATACTGGTACTCGATGCTTACATACATTTTCTTATGTTGCTTGACATATGTACGAATGCTGGTACTCGATGCTTACATACATTTTCTTATGTTGCTTGACATATGTACAAATACTGGTACTCGATGCTTACATACATTTTCTTATGTTGCTTGACATATGTACGAATGCTGGTACTCGATGCTTACATACATTTTCTTATGTTGCTTGACATATGTACAAATACTGGTACTGGATGCTTACATACATTTTCTTATGTTGCTTGACATATGTACGAATACTGGTACACTATGCCTACATTTATTTGCCGATGCTGCGTGGCAGAGATACGAATACTGGTATTCGATAATTATCAATCGTTTGCGTATGTTTCTCCATAAAGGTACGGATACCGGTAATTGATGATTACTGTAAATAGAAACTATAACAATCCTGAATCATAAAAAGCATACACGACAGCCACAAAATAATATGATATATATACGGATACTTGCAACTTCCGAAAAGTAACGTACGGATGCGAGACATGGTGAACCAGGGAAACCCTACAGAATAAGAGTGGATCCTACAATCCTAAAATGTTACAGGATGGTGTTCACAATTCCATGGATAGCGAATGAGAACAACGCATACATCCTAAAGGAGCTCGATATAGAACAAAACTGGAAACAACATTACGCCTCGATAATTAACTTAACTTCGACCACATCAAAACTCACAATGGTATATAATGAGCGTTATTGGATAGTATGGTACCTCGACAAAGAGGCAGAGGCAGACAGAGGAGAAGATGGACAAGGGGCACTACAGATGCTCTGGGGTTGACACTGGCAGAGGTGGGAAAGCTGGCGAGGGATCGAGTGTTATACATATCGTCTGTCGTGAGTGAGAACGACGTTCTGTAAAGGACATCCTACATGATGATGATGTATAAGGATTTTACCTTTCTATTCTATATCCCTGAAAAAAAAATGTGCAACAGTCACTCTCCACCACTGCGTATTATTCCGTTTTCACTTTTTCGTTTTTACATATTATAGACGTCATTGTTTTGATCTTCTACCGATCTACGCAATGTGTTCTTCTGGCCTTCACGCTGTTCACTTCCCTGCCGGTTCCAATATAGGGCATATGTAGTAAAATACTGGTTAGGGTTTCTTCCCTACTACGTGTTCGTTGCATTTTTACATTCTATTGTTAGTCCTGAGTTTGTTTCCCGCCATAAAACTACAGCACAATATTGCTCACTTGAGACTAATTTATCTTCAGTAATGTGTCATTAACATGTATATTATATACTAAACATGAGATAGGAAATTAACATTTGGTCATGAAAATGTGGAGCCGCGTAGTCCAGTGGTTAGCGCGCTTGCTTCGCATCTGAGTGGTCCTGGGTTATTCCAGACCGCAATGGCTCCCGGGTCGACCCAGCCTTAAATGGGTACCGGTTCAGTCCGGGAAGTAAAAGCGGCGAGGGAGAGGACATGGCTACCGCCCTCATATAGCCGAGCCTTTGAAATGTGAGATCGCTAACACCTCACACCCCTACGGCATGAAACCACACTGATCGAACAATGCTAGCCAGGCTCAGGGAAAATATACTGACCAAAACCCCCACCAAGCTTAAATGCAATCCACTCTAAAAAATACTGTTTTGTGGCACGATAGCTAATCGACGTGATTCTTTTAGTAATGAGCGACACGCAGATGAAGCCAAGAACAGCACACTCGTCTGGAGGACCCCGGACGACCCCGAAGAAGAAGAAGAGCAGCAGCAGCAGCAGCAACAGCAACAGCAACAACAACAACAACAACAACAACAGCAGCAGCAGCAGCAACAACAACAACAACAACAGCAGCATCAACAACAGCAGCAACAACAACAACAACAACAACAGCAACAGCAACAACAACAACAACAACAACAACATTCATAACTGAATGACTAGAAGACCGGAATAAGGATATTGCACTTTCAAGGATTCAGATTAGTGTGAAAGAGCTGTCTGAATCAGACAATCCCTTCCAGTCAAAGATAATTCATGTTGAAAGACGTTCTTGAAGTGTCAGTACATTAGCGTTAATACGTTTCACACTGTATATATAGATGTTACTAAAAGCATGTGAAATTTAAAACTACAATTATTTTCAATGAAATTATTAACATTTTGAATGTTTGAACAAATAACTGGCTTCAAACACGCCGGAAATGTCATAAGTGCTTATCAAAACGGCGGCACTTCCGTGATAAACAACATTCTTGAGTGTTAACTTGGAAATCAGAAATAGCTTACTTGTGCACAAAACATGGGAACAGTGATATTTTTGTAGCTGTGTTTTGTGGCAGTGTTTCTTGCCACGTGTTTGTTTGAAAAGACCCAGCTTTGCAACGATGTCTTCCAATGTTGGCACAATCCGATGTCTGGTAAGTGCTCTGAATGTCAAAGTGAAGAAATTCAACCAAACGCCGGACAACGACTGGGGTATGTTAGACTCTCTTATTGTAGCCAGATGCCTCGTCATGTAATCAGTGGCACGTGGAGACTTCTTCTTCTTCATCGATCAACTGATGCTATGCTTCTTATCCGGTGAGGTTCACGAAGGAGGTTGTGCGTTTCAGGTCTTCGCTGGTCCCCCAAAGCTTTTCGAGCATGGTCGCTTCCCCAGGCCAGACTACCTCTCTTTGGGCTGCATAGGTAGGACATTCTTGCAGAAAATGTTCTGGTGTTTGCTTGGATGCTCCACAATCGTACATGGCAGTGTCTCTGAGACCCATTCTGTGAAGGTGGGTCTTGAGTCTAGAATGTCCCGTTCTGAGTCTGAAGATCTTTGTCTGCCCATCTCTGCCCAGTTTATCTAGGCTGTCATTTTCTGGCTTGTATTCTTTGTGCTGTTCTCTCCATTCTGTCCTCGTGGATCGTTTGATGAGTGTCTTTGCTTCTTTATAGCTCTGTGGATGAGGAATCTGCTTGACGCCTCTTCCGGCTCTTGCGAACTCATCTGTGCGCGGAGACAGCATGCATGTGAAAATTTAGTCATATAACATACCAACACCAGGAGTACTGCTCTGGCATGTCTCGCCTAGAAATCACGGTGACTTACTTTCGGAAGGTCGACACAGGCGATCAGGAAAGGTTATAATGGAGTTGGCAACCCCAAACCTAGAAAAAATACACTGGCACAGACCACACGCACACAGGACAAAGATTATATTTTAATGAGAATCTCAATTTTAAAATTTTAAAAAGGAAGCGGACAAAATATTCTAGGAAGTTTCCAATCAACGAGAACACTGCATCAAGTAGCGGCGAACATGCATAAAACAATGAACTATACATAATTGTATAAATTACAACGATAAGGAATAATCTTTCATTAAATTGGATCAACTAAGGCGTAAATATAGATGTCCAGTGGCTCAACCATTTTAGATGTGCATATGACATTGTGCTCATCAGTCATACGATTTATGAAGCATAGTCATTGAACGACCGAAATAGGGTAAGCAGGACAGCTGGTCTGAAAATAAAGAAAAGTAAAACGCAATGCCTCAGAAAACATTACTGCCCAAAGCAGGACACAATCTGGAAGACGAACCAATCGAGGATATCCAATCCTATTTTTTTGTATCCAGGCCAAGCAATATATATCAACCACAAAAATGACCACGACATCTCTCAACGAAAATCAGCGTGGTATTCCTTTAATTCCCTTTCGCCAATACTACAAGAGATAAAAGACACCACTGCAAGAACAAACACTTTCAGTTTTATGGTTATTCCAGCAATGATTTACTGATGCGAAGTGTGGAACTTGGAATAAATAGATGCGGAGACGAACCGAGTCAGAGAAAAAGGAAAGACACGTACTAAAAATGTCGATACAGGATAAGATCCCAAAATAAGAAATTCGACATCAAACTTTGTTTCGTGATGTTGTGGAAGCAGTGGTATCACGGAACATCGTTGGGCTGGACACGTGGTTTGCATACCTGACAAAAGATGAACATGTGGTTTGCATACCTGACCACAGATGGACACGTGGTTTGCGTACCTGACCACAGATCGATACGTGGTTTGCATACCTGACAACAGATGGACACGTGGTTTGCGTACCTGACCACAGATCGATACGTGGTTTGCATACCTGACAACAGATGGACACGTGGTTTGCATACTTGTCAGCAGATGGACACGTGGTGTTTGCATATCTGACAACAGATGGACACGTGGTGTTTGCATATCTGACAACAGATGGACACGTGGTGTTTGCATATCTGACAACAGATGGACACGTGGTGTTTGCATATCTGACAACAGATGGACACGTGGTTTGCATACCTGACAACAGATGGACACGTGGTTTGCATACTTGTCAGCAGATGGACACGTGGTGTTTGCATATCTGACAACAGATGGACATGTGGTGTTTGCATATCTGACAACAGATGGACACGTAGAAAAACGATTTGGTGGCCATATGCCTGTGCACGTGCACACGGCCGTCCACCTACGCGATGGCGGGATGAATTTACCTCAGACCTTGGTCCGCATTAGTACAGCACTGCAAACGATCGGGGCTCACACATTACTATTGTTGGCTTCCTTGTATACAGCATGTTTGCCGGACTAAAGCCGAAGATAATGTGAATGTCATTTGGAAATAGAAACAAAAAACGAACTCGTTTTAATGAGAATGCTATGGAACGAGTCAATTTTTCCCTGTTGCCACATTAAACTATATTCTTACAATGTAAGCTATTCATTAAATGTCATTGTTTTGTGTATGTTCTATTGTTCTTGTTTTAATTGCCACTCTTCACTTATATTATTTTGGACCGTACTCCACAATTCTCTCCCCACCCGGCAGTTAGAATGACCGTTTCGTCTACTCCCTCACGCACGACACCCTTTGGCTTCCCAAGTCGTCTGCCTCCCCGTGGGTGCCAATCTAGCGCATGCCATGGTGACTTGATACATACTTCCCGTGTCCTGCAACCTCACATAGGGATGGACCAGAATTCAGCTGCTGTGGAAGCGCTTTCATTTGCTGCCATGAGATCTGCCAAAGTACATTGTTCTTTCAATCTTGAACAGTTATATAGGTGTTACGGGGTCTTGAATGGATCCACAATCTTGGACAGTTATACAGGTGTTCGAGGTCTTGGATGGATCTGCAATCTTGGACAGTTATACAGGTGTTCGGGGTCTTGAATGGCTCAGCAATATTGGACAGTTATACAGGTGTTCGGGGTCTTGAATGGCTCAGCAATATTGGACAGTTATACAGGTGTTCGCGGTCTTGAATGGCTCCACAATCTTGGACAGTTACACAGGTGTTCGGAGCCTTGGATGGCTCCGCAATCTGGGACGGTTATACAGGTGTTCGCGGTCTTGAATGGCTCCCCAGCCGTAGACATCGTCGCCCACATATCTCCATTTGATCAAGTTCGATCTATATTTTGACACTCCTTTTCGTTACCTGTTTCTGGCTCTTGGCCCATGATTTGACATTCTATGACGTCGGAAGCTCTTCTTTGATCTCCATCTTCCCCATAGTTTATCTTTGACGTCATTTTTCGGTGCTGTTCTCCCAGGCTGGTGTTCTGTTACCTGTTCATGGTTAAGAAAACGTGTCCTTAATTTCAGTTGCCCCTCTTCTGGATTATATATTTTTAAAAATGGTTGTCTCTGATCGCAGGAATGCTTTTTCTTGTGGACCTCTGACGTAACCCACTTCTTGATTTCTGGTTGCACGATGTCAGCGATTGTATAAATCATTCTACTTCGTGTTGGTTTAAGGCACCTTGTTACAATTCGACATGCCTCATTTACTATCATATCGACGTGTCTCGTGTGTGCTGGCTCCTCCCAAACTGGCGCGGCAAATTCTGCAGCAGAAATGCACAGAACGAGGACCGATGTGCGCAACATTGTTGGTGATGCTCTCCATGCCGTGTTTGTTAGCTTTCGCAGTATGCCATTTTCCGCGCTAACATTTAGTTTTACCGGCGTACAGTGTTCCTTGTAGGACAATGTGCGGTCCATTGTAATTCATAGGTACTTAGGCGTATCGATATGTTCAAACGCATGCCCCTCTCAACCTATCCGGATGTGGACTTGTTAAGGGCAGTAAATATTGAAAATTGTAAAACAAGTTATCTAGTACTACCAAGAATCATATACACGAGGGAGAGAAGAGAAATAATGGACAGGTGGAATATACTTATCAACACCCCATTTCAAGTCTTCGTTCTTGCACCTGAAAAATTCTGTCACATCAGTCTAGCAAACAAAGGAGGGACAGACAATGTAATCACCAGAGTGATAAGCTTACTTAGAAGCCTCTGGTTGTACAACAGCCATGAGGATCCCGGTCTATTTTCTCAAATTCATTTCAGAATTCAAGAAGAGCCACTGTAACATAATAATAATAATGTTCGCGTAGGCGTCTGAGACCCGTTGCGTCGGTCGGTCACATCCATGACCCACTGCTGTGGCGTGGATTCAGACTTCGTCTAGGGCAGTGGAGGAGGTTGATATCAACTGGATCCCTACTGTGTGAGGGACGGCCTCTTCTGCGCCTCCAGCCGGTCGGGTGAAGACTTTTGGCTCTAAGGAACGACTTGTGTACTATCTTGTGGGCCAGGGTTTCCTGGTCCAGCCGAAGAACGTGACCAAGCAAAGAAACTCGGGGTCGGTCAAGTGTTTCTGATATTGGAAGGAGGCCTGTGTTAGCAGAGACCTCCACGTTGCGGATGTAGTTATGCCATCAGATGCCTAGGATACGCCGCTGGTTGCGCATGTGGAAGACCTTCAGCCTCGACATGTCATGTTTGTGTATTACCCCGGTTTCGTAGCCGTAAAGAAGGACTGGGACCACGAACGACTGGTAGATGTGGATTTTTGTTTCAAGGGTGATCTTGCTGTTACTCCACACACGTCGGGGGTCGCGCATAGCAGATGCAGGTAGTCGGATCCGCCTTGACATATCGGGACCGCTGAGCTCATCGGAGGATATCATGATGCAGAGAAAGATGAAATCGTTGGTGCCCTCTACAGCGTGATGGTGGGTTTCAATACTTTGGGATGCTGTGTCGGAAATGGGGTTCTGAACTTTGGTCTTGGCCCAGGGTATAGAGAAGCCTAAAAGGCGGGGGGGGGGGGGGGGGGTGTTTCGCTGTCTAACCCAAACTGTAACCGCTAATAAATAAATATCGCCAAGAATGAACTCAACTCGGTTTTAGTAGCTTCGGACAACACCACAAAGACACGCCAGGCGTGTAGACATATAATACGTACACTCACTTACTTACTTCCCCTGTCTTGGGGACTACGTCAGACAAAATGCTTCCAATATTCAAACACGTGGATTGGCATGTCACTCGCCCTCTACATGTCATCCATATTGCGCGTTTTCAGAAGGCTTGGGGAGATCATCAGGTGGTATGAGTCTTGTATTCAGAGCACGTCGATGGTGATTGGCAACAACATGAGGGAAGGAAGACTAACGACTGGTAATGCAAAATATACTGATTAGACATGTTAGTCAGGTTCCGGCATAAACATACTGGACAAGACCCTCACCTTGGCTTCCTCGTAGTCCTTCCTGGAAACGAGCTGTTTTCATGGCAGCCCGGCTAACAAGGTGAGGGATCGACGTGAACCCTGTAGTATTGAGCGATACGCAGTTGAAGTCATGCATAGCACAACCGCCTGGATCACCATGGTCCCCCTTCATCAGCACGCTCGGGATGTGAAGAAAGCTACAGCAACCCGCCACTTAACGTCCTTTTCAAGGCGCACAAAAGAGTATACGTACTCAATGTGGGCATTCGCAAACAACAAAAACAAAAAAAGGAGGGATGTTTTATAATCCATGATACATAGGTAGAGCTTTGGTGGTGAAATAATTCAATCAATCAATCAATCAGTTAATCATATTTCCTTAACCCGAAATGGAATGTCCAGTTACAGTCATCAGCTATCCAATGCTATACCTGTGATTATAATTTTTTTTTTTTTTAAATAAGTAAAGAATTAGATTGAGTTAGAAGTGTAGAAGAAAGGATGCTGATCCTTACCGTAACCCAAACCCTTATAATAGCCATAACAATAATCCTAAACCAAACCCTAACCCTAATCCTAACTCTAACTCTAGCCTTAACTCTAATCTTAATCATAGCCATAATCCTAACACCAAATTTAATCATAATCTTAATCATAACCATAATCCATAACCTTAATCCTGTCTTTAATCATAACTTGAACCCTAACCCTTATCCTAATCCTAACCCTAACCCTTATCCTAATCCTAATCCTTATCCTTAAGAAAATGCATCAATTCGCGTCTGTTCTCGCATAATATTTGACACACCCAGCAGTTAGTAAGTGGACTATTCTCTGGCGTCATTGCCTCCAATACGGTACTAAAAATAGGTATGTCTTTTGTTAGTGGTGAATTAAGACGCAAGTGCCAAGCTATGATTATCCCGTTAGTTATTGCACGTTTGGCAAAGGCAAAGGCCGCCGTCCATCGTAGACGATGATGGCATAATTAATGTTGCTAGCGCTATTTTTAGCAAGGATTAACTGCGCTACTTTTCATTCTCACTCTCTCGTCTCGAGCCGCCCGACCCCAGTGGCAAGTCACGGACAAGACGACTAGGGGCGACTACGAGACTCTGCATCAAGCATCCACGAAAAAGACGGTGGAGTCCGGAGTCGAACCCACACCACCTGATCACGAGGCCGACGGCCTAACCACTTCGCCACATAATCCCACATAATTGCACGTTTAAACACAAATATAATACTGTTTTGTTAGATTTTTTCATTTCCGAATTCTCTTCTAAAAAACTGCTTAACGCCCTTTAAGCTTGCTGTTGAGTGTGTCTAGTAAAAGGGTATAATAAGGTTGATAATCGTTGAGCTACAATTAACAGCGTAATGGCATATCATGCACAGCTCGTTAGAATGTTCTCAATCAAGTGCCATCCCTAGTCGTCTAAGACAGAAACATTATTTCAGGGCAAGGGTCACTGAAGAGGAGGTTATATCTACATAGCATTGTTATAAAGTGAACAACAAAATACGTGGTCTACTGCTATCAAGGGTGGGGTCCCTTAAAGAAGTAGTATCATGGAGTACGATTTTTCGTTAGTATCCTCTTCCTTTCTCCATTATTTATTCTGGTTTGATCCACTAATATGTCATGACATGAAATATAGACTGCACGGTATATATGTCATGACATGAAATATAGACTGCACGGTATACAAAATTGTCATGGGAGATGAGAAATATGTGAAGTGGAACGTTCTGGGTTTTTTCTGTTTTTTGTTGTTGTTTTGTTTGTATTTTGCCTTTGCCTTATTTCTCTATTCCCCAAAGGCAATGTGCGTTGCACTGCGGTTTTTATTTTGCGCCTTTCGGCCCAGTGCTTCCGAATTCGGCATGGATTTTATGTAAGGGTCTCCTTTCTCCAGCATTTTATAATGGTTTTCTTTCCCGGGGTAACGGTCGGTGCAGTGACTGGCTATCGAACCCAGGGGACGGCGTGGCCTAGTGGTTAAGTGGCACGGCTCACAACCCGAAGGTGCTGGGTTCAATCCCCATCACAGCACCGGCCGTTACCCCGGGGAAGCAAACCCTTAGAAAATGCAGGAGGAAGCAGAACCTTACATAAAATGCATGCTGAAGTCGGATGCATTGGGCCGACAGGCGCAAAATAAAAACCACAGTGCAACGCACACCGCCTTGGGGATTAGAGAAATAAGGCGAACGAAGAAGAAGAAGAAGAAGAACCCAGCACCTTCGGTTAATAAGCCGTGTCACTTAACCACTAGCCCAGGCCATCCCCGAACGTTCTGTTGATGCAGGCTATGGGAGATGAGATGTAAGTAGAAGGGAGCGCTCTGCTGATTTTCTTCCTCTATAGCGTTCATTATCATCATCATCATGTAGCATGTCCTTTGCAGAACGTCGCTCTAATGACAGCCTGTCTGTAGGAAACTCTATCTTCCGCCAGTCTTCCGGCCTGCCCCAAGGTCAAATATCCTTGATGTACTGAGTCCATCGTCTTCTCGGTCGGCCCCTGACTCTCTTCATGCCTTCCATAAACACTCTCTCCAGTCCGTTGTGTCATTTGATGTGTCAAAAAAAACCTCAGTTTTCAGGGTCATTATGCTATTTATGAGCCAATTCTCCTCCACATCCAGGTCTTGCCAGATGGATTTGTTTGTTTAGGTTTTTGCCTACGGATTTTCAGGACTCTTCTGTAGCACTGTGTTTCTAAAGCACCAATCTTCGTTCTTATTGTTTTTGTAATCGTCCATGTTTCACATCCACAGGTTGCCACAGGAAAAATACATGTTCTTAGGATCTTCAGTTTTAGTTCTTTGTTTGTATTATGCCATAGGTTCTACATACTCCTTATCTTCTGCATTGCCATAATCAGTCGTCTTCTTACATGTGAAACATGGCGTTTTGTCATTTAAATAAAACAAAACAAAACCACATTTGAAAAGAACATATCTGTTTGTACTACACTACCGATACGGAGAAATAATTCTCACTCAAACATAATCGTATAGAATGTGACAGATAACATAATCTTATAGAATTTTGCAGATAAAATTACGAGAAGTCAATTATTAGAAGAAAAAAAAGGAAAACAAAAAGTTGTCTTTATATCTGTGGATCTGTCGAAAACAATTTGAATTAATTCCACACACATTTCCATTTGCTTCGGAATTTTGCCATATATGGGAGGAAAATTTATTTGTTCGTTACTACAACATCGAGTCTGGAAGCACTAGGTAAATATATGTGCCAGTTAATTATGTATAACATACAGTTGACATTAACGCACAGGGAACATATGTCAAATATACTAAAACTCCATGGACTTTATTTCGTGTTTTTGCCTTGAAATTTGGTTCTAGATCTTTCAGTGTTAATTTACTTATTCACTTCGAATAGTGGATATATTGCCTCACAATAATTCCTAAAAATGTCACAGAGCCGGTATATTGCCTCACAATTAATCCTAAAAATGTCACAGAGCCGACATATGGGCTCACAATATTTACTAAAAACACTGAGGTGTCGATATATTGGCAATTCAACTATTTCGCATTGAGCCAAAGAACTGGAGCTCACAGGCTTCTAGACCAATAACCAGCTAAATGAATCGAGCAATCTGCAATATATTCATGTTATGAGTCTTGGACACACCAGGAAACCAGATGGTTGACAGAATGCCCAAACTTCAAAGAACGATTGGATAGACAAAAAACACACAGTAACACGAATTATTATGAACAATACCAGGATCATCTTGATAAACAGGTGGGCGAAGGGGCAATGGGCCGCAGTGTATTCAGCCAAATATCACTGTCAAAAAGTAACGATGCCATAAATAAATTGCATAGAGGAAACCACAGTCTCATCTTCCAGTTCTGAACAGGACGCATCAGTCAATAGCCACGTGAGTCACATCAATGCCCAGCACATGGCCTTGTGCAGACATTGTTCTCACTCTGATGAAACAGTCAGACACCTGCTCATTGAGTGCAAGACACTTGCGGACACGGGGAACCTATTCTTATAAGCACTGCCAATGCACTGTTTGGAGCAGTGAAACAACTGAAGATGCCATGCATCTGTATACGAATGACAGTGGGCGTCCAAGAGCAGGCGTGCTCAACATATATGACATAAAAAACAACAATAACAATAACATAAGCCATGGACATGTATTGAACTTGAAGCCGTCCAATGTTTTTCTGTGACTCCTCTCTGGATTTAACCCACGTCACTGGAGTATGAGGTCCCACATGAACAACAGTTCAATAAGTCCTAAACAAAGGTAGCCAATGTTTGAATCAATAAATCAACAAATGCCAGGACATGTTCTCCAAAGAAGAGCTCACCTTCTATGATGCGTTACAAAAGATTGTAGCATTTCGCTGTTTTTAGTTTTGATTGACGGATCTAAGATCTTCTTCTTCTTCTTTCGTTCGCTTTAAAATATTGTCTATATCTGCAATGTTGTCTCTTGTATAAACTTCACTGTCTTTTGTAGTTCACACACAGGTCTATAAAGCTTCTCTTCCAGTGTTGTTTCTATGGGCCAGTGAGATTTTCTCTGTATATCATATTCGGGGCAGTGTTGTAGTATGTGCTCTGCTGTCTGGGGCGCCTGTCCGCATGTACACATGGCTGAGTTGCCAATCTTCATTTTTGTGTACATGTGGCTGCGGAGTCGGTTGTGTCCTGTTCTAAGGCGCAACACAACAGTTTGCTCTTGTCTGTTCATGTTATGGTAATCGTCTGGTGTTACTGTTGGTGGCTTTCTGATTGATTTGATCATCCTTATCTTCTGTTGGTATGTAACTGGCACATCTTGTTGCTCGTCTGCAGCACCCTCCTTTGCCAGTCGATCTGCTCTCTCGTTTCCTGGTATTCCACAATGAGAAGGTATCCACTGCATGACAATCTTGCGCTGGTTGCTCAGTTCAGACAGTAGAGCCTGTATATCTGTCAGTTTCTCAAATTGAAGTGCTTAGAGTGCTGATTGTGCATCTGTAAGAAATACTACAGGTTGTGGACCGACATTGGTGTTCAACAGTTTCTCAGTTGCCACCTTGATTGCCTGTATTTCTGCATCATATATATGACAGAATTTCCCAGTTGGTACTTTGACTGTATGCCTAATGTTGTTTGGGTATTCTATGTACACTCCCGCTCCACCATTCTTTACTGCATTCTGTGCTGACCCATCTGTGTATACTCTGATCCAGAGGTCTTGTGGGTATATTTCATCCAGGAAATTGAGGATCACTATCCTACGTTGCACACTGTTCTGTTCATCCTTGTCTAATATTCCTTTCATTTTTGTTTGAATGCATACTGATAGTCCGTGCTCCTCTCTCCAAGAGGTTTGTTCTGGCACAGACTTTAGGGGGATGTCAACTTCAGGTAGATCCATAATTTGTCTGCGAAGTCGTTTCGCCTGATGCATAAAACTACTTCTTTTCAGTCTTCCCATTGCTAAATTTTGAAATCTGTCTTTCATTGGATGGCTCGGCATGCAGTGGAACTTTTCTGTCTGTGTTAATACCTTTGTGTCTCTGCGCTCTCTTAGTGCTTGTATCCTTCCCATTTTCTCCATCTCCACAATAGGTGTTGATTTCATTGCTCCTGTAATGACCCTAAGTGCCTGATTTTGCACCTTATCCACCTCTTTTAGGGTAGTGTTTGCTGCGGGGCACCACGCTGCTGACCCTTATTCCAGATGTGACCGTATACCTTGTTGGTAAATTGTGTTAAGAATTTGCCACTAGCACCCCATGTGGTTCCACTTAATTTTCTCAGGATGGCTAACTTCCTCCTGGCTTTTTTGGCTGCCTTGTTGACGTGTTCCCTCCATGTCAACCTATCATCAAATGTAACTCCAAGATAGGTGGGTTATTTATCTTCTTTGAGGTGTTCTCCATTTATCTTGATAACTCCAGCTTTTTGTTTTGGGGAGAGGGTGAAAAGCGTAGTGCTACATTTTTCGGTGTTAATGTTTACACACCATCTGTTTGTCCATGAGGTCAAGGCATCAATAGCTCTTTGCAGCATTCTGGTGGCCACTGTTGCTTGCTCATTTACACACCATATTACCAAGTCATCTGCATACATTGCAACTTTTGTTCCTTGTGGTAGCTCAGCAATCAAGTCATTGATGAAGACTATGAAAAGTGTAGGGGAAAGAACTCCTCCCTGAGGCACACCATGACGCAGTAGAGTTTTCTTACTCTTGAGACCATCTAGTTGGACTCTGGCTCTTCTGTTATGTAAGTATGCTTTTATCCATTTGTACATCCTACCCATCACTTCATTATTTCTCAGTTTCTTTAAAAGTCCTTCTTTCCAAACCTTATCAAAAGCTTTCCTTAAGTCTATCCATGCTGCTAATACTAATTTCTTGTCCTGGAATGCGCCCTCGATCTCTTGTGAGAGGTATATTGCCTGGTCTTCAGTGGAGTTGCATTTCCTAAATCCTGCCTGTTGTGGCACAAGAAGGTTTTGGCTCTCAAGATACCACTGGAGCCTTAGGTTGATGATACGTTCCATTGTTTTAAAAATGCAGCTTGTGAGGCTGATTGGTCTATAGCTGGATGCCATGGAACTGTCTTTCCCTGGTTTTGAGAGTGGTATCATGATTGCTTCTCTCCAGGTCTGTGGGACTGTACCTGATGTCCAACAAATGTTAAAGATCTGAAGCAGCTTTGTTTTTGCTGCTGTTCCCAAGTTCTTGATCATCTCATTGGACACTCCATCTGTTCCTGGCGACTTTCTCATTTACAGTTTGGATATTGCAAACTCCAGTTCTTTGTATATGATTGGTGTCTCCATAACTTCGGGCATGGCACCATCTCACTCTGTATTTTGTCGTTCCTCACGAACACTTCGTTGTTTCTCTCTGTCTACTTCAATGTTGCTATCTTTTGCAAAAGAGTCCGCAAAGTAATCAGCGGCTTGTTTGCCTGTGAGGATGTTTCCATCTTTGTTTAATGACGGATCTAAGATGATTTCACCTCCTATCCCAGGCACTTGTAAGTAGTTCACATTTCACTATGTGTTTTGTCGTGCTGCATTGTTGCTGAAACCTTGTCACAAATGACGTCGACTCTAAGGTCCTGCAGTGGATATCGACTGAATATGGCAGAAATAGACGTCTTTTCCTTAAACACTAAGCTGTCGTCCCAAAAAACCCGTCGCAACAATGGTGTTGCTCTTGGTATGACAGCCATATTATAAGAATCTATGCTGTTTGATACGAGACCCAGTGACATCAAAGGGTTTGCTCTTGATTGTGGAACCCCAGTGACATCAAAGGGTTTTCTCTTGATTAGGGAACCCCGGTGACATCAAAGGGTTTGCTCTTGATTGGGCAACCCCGGTGACATCAAAGGATTTGCTCTTGATTGGGGAACCCCGGTGACATCAAAGGGTTTGCTTTTGATTGGGGAACCCCAGTACATCAAATGGTTTGCTCTTAATTGGGGAACCTCGGTGACATCAAAGGGTTTGCTCTTGATTGGGGAACCCCGGTGACATCAAAGAGTTTGCTCTTGATTGAGGAACCCCGGTGACATCAAAGGGTTTGCTCTTAATTAGGGAACTCCGGTGACATCAAAGGATTTGCTTTTGATTGGAGAACCCCCGTGACATCAAAGGATTTGCTCTTGATTGGGGAACCCCGGTGCAAGAATCGCATTGGTTGTCGTGGAGTTCCTGGCTTGAAGACGAGACCTCAGGCGAATCAGAATACACAGACACTGCAGAAGTAGAGGAGCATGGCAGAAGGCCATCAGACGAGTGAAGACTAGGATATTGGCAGCGGGCAAGAGACATTTAGTTTGTTAGTTTGTATCAACTTTAGTTAGATATGACTGTGTTAAAGTATCTAGAATCGACAAAAATGAAATGGCCCTTGGGTTTAATAGTACAATATAATGACATGTGGGTTTAATAGTACAAGTGATCTGTGGGGTTAATAGTACAAGAGCATGATCTGTGGGTTTAATAATACAAGAGAATGGCCTGTGTGTTTAATAGTACAAGAGAATGACCTGTGAGTTTAATAGTACAAGAGAATGACCTGTGGTTACTACTTGCACAACGCTCATGATTGACAGTAGCTATAGTTTCCCCATGCTAATATTATTGTTATTATTCGATTTGTGTATGGAAAAAAGCATTGCTTTGTTAGTGCTGCAGTTGCAATAATCGGTAGAATGTTATAAAACGCATTGCGATTAGACGATAGATAGCTGAAAGCAAGAAAGAATATAGAGAGTAACATGTTACACGCAATCGCAGTGAAGAATCAAAATGATATTTATTCCTGTTGATTCCAGACATGTCAGGAGTCTCCATTTTCGCTTTGAAATGTCAGAATACGTTATAAAAATTGAATGACAGATATATACTGATACTGTTTTAGCTAGATGGATGTGTCTAATCGCCATATACTTTCCCATTTCCTTTTGAGATGGAAACTTGCATGTGATATACTCGATGACAACTCCTACATTATAATTACTCTTCTCGTTTTCAAATTCACAACCACATACGTCTTCATGTATGTATCTTTCTGCTTTCCATTTTCCTTTACCGCATCTGCCTGTTCATTAACATTGTGTGCTTCCTTAATTACATCAATTAATCCTTGTTTAGAAATGAGATTTTCAGCACATTTTTCTTGTTTCAATTCTGTGTAAGTCCAATGATACATTATCTGAACAAACAATTAATTCAAATAGAAATATAGTTTGGTGACCTCTTTGTCGTTTTCTTCTCGCTCATCCTCACCTTTTATTTCTTCTAGACTCCTGCTTTGTGAGAACACATTTCACAGATGGAATGCATCGTTGTTATTTTTATAGAAGAAGAATCATAATAATAATAAGAAAATAAACAAGAATAAAGTGTACATTCTGTCAAAATATTAGAACACAGTTGGACGCGCTAGTTTCCCTAACTACTGCCGTGAGTCAAGTCAGGTGATCTAGACTAGAGCACACAATCCCATGCAAACTCCGTTACCTAGGTGTTAGCGTCGCCATTAATTATTCCGCTAGTAATTCTATGTCCACTTCAGTTGATTGGTGTGTTATTTAAAAACTCACCTGTTTGGGTAATAGAGGCTATTTGTATTCGGGATCTCCTTTTGAAGAAACCTTCAAGGTGTTCTTTTGCTAAATTTATTTTGTTGCATTTAACTTGGATGTTACTCATGATTCTGTCAAACCTGTTGACAATACCTTATTTACTATCACGCGACTCTTAATTTATATTAAGAGTATTTTCTTATCCCTGTTTTCAGGGAACGTTACATGAAAGACAAATCCTGACATTGGTCAGTGTATTGTGCCTGACCCTGACGCGACGACGTGATCAGTATATTGTGCCTGACTGGACTAGCGCCTCAGTTCACCAGAGGGCCAGGCAAAACACACTGATCAGATCATGTTAGTCAGGGTCAGGTAAACCATACTGGTCATATCATGATCGTCAGGACCAGGCAAAACATACTGATCGGACCATGTTAGTCAGGGTCAGGCAAACCATACTGGTCAGATCATGTTAGTCAGAGTCAGGCAAAACATACTGATCAGATTATGTTAGTCAGGGTCAGGCAAAACATACTGATCAGATTATGTTAGTCAGGGTCAGGCAAACCATACTGATGAGACTATGTTGGTCAGTGTCAGGCAAAACATGCTGATCAGACTATGTTGGTCAGGGTCACGCAAAACATACTGGTCAGACTATGTTAGTCAGGGTCAGGCAAAACATACTGATGAGACTATGTTAGTCATGGTTAGGAGAATATATACTGATCAAACTATGTATCTTTTTTTTCTTCTTTTGCGTTCGTTGTCAATCTCCCGCTACCAAGCCCTGTACATGGCTTTGCAAGTCGCAGGATGTAGTCGGGAGAACGGAATGCGTTGTTTTATTAGTTTACAGCTTGACTGTGATATTTGCAGATTTCGGTCCGACACATCTGTCTTCAGCAGAGAAAATGTTAGTCAGGGTCAGGAGAAATATACTGTTTAAACTATGTTAGTCAGGGTAAGAAGAAATATACTGATCAAACTATGTTAGTCAGGGTCAGGAGAAACACACTGATTAAATTATCAGGGTCAGGAGAAATATACTGATCAGACTATGTTAGTCAGGGTCAGGAGAAACATTCTGATTAAACTATGTTATTCAGTATCAGGAGAAACATACTGATCAGACTATGATAGGGTCAGGAGAAATATACTGATCAGACTATGTTAGTCAGTGTCAGGAGAAATATACTGATCATACTATGTTAGTTAGTGTCATGAGAAACATACTGATTAGACATTGTTAATCAGAGTCAGGTGAAACATATAGATCTCACTTCCAAGTTCCCCCTGGAAACAGGCTGTCTCACGGCAGTCTCGATAACGAAGTGGCGATTAACACGCTGATCAGCATCTCATTGGAATGTAGCCAGAAGGGGGGGGGGGGGGCACGGTCCACTGTCTCAGATACGCCTCTGAATATAACCCGACAACAAAGAATACCATCAAGAGTATCTAACTCGTACGAAAATCATTAGCAACAGACACATGGCAGTTTGTCTAACGAGGTGGGGATCGACACTGCGATCCCCATAGTGGTAAGCTGACTGAGAAAAACTTCTGTGATATTTTCACCTTTCGGTCCAACACATCCGACTTCAGCAAGCATTTTTTGAGTACCGGGTTAGCATTCCCTCTTCGATCCCTTCTCCTTAGCCAGTCTGCGTTGCTGCAGCCTGTTATCCAGGATCACCATGTGGAGGTGTAGAAGGGTCTTGGCAGCTCTGTTTCGCTGGCCCTGACGCTAGAAGTCAGCTATGGGTAGCTGACCACTGCAGCTCATGCGCTGCTCAGCATCTTGATCCCTTTCCATAGATTTCACACATATCTCCACGAGAACGGGTTATGTAGCAAAACACGCTTGAAATATTGACGGCAAGACGGTAGTTGGCTAGGTCTCAGTGGCCTACATCAGTCAATGACGTAGACAACATTACTCGAGTAATGTGCATAAAGAACAACAGACAGGTGGGTATCGCTTGACATCGTATTTTCTTTTCAGTTTGGACCACTCAATGCAATTTGGGATCGTGGTCTCGGCTTCATTGGAGCTAATTACGGCCATCCCCCCATTAGCCTAAACGATGTCTTCTTCTTTGTGCCAGAGACGGCAGCAGATGTTGCATTTCACACACTTTCAAAAAGCACCTAAGCGTGTGACCTGTAACATATGCTGGCGGTTATTTGAATGAGTGATAAAAGAAATACCACAGTATGTTAACAATACATTAGGTAGTGAGAAATCCAGTGGGCAATTGAATATTTTACACAAGCCCACGCACACACATCATCAAATAAAACAAATTAAATGTAGATCCAATATGAACACATAATATTAAATTGAAAGAAGTTAATCCCCATCATTATATTACTCTCACTCCAGATGGCGAGGTATATGTCCAACAACAGATTCTGTTTACTATTATAAGCCTGACCACAGTTATTTGCAGTGTGGTTTAGATTGAGCTGCTTATCGAGTGGTGAAACATTTAAGAGAAAGATTGAATCTTTTGAAATAAATAAATACGAAGGGGGATCAAGATGCTGAGCAGCACATGAGCTGCAGTAGTTAGCGACCCATAGCTGACTGCTAGCGTCAGGGCTAGCGAACCATAGCTGCCAAGATCCTTCTACACCTCCACGCGGTGATCCTGGATAACAGGCTGCAGCAGGGCAGACTGGCTAAGGACAAGGGATCGAAGAGAGAATGCTAACCCGGTACTCAAAAAATACTTGCTGAAGTCGGATGTGTTGGACCGAAAGGTGCAAATATCGCAGCCAAGCTGTAAACTACGACATAACGCATTCCGTTCTCTGGACTACATTCTGCTACTTAAGCCCTTTCAGGGTTTGGTAGTGGGAGATTGAGAACGAACGAAGAAGAAGAAGAAGAAATACGAAGGGAAAGTGCTCACAATATCATGGATAGCGAGAGAGCAAAATGAAGATATCCTTAAAGAACCGGATATCGGGGAAAATTGCTTAATGAACAATATCTTGAATAGGAAACCGACATATTTTGGCCACACTAAACGTCATAGTGTCTGAAGAGAACGCCACTGGAGAGTATTTTAGTTGGAAAGCGGGGCAGACTCAGACCGAGGAGAAGATGGACGCAAGACAGCACGGATGTACTCAAGATGACAGCCACAAAGAAAGTAGTTCTGAGAAGAAGCAATCGGCTGTCGTTAGAGCCGCGTTCTGCAAATGACATGCTACAAGATCATGATGATGATGATGATATGTAAAATGCTGATGCTTTGTTAGGAGCGAAACAAAATGCAAACTGACCTTGCCACACTGTTTACACTTTCCCTCGTGACGCCGCCGATGGACCCAATGATGGCGCATGAACGTTTGCTAAAGGGAGAGAAAAACAATAACATTCCGACATTATCCAAAAATTAGTATCTGCCTGATGTAACTAGCAAATATGATTAGTCCATGACTCTAGCAAGCAAGGCTAATCCATAAATTGTGAATCGCATCAATATAAATAAGTAAGAGTCATTCAGCGGACACACAATTCTTCACAAACGAGGACTTTTGATAAATGGATTTCGTGAAAATGAGAAACGTCTCAGATTAAATAAAAATAAAGAAAAACACATACTAATTCCACAGCAAGCAGGCTTTAGACAGCACAGATCCACTGAGGATCAGATCACTCTCATAGCACAATAAATTGAGGATGCTTACCAGGAGAAAAAACACACAGTAGCGGTTTAGGTGGATTTAGAAAAGGCATTCGACAAGGTATGGAAAGAGGGACTTAAAGTCAAGCTACGAAGAAGTGAAGTTTGTGGGAAAATGTACAGATGGATCAGCCACTACCTCAAAAACAGAACAGCCAGAGTTCAAGTACAAGGGCAGATGAGCAAAAAGGTGACCTTGAGCAGGGAGTACCCCAAGGTGGAGTACTGTCACCCACACTCTTCCTGGTGTATATAAATAACATCACAGAGAATATACCAAGAAGAGTCCACAGCTCCATGTTTGCAGACGATCTGGCTATGTGGATCTTTGAAAAGAATCTCACCGTAGCAAGCAATCGGATGCAGCAGGCCCTAACATCGCTGGAAGAGTGGGCGAACTCATGGCTGGTCAAAATAAATGAGGAAAAAATAACATGTACGATATTCTCGCTTTCAAGCAAACCCCAAAACACCAAAATAAGTCTTAACGGTAAATACCTGCGGCCAAACGACAACCCAAACTACCTGGGAGTCACATTTGATCGGCGCATGACATGGAAAAGTCAGATCGAGAGAAACCGAATGAGAGCCAGAGAAAGAATGGTAATCATGAGGAAACTTGCTGGCACAAGCTGGGGAGCAGACGAAAGTATACTAAAGAAACTGTACACTGGAAGAGTGAGACCAGTTCTCGAGTATGGCATTGCGGCATGGACAACAGCAGCAAAGGCGAACTTAGATAAAATTAGCAAACTCCAAAACCAAGCCATGAGAGTTATAACAGGAGGCATGAAGTCAACGCCAATTGTAGAATGTGAAAAGATTACAAATCTGCAATCCATGACCGACAGAAGAGACTGCAGAGCCCAGCAGCAAGCAGAGAAACTCAGAGGACTGACAGACCATCCAATGCATCAGAGACTAAACAATTTTGGAAATGGGAAACTAAAGCGGAGAAACAATTATCAACATATTCATTGTGGGAATTATGAGTGGGCACTTGGAGATCACGTCGGTACTGTCAAGATAGAGGGCCGAACGGTTACCGACCTTCGTGTTTCAGATGCCATCGACGTGTTGGGGGGGGGGGGGGGGGGGCAGACATGCTGAACTTCGGAAATGGGTGAGAAGACTAGATGAAACAGCTCTTGACTATGGTATGGAGATTATTACTGGACAGACACTATTAATGACAAACAGCGTCGAGGGCTTCAACAGTAGGATACAAGGTAATGGTCAGGAACTGAACGTGGTTGACCGTTTCAAATATCTGGGTTCAAAAGGTTTATTAGGGCCAGATACATGGCCAAATGGGAAACAGAACATACTGGCTACACAATAAAATGATGTCTATTATCAGTTGAAGAGAAGAGAGCAGGTCGTGGTCTTCAGACTCCGTACAGGCCACAACAGACTGAGGTACCATCTATTCAATAAACTGAAGATAGATGGCACTGAAGAATGTACTTGTGGTACCGGGAAAATGACCGCTGAACATCTGCTCTAAAACTGCCCGACGTACGAGGACCAGAGAAAGCACATGTGGCCATCACCAGTGGCAACACTAGACAAGCTCTATGGCAGTGTCGACAGACTCAGGATGACAGCTGCTCTTTGAACACATTCAAGTTGACGTCTGACAGCGTACGAAGAAGAAGAAGAAGAAGAAGAAGAAGAAGAAGAAGAAGAAGAAGAAGAAGAAGAAGAAATATCTATGTTCAAGTGTTAGTGATGAAGGATCAAAATGTGAAGCGTTGACCAGAATAGCACATACCATAGCGGCGCTTGCACGGCTTAACAGAATCGGGCAAGACTAACGGTTAGCCATATGCACACAGGTCATATTAATGCGCACATTGGTCATTTCAATATTTCTCTATGCTTGTGAGACATGAACAATTACAGCGGACATGCAGAGGAGGATGCATGCTTTGGAGATGAGATGTTTCCGAAATCTTCTAAACGTCACATACAAAGAATGAGTTATAGAACTGAGGAAAAACGAGAATTAATCATAGCAGTAAGAGGGACTTGTCACGACCTCTTGACAATGATCAAAAGACGGAAACTCAATTGGTACGGCCACATATCGAGATGAAACGGTCTTGCACATACGATCCTGCACTCAAAGGTGCACGGCAGACGACGTATATGTCGCCAAAAAAAAAAAACAAGAAGTGGGAGGACGACATAAAAGAATGGACCAATCTCCGACCAGAAGAAGCACAGGCAGCGGCCACTGACAGAGACGGGTAGCATGAGAGTTGTGGCTGTGTCTTCATAGGTGCCCCAACGAGCTCACCGGTTAAAGGATTACATCGCTTACCGGTGGAGTGGATTTCAGGACAAGAGTCAAAATCTAGAATCCTGCCAGAACCTCACTTTCCAAAGGATATTTCCAATAATAACTATCATCATGTCATCTATTAACACGGTCTTGGAGGGTTGCCTACGAGCCTCCCTCTTTAATTCCCACTGTACTCCCGGCGGTGTGCTACGGTGCTGAGACGTGGGCACCATAACGAAATTACTAATGGACAAATCGAGAGTGACACAGACCTTCATTGAGAGACGCTTGGTCAGAACCACGCTCCGGAATCAACATATGCAAGGTTTCAACAATTCTGACATAAAATAAGTATCCTTGGTGAACGATGCGGTAATCCATGCAGACGAAACGATGTAGATTGAGCACAGCAATAGCAGTCTGGAACCCCCGGAGCAAGAAGAGACTACGGGGAAGATATACAATGCGTTGGTCTCTCTTACTGCACGCTGCAACATTCGAGATGCCTCTAGAGGAGCACTTACCACGCACTGGACTTCCGTGGCCCAAGACAGGGTCCGCTGGAGACGAAGTTGGAACCCGCAGCTAATCTGAGGAACGGGTCACGAATATCAAGATCAAGATCTATCTCACATGTCGTAACGCCCAATATCTCACGATTTCACGTTACCGGCTTTTCATCCCACTTCACATGATATACCAGCCCGATTCTTGTTTGTTATAATAGTTGTCCATCAGAAGTGATGAAGACCAATCTCTTTGTTCAGCCGTGTGGACAGTCGTATCTCTTGCTGTGTCCGCTGAAATGGGTGACTTGCGCGGTGATTTGGATAGAAGTGAGGAAGAAACTGCGCCTTTTGTCAACCTCGCTCACAGAGCCTAAGCTACCTTTTGCCAGTGGCAAGACATTCATCGAGACGACTGGAGATAGCATAGGATGCAGATTTTGCCTCAGGGTTACCACCGAAGCCTTTCCGTAAACATGTAACCCGCAGGGTAGAAAGGTGGGATGGTATCTAACGCAGTTTGTCGTGCCTTTTCGATAACCACAAGCGGTGGTATGGACAACACTCAGCGTGTGAGTGGGTCTGGCATCTCTCCCCAGCTGTATTCAACTCATCATAGTAGCATCTAAAATTTCCACACGCCAAATTCGTGAAGGTGAACCGGCAGAACTAACCCGTGAAATGCGACACAGGTATAAGCGTAGTGCCATTTAGCCGGCGTCCAGAACACGATAAACGGATGGAAGATATCACAAAAAAACAACGAAAAAACAAGTCCAGACGGAAAACAACACCACGTTTCCGTGAACACAAGTGTAAGTCGTCAACTAGTGTGAATTCCAGGCAAATCCGTGGTCTGGCGACATCCATAATGATCCAAAACAGTAGAGAAATGTAGACTCACAGTCAGTTATGGCGCCATCTTTGCCAGATTTTTTCTTGTTTGTAAAATGTGCAATAAACATGAACAACAGAGTCAGGACAGTGAACTATTCACTTGAAAAGGAACATCAATTAACTACACTAATTGATTGTGTCTTCCTTTAAGAAAGGAGACTTAATATTTTACTTAACATGCAACACTAACTGGCTTCAAGAATTTCATTTTGTTTCTTCTTCTTCTCGTTGTCAGGAACGTGATTTATTCACTCAAACGAAAACAGAAATAAGCTTCAATTATTACCTTTGCTTTAATCTATTCATTACGGAAATAGTTATTCTTTCTTATTTTCGCTTTTTCCGATGAGTGTGACTTTCAGCGTCAGATTATGAAGAGGTTTCTTAACTGAGCCCTAGTATGTGCCTCGTACACAGGGAGTTTCACTGTTTATGCTATTTCTGTTATCCATTTTTTGCGTAGTTGGCCATTAGCTTGGTATCTATTATATCTGTTTTGCATTTATTTTTTAGGGGATACTATCTGGTGTGTGACGTGTCACATGGCCGAACCATTTGGTTTGCTGTCTCTTGATGAGGTCTAGCACTGGTGATGTACCCACTTGCCTCTTGATGAGGTCTAGCACTGGTGATGTACCCACTTGCCTCTTGATGAGGTCTAGCACTGGTGATGTACCCACTTGCCTCTTGATGAGGTCTAGCACTGGTGATGTACCCACTTGCCTCTTGATGAGGTCTAGCACTGGTGATGTACCCACTTGCCTCTTGATGAGGTCTAGCACTGGTGATGTACCCACTTGCCTCTTGATGAGGTCTAGCACTGGTGATGTACCCACTTGCCTCTTGATGAGGTCTAGCACTGGTGATGTACCCACTTGCCTCCTGATGAGGTCTAGCACTGGTGATGTACCCACTTGCCTCTTGATGAGGTCTAGCACTGGTGATGTACCCACTTGCCTCTTGATGAGGTCTAGCACTGGTGATGTACCCACTTGCCTCCTGATGAGGTCTAGCACTGGTGATGTACCCACTTGCCTCCTGATGAGGTCTAGCACTGGTGATGTACCCACTTGCCTCTTGATGAGGTCTAGCACCGGTGATGTACCCACTTGCCTCCTGATGAGGTCTAGCACTGGTGATGTACCCACTTGCCTCTTGATGAGGTCTAGCACTGGTGATGTACCCACTTGCCTCTTGATGAGGTCTAGCACTGGTGATGTACCCACTTGCCTCCTGATGAGGTCTATCACTGGTGATGTACCCACTTGCCTCTTGATGAGGTCTAGCACTGGTGATGTACCCACTTGCCTCTTGATGAGGTCCAGCACTGGTGATGTACCCACTTGCCTCCTGATGAGGTCTAGCACTGGTGATGTACCCACTTGCCTCCTGATGAGGTCTAGCACTGGTGATGTACCCACTTGTCTCTTGATGAGGTCTAGCAGTGGTGATGTACCCACTTGCCTCTTGATGAGGTCTAGCACTGGTGATGTACCCACTTGCCTCCTGATGAGGTCTAGCACTGGTGATGTACCCACTTGCCTCTTGATGAGGTCTAGCACTGGTGATGTACCCACTTGCCTCCTGATGAGGTCTAGCACTGGTGATGTACCCACTTGCCTCTTGATGAGGTCTAGCACTGGTGATGTACCCACTTGCCTCTTGATGAGGTCTAGCACTGGTGATGTACCCACTTGCCTCCTGATGAGGTCTAGCACTGGTGATGTACCCACTTGCCTCCTAATTTCTTCGTTTCTGATTCTAGCCATTCTTGTTACTCCAAGAATTCTGCGCAGACATTTCATCTCTGTTGTTACGATACGTTTTTTTTCTTTGTTTGTTAATGTCCAATTCTGGTGGCACTGCTAGCACTCTGTGGATAGGAATATTGTGTTGCATTGTGTTATTTTTGTATCCATTGTTACGTGCTTAAATTGTCATATTGGAGACACATGCTCAACGATTTGACTTGCTTTATTACATGTTTTGAATTTCGGTGTCGCTTTTGCCATCTGCTGAGATTATGTTACCCAGGACGTTTTTCAAATGTTTCACGTGTTGGTTTTTGTATGAACATTGTTGTTTATATTTCTTTTTGTTTTCAAATCGTTATAACTGTAGTCAGTTTAGATCTCATGCAGATTGTTGATATCTTCCTGCAGTTGTTTCTTCTGAGATTGCTATTAGTGAGTTATTCACTTAAAATGAAACGCCAACTTCAAATATCTCCGTTGTCTTCTCTTCTTCCCGTTTTCCAGTTCTCTGGAAACCGTTTGTTCTACTGGGTCGTTCTTCAAGGCTTGCAGGTAACCCCGTAACCGGTGAGGTCTTTGGGGCACACATGAAGACATCCTCACAACGCCACGCCACCCTTCTCTGTCAGCGGCAGCTGCCTGTGACTCTTCTGGTCTGAGATTGTTCCATTCTTTTATGTTGTCCTCCCATCTTTTTTTGGGACGGTCTCTTCGTCGTCTGCCTTGCATCTTTCCGTGGAGGATTGTATTTGCAAGACCGTTTGATCTCGATATGTGACCGTACCAAGCGAGTTTCCTTCTTTTGGCAGTTGCCAAGAGGTCTTCAAAATGCCCAATTGCTGTTGTAATTCTATCTCGTATTTCCTCATTTGTAACTCGATCTTTGTACATGGCGTTTAAAAGTCTTCGGAAACATCTCATCTCCAAGGCCTGTATCCTTCGTTGAAGGTCAGCTGTAACTGTCCATGTCTCACAAGCATAGAGGAATATTGACAGGACCAGTGTACGCATTAATCTGATTTTGGTGCATTGTGCTAACCGTTTATCTTGCCAGATTTTGTTAAGCCGTGCAAGCGCCGCTATTGTCTGTGCTATTTTGGCCAACACCTCACATTTTTATCCGTCATCACTGACAATCCACCACATATATTTAAAACGGTCAACCACTTCGAGTTCCTAACCGTTAGCTTTTATCCTGCTGTTGAAACCCTCGGCGTTGTGGTCATTAATTGTGTCTTTCCAGCGTTTATCTCCATACCATAGTCAAGAGCTGTTTCATAGGCTAGAGATCAGCTAAATTGCCTTTGCCTGGTTGCTCATAAATACACATGGGTGATGGAGCCAATTGTAGGCTATGTATGTGGTCATTCAATCTCTTAAGTCCTGTTTTCACGGTGAACAGCGCCACCTGCTACGCTCGATACGACGTTCCTTATTCTGACATCCTAGACTGGAGAGCACACAGAAACGCAGGGAGCAAAACATAGTGCATACGCTTGATAATGTTCAATGTTGCGTTCCTACAACTCACCGCTGGAGGGCTTAAATTGTTAAATAACTGGGGAACTGAAAGTCGCAGAGAGCCTAAAATAGTTGCGCCGACCTGGGAATTCCATAATGGATAAGCTTTGAAAATGTCACGTCGCTAGAGCTTACCGTCGTCGAATATTTAGCAAGACGGACAAATAAATACACGTATTTTGTTTCTTAAAATTTAGATATAGGGAAATACAATATTTGTTATGTAGACAAACTCGACATTTGTTAGGTGAAAAAACACCATTTTTGTTAACAGGAGAAACTAGACATTTGTTAACAAGAGAAATAGATCACGTGCTAAAATGAGACACACACTCTCTGTTGGACTGTGATATAGGAGATTTATTAGTTGGAGAAAGATAAAACACCTGTTAGTCGGAAAACCAAGTCATTTTTGGGGTTTTTGATTTGAGGAATACGACATTGGTTAGTTGGAGAATCAAGACACGTAATACAACATATTTACAACAAAACTGATAGTGGGTTTCCGGAATTTTAGTTAGGAAGAAAGACTCAAGAAAAACCGGTCGACGGTGCAAGGCAGACGATGAAGCGGCCGTCCAAAAAAGAAGTAGGAGGACAACATAAAAGAATGGACCAATCTCCGACCAGAAGAGGCACAGGCAGCGGCCGCTGACAGAGAAGGGTGGCGTGGTGTTGTGAGGATGTCTTCGTGTGTGCCCCAACGACCTCACCGGTTTCGGGATGACCTGACCTGAGTGTTTAGAATAAAGAAGAACTCCATATGACAAAGCGGGTACATTCAAGGATATATTTGATGCCATTGGTATTTTTTGATCAAGTGAATGTAAAAGTAACTGGTTGTTTAGACTCTGCAGAGTCTTCTAAACCAGTAAAAAGTCGTTACGTTAGTTGGAGACATTTTAACAGACTCCAGGAATGTACTCTAAGTCATCTCAATCAACAGACACGATAGACACCAACTGAACCACCGGATAAGCCAGTAACAATTATTTGCTGTTGTTGTTGTTATTATTCAATAACTGCTGAGCAACCTGCTCTTGGCATCCGATTCTATTCTGATAGAGATACTTGTTGTTGCACTGCTCCGTACAATGTGTTGGCAATGTTTGTAAGGATCTTTACCTCGTGTCCGTAAACGTCTTGCACTCAATGAGTAGGTGTCTGTCTCACCAGGGTGAGAGCAATGTTTGTAAGGATCTTTACCTCGTGTCCGTAAACGTCTTGCACTCAATGAGTAGGTGTCTGTCTCACCAGGGTGAGAGCAATGTTTGTAAGGATCTTTACCTCGTGTCCGTAAACGTCTTGCACTCAATGAGTAGGTGTCTGTCTCACCAGGGTGAGAGCAATGTTTGTAAGGATCTTTACCTCGTGTCCGTAAACGTCTTGCACTCAATGAGTAGGTGTCTGTCTCACCAGGGTGAGAGCAATGTTTGTAAGGATCTTTACCTCGTGTCCGTAAACGTCTTGCACTCAATGAGTAGGTGTCTGTCTCACCAGGGTGTGAGCAATGTTTGTAAGGATCTTTACCTCGTGTCCGTAAACGTCTTGCACTCAATGAGTAGGTGTCTGTCTCACCAGGGTGAGAGCAATGTTTGTAAGGATCTTTACCTCGTGTCCGTAAACGTCTTGCACTCAATGAGTAGGTGTCTGTCTCACCAGGGTGAGAGCAATGTTTGTAAGGATCTTTACCTCGTGTCCGTAAACGTCTTGCACTCAATGAGTAGGTGTCTGTCTCACCAGGGTGAGAGCAATGTTTGTAAGGATCTTTACCTCGTGTCCGTAAACGTCTTGCACTCAATGAGTAGGTGTCTGTCTCACCAGGGTGAGAGCAATGTTTGTAAGGATCTTTACCTCGTGTCCGTAAACGTCTTGCACTCAATGAGTAGGTGTCTGTCTCACCAGGGTGAGAGCAATGTTTGTAAGGATCTTTACCTCGTGTCCGTAAACGTCTTGCACTCAATGAGTAGGTGTCTGTCTCACCAGGGTGAGAGCAATGTTTGTAAGGATCTTTACCTCGTGTCCGTAAACGTCTTGCACTCAATGAGTAGGTGTCTGTCTCACCAGGGTGAGAGCAATGTTTGTAAGGATCTTTACCTCGTGTCCGTAAACGTGTTGCACTCAATGAGTAGGTGTCTGTCTCACCAGGGTGAGAGCAATGTTTGTAAGGATCATTACCTCGTGTCCGTAAACGTCTTGCACTCAATGAGTAGGTGTCTGTCTCACCAGGGTGAGAGCAATGTTTGTAAGGATCTTTACCTCGTGTCCGTAAACGTCTTGCACTCAATGAGTAGGTGTCTGTCTCACCAGGGTGAGAGCAATGTTTGTAAGGATCTTTACCTCGTGTCCGTAAACGTCTTGCACTCAATGAGTAGGTGTCTGTCTCACCAGGGTGAGAGCAATGTTTGTAAGGATCTTTACCTCGTGTCCGTAAACGTCTTGCACTCAATGAGTAGGTGTCTGTCTCACCAGGGTGAGAGCAATGTTTGTAAGGATCTTTACCTCGTGTCCGTAAACGTCTTGCACTCAATGAGTAGGTGTCTGTCTCACCAGGGTGAGAGCAATGTTTGTAAGGATCTTTACCTCGTATCCGTAAACGTCTTGCACTCAATGAGTAGGTGTCTGTCTCACCAGGGTGAGAGCAATGTTTGTAAGGATCTTTACCTCGTGTCCGTAAACGTCTTGCACTCAATGAGTAGGTGTCTGTCTCACCAGGGTGAGAGCAATGTTTGTAAGGATCTTTACCTCGTGTCCGTAAACGTCTTGCACTCAATGAGTAGGTGTCTGTCTCACCAGGGTGAGAGCAATGTTTGTAAGGATCTTTACCTCGTGTCCGTAAACGTCTTGCACTCAATGAGTAGGTGTCTGTCTCACCAGGGTGAGAGCAATGTTTGTAAGGATCTTTACCTCGTGTCCGTAAACGTCTTGCACTCAATGAGTAGGTGTCTGTCTCACCAGGGTGAGAGCAATGTTTGTAAGGATCTTTACCTCGTGTCCGTAAACGTCTTGCACTCAATGAGTAGGTGTCTGTCTCACCAGGGTGAGAGCAATGTTTGTAAGGATCTTTACCTCGTGTCCGTAAACGTCTTGCACTCAATGAGTAGGTGTCTGTCTCACCAGGGTGAGAGCAATGTTTGTAAGGATCTTTACCTCGTGTCCGTAAACGTCTTGCACTCAATGAGTAGGTGTCTGTCTCACCAGGGTGAGAGCAATGTTTGTAAGGATCTTTACCTCGTGTCCGTAAACGTCTTGCACTCAATGAGTAGTGGTCTGTCTCACCAGGGTGAGAGCAATGTTTGTAAGGATCTTTACCTTGTGTCCGTAAACGTCTTGCACTCAATGAGTAGGTGTCTGTCTCACCAGGGTGAGAGCAATGTTTGTAAGGATCTTTACCTCGTGTCCGTAAACGTCTTGCACTCAATGAGTAGGTGTCTGTCTCACCAGGGTGAGAGCAATGTTTGTAAGGATCTTTACCTCGTGTCCGTAAACGTCTTGCACTCAATGAGTAGGTGTCTGTCTCACCAGGGTGAGAGCAATGTTTGTAAGGATCTTTACCTCGCGTCCGTAAACGTCTTGCACTCAATGAGTAGTGGTCTGTCTCACCAGGGTGAGAGCAATGTTTGTAAGGATCTCTACCTCGTGTCCGTAAACGTCTTGCACTCAATGAGTAGGTGTCTGTCTCACCAGGGTGAGAGCAATGTTTGTAAGGATCTTTACCTCGTGTCCGTAAACGTCTTGCACTCAATGAGTAGGTGTCTGTCTCACCAGGGTGAGAGCAATGTTTGTAAGGATCTTTACCTCGTGTCCGTAAACGTCTTGCACTCAATGAGTAGGTGTCTGTCTCACCAGGGTGAGAGCAATGTTTGTAAGGATCTTTACCTCGTGTCCGTAAACGTCTTGCACTCAATGAGTAGGTGTCTGTCTCACCAGGGTGAGAGCAATGTTTGTAAGGATCTTTACCTCGTGTCCGTAAACGTCTTGCACTCAATGAGTAGGTGTCTGTCTCACCAGGGTGAGAGCAATGTTTGTAAGGATCTTTACCTCGTGTCCGTAAACGTCTTGCACTCAATGAGTAGGTGTCTGTCTCACCAGGGTGAGAGCAATGTTTGTAAGGATCTTTACCTCGTGTCCGTAAACGTCTTGCACTCAATGAGTAGGTGTCTGTCTCACCAGGGTGAGAGCAATGTTTGTAAGGATCTTTACCTCGTGTCCGTAAACGTCTTGCACTCAATGAGTAGGTGTCTGTCTCACCAGGGTGAGAGCAATGTTTGTAAGGATCTTTACCTCGTGTCCGTAAACGTCTTGCACTCAATGAGTAGGTGTCTGTCTCACCAGGGTGAGAGCAATGTTTGTAAGGATCTTTACCTCGTGTCCGTAAACGTCTTGCACTCAATGAGTAGGTGTCTGTCTCACCAGGGTGAGAGCAATGTTTGTAAGGATCTTTACCTCGTGTCCGTAAACGTCTTGCACTCAATGAGTAGGTGTCTGTCTCACCAGGGTGAGAGCAATGTTTGTAAGGATCTTTACCTCGTGTCCGTAAACGTCTTGCACTCAATGAGTAGGTGTCTGTCTCACCAGGGTGAGAGCAATGTTTGTAAGGATCTTTACCTCGTGTCCGTAAACGTCTTGCACTCAATGAGTAGGTGTCTGTCTCACCAGGGTGAGAGCAATGTTTGTAAGGATCTTTACCTCGCGTCCGTAAACGTCTTGCACTCAATGAGTAGGTGTCTGTCTCACCAGGGTGAGAGCAATGTTTGTAAGGATCTCTACCTCGTGTCCGTAAACGTCTTGCACTCAATGAGTAGGTGTCTGTCTCACCAGGGTGAGAGCAATGTTTGTAAGGATCTTTACCTCGTGTCCGTAAACGTCTTGCACTCAATGAGTAGGTGTCTGTCTCACCAGGGTGAGAGCAATGTTTGTAAGGATCTTTACCTCGTGTCCGTAAACGTCTTGCACTCAATGAGTAGGTGTCTGTCTCACCAGGGTGAGAGCAACGTTTGTAAGGATCTTTACCTCGTGTCCGTAAACGTCTTGCACTCAATGAGTAGGTGTCTGTCTCACCAGGGTGAGAGCAATGTTTGTAAGGATCTTTACCTCGTGTCCGTAAACGTCTTGCACTCAATGAGTAGGTGTCTGTCTCACCAGGGTGAGAGCAATGTTTGTAAGGATCTTTACCTCGTGTCCGTAAACGTCTTGCACTCAATGAGTAGGTGTCTGTCTCACCAGGGTGAGAGCAATGTTTGTAAGGATCTTTACCTCGTGTCCGTAAACGTCTTGCACTCAATGAGTAGGTGTCTGTCTCACCAGGGTGAGAGCAATGTTTGTAAGGATCTTTACCTCGTGTCCGTAAACGTCTTGCACTCAATGAGTAGGTGTCTGTCTCACCAGGGTGAGAGCAATGTTTGTAAGGATCTTTACCTCGTGTCCGTAAACGTCTTGCACTCAATGAGTAGGTGTCTGTCTCACCAGGGTGAGAGCAATGTTTGTAAGGATCTTTACCTCGCGTCCGTAAACGTCTTGCAGTCAATGAGAAGGTGTCTGTCTCACCAGGGTGAGAGCAATGTTTGTAAGGATCTCTACCTCGTGTCCGTAAACGTCTTGCAGTCAATGAGTAGGTGTCTGTCTCACCAGGGTGAGAGCGATGTTTACACACGGACAGGTGCTGGGAAGTGATGTGGTTCTAGTGGCTATTGACTCTGGTGTGTTCTGTTCAAAACTGAAAGATGAGATGTTGATCTCTTCTATGTAGTTTGTATATGTCATCATTACTTTCTGGCTGTGACATCTGGCTAAATGCACTGTGACCTATTGTTCCCATCGCCTGTCTGTTCATCCAGATACCCCTAGTGTTATTCTGAATAATTCGTTTTACTTTCTGGTTACTGCAGGCTCAATCCAGTTGATGTTTGGTAAGAGGCACACGTTAAAGACTTGATAAAGAGACATACAATTGAATTTGTGAAATTGTAGATCAATACAACACATTAGCGACTAGCATGAAGAAGGAAAAGACTCTCTGTTAACGGGAATACCAACAGCGTCAGCGACTCACCTCTCTGTAGTTTCTGACTCCTGCTTCCCGGAATGTTGATTTGCACTTTAGATTTTTCTGAAAACAAAACGCATTGTAGTTAGGAAATGTAAAATATTATCTAGCTGTACTGGCTGTAAAAGTAATAGTTCATATATTGGAACTAACAGTCCACTTTAATATGATGAATCAAAGGCAGTATTTCATAACTTGGAACTCATAATTCACTTTAATATGGTGAACCAAAGGCAGTAGTTTATATCTTGGAACTATCTGGAAGAAAAACGAATACTAATTCCACAGCAAGCCGGCTTTAGACAGCACAGATCCACTGAGGACCAGGTCATCCTCATAGCCCAGGAGATAGAAGATGCCTACCAGGCACAGAAACACACAGTAGCTGTTTGGGTGGATCTGGAAAAGGCATTTGACAAAGTCTGGAAGGACGGACTTAGAGTCAAGTTAAGAAGAAGTGATGTTTGTGGGAAGATGTACAAGTGGATCAACCACTACCTCAAACAAAGAACGGCCAGAGTCCAAGTACAAGGGCAGATGAGCAAAAAGGTGACACTCGAGCAGGGAGTACCCCAAGGGGGAGTACTGTCCCCCACACTCTTCCTGGTATATATAAACGATATTACAGAGAATATACCAAGAAGAGTCCATAGCTCAATGTTTGCAGACGATCTGGCTATGTGGACTTCTGAAAAGAATCTCACCATAGCAAGAAATCGGATGCAAACGGCCCTAACATCGCTGGAAGAGTGGGCGAACTCATGGCTGGTCAAAATAAACGAGGAGAAAACCACGTGCACAATATTCTCGCTCTCATTAAAACCCCAAAGTACCAAATTAAGCCTAAATGGCAAAATCCTGCAGCCAAACGACAACCCAACCTATCTGGGAGTCACATTTGATCGGCGCATGACATGGAAAAGTCAGATTGAGAGAAACCGAATGAAAGCCAGAGAAAGAATGGCGATCATGAGGAAACTTGCTGGCACAAGCTGGGGAGCAGACGAAGGCATACTAAAGAAACTGTACACTGGAAGAGTGAGACCAGTTCTCGAGTATGGTATCGCGGCATGGACAACAGCAGCGAAGGCGAACTTCGATAAAGTTAACAAACTTCAAAACCAAGCTATGAGAATCATAACAGGTGGCATGAAGTCAACGCCAATTGTAGAACTTGAAAAGATTACAAAACTGCAATCCATGACCGACAGAAGAGACTGCAGATCCCAGCTGCAGTCAGAGAAACTCCGAAGACTGACGGACCATCCAATGTACCAGAGGCTAAACAATTTGGGAACTGGGAAACTAAAGCGGAGAAACTTTGCAGAAATAGCCAAAGCAAAGATGCACGAAGACCCCATAAACGCACTAACAACACCAAAACCCATCACTACTGTACGAAAACCTACTTGGAGGCAGGACATATTTCCAGAGGTGGTAGAAAATATACCAGGTATTGCAAACAAAAACTGCCAGACCGAAAAAGAAAGGAGAGACACTACCCTAAGCTTCATAACGAAAAGCTACCCAAGCATGGACTGGACCCATGCATACACCGACGGTTCTGTAACAAACACTACACAGAACGGAGGGGCAGGAGCATTCCTGAACCTACCAAATGGCAGAAAAATAACACTGTCATTCGCTACTGGTAAGTACACAAGCAATTTCAGAGCGGAGGCAGAGGCACTGAGGGCGGCAGTGGAAGAAATGGCAACACACAGTGAAAATGAGAGCCACATAGTCTTGTTGACAGATGCTCTCGCCGTAGTCACAGCGCTAAAAAGCCAGAAAAACACTGAGCTTAATGACTTAAGAGCAGCACTCTGCAAACTGTGCCAGCTGTCCGCACCAAAAAGGGTAGTGGTACAGTGGGTTCCGTCACACTGCAACATCCAAGGCAACGAGGAGGCAGACAGACTGGCAAAAGAAGGTGCAAGGCTACCACAAACAGATACCAGTATGACGTACGAAGAGTCAAAACGGCTTATCAAAGCCAGGTACATTACCAAATGGGAAACCGAACATACTGGTTACACCAAAAACGATGCCTATTACCAGTTGAACCGAAGAGAGCAGGTCGTTGTCTTCAGACTTCGCACTGGCCACAATAGACTGAGGTACCACCTATTCAACAAATTGAAGATAGGGTGTACCGACGAATGCCCGTGCGGTACTGGTAAAATGACAACTGAACATCTGCTGCAGAACTGCCCGACATACGGGGATCAGAGAGAGCAGATGTGGCCATTGCCAGTGGAACTGCAAGACAAGCTCTATGGTAGTGGCGAGAGTCTCAGGACGACCGCCGCTTTTTTCGAAAAAATAATGGTTGCTGTCTGACTGTGTACGCAGAAGAAGAAGAAGATATCTTGGAACTAACAGTCCACTTTAATATGGTGAACCAAAGGCAGTAGTTCATATCTTGGAACTCACAGTCCACTTTAATATGGTGAGCCAAAGGCAGTAGTTCATATCTTGGAACTAACCACAAAATTAATATATTGTACCACATATAGCAGTTCAAATCTTAGCGCTAACAGTCCAATTTAATGTTTCGTCCCAAATGTGGTAGTTCAGATCTTGACGCCAACAGTCCAATTTAATGTATTGTACAAACGTAGTAGTTCGGATATTAGCGCTAACAGTCCAATTTAATGCATTGTACTAAAAGTATTAATTCCGATATTGGAACTAACAGTACGATTTAATATATTGTTCCCAAAGATAGTAGTTCCGATCTTGGAAATAATAGTACAATTTAATATATTGTACCCAAAGGTTTTAGTTTCGATCATGGAACTAATAGTTCAATTTAATATATTGTACCAAGGATAGTAGTTCCGATCTTGGAAATAATAGTACAATTTAATATATTGTACCACGGATAGTAGTTCCGATATTGGAACTAGCAGTCTACTGTAATATTTTGTACCAATGGTAGTTTATAACTTGGAAACAACAGTCAAATTTAATATATTGTACAAATGACAGTTTATATCTTGAAATCAATATCTTGGAATGTACAATGTACTAGAAGACCATATTTTGTATTAAATGTTTGTCCTCTAAACACGGCTTCCACAAAATACACCCATCAAAAATAGACACATAAAAAAGGACACATAAAACATATACACATCAAAACAAACAAACACATGCAGGTCGTTTAGTACAACCGTCGCGGTAGACCTCATTTAGCAAGTAAGATTTTATTGTGGGTCGGCTCAGTGCAGCAACAGCTAATTAAGGCAGAGAAGACATGTCGACATGCATCTTGCGCGCATTCTTTACACATCGTCCGGCATATGCTGCACTCAATTCTGCACTGATCAACCGAAATAAAGCATATGTCGTGAAGCACTTGAGCAGTATATTTGTTCTGCAAGACACATAACCTCCATTGCACGACTTACTTAGTTATGTCACAGTCCTATGTGAGATCTGGCTAACATTTGAATCAATAAAAGGAAAATTCCATTTAGGTGTGAAAATAACAAGAGATGCCAATAACTGACAAACACAGATAATCCACAAAAACGATTTGGTCAGGTCATTGAAGAAATGCATCATTTTACGCATCTAGGAAATGATACTATTCCCTTTATCATTGGCTCTTTTCGTCTAGTCAAACGATAGTAATTGTGCTTTTAGCACAAAGCCCGGGTAGAAATATAGAGACCATGTGTTGCCCAATCAGTATGGTCAATCTCTCCGTCTTGTCAAACGATAGTAATTGTGCTTTTAGCTCAAAGCCCCGCCAGAAATATAGAGACCATTTGTTGCCCATGCAGTTTGGTCCCCTCTTGGCCTGCCTTGTTTGCCCCAAGGGAAAGCTGATTCCAATACATTTGGAACAAAGCAATCTGCAGAAGCTGCCGGATCAGCAGAACAATGCTCTATCTGTTCGCCTGTCGGGGCTTCACTCCTAGACCAGCCGCAAACCAAGGCTAACGGCCTGGTCTGCCCTGCTACAACACTCAGCTGAGTTTGCCATTTCTCGCTCTAGGATAAGGCATTGTAAGATCTTGCGTGTGCTCCTTCGCACATCGTCGGTTGTCAGGTTTGGTAGACGCTGACCAACTTTCAGAGTTATCAGAAAATAGGTTGCACAGCCATATCGAACAAAACCCGACAAGATACGCCAGTATCTTATCTGCAAGGCTTCAGATGGTTTGAAATCAAACTTTTCCTTCTCCTAGATGCTCTGCCTTCCTAAGCTCGAGCCCCCATTTGTCCGAAACTATCCCCTTGACTATGCAATATATATGCAAAATCCACAACGAGGAACGTAAAAAACGACTAAAATTATGACATGTTCGAGCCATTAACAATCGCTGGAAACAAGATATCAGAGTTCAAATATGCAGATGATACAATTTGTTCTCTCAACGAGATGTGGAGGGCTGAAACGGTAAGACAACACAACGAAGGCCAAAATCTATACCTGAATATCAGTAAAACCAAGATACTGAGCACAGACAAAGGAAAATCCTAACTTAAAGTTAATCTACAATAACAGGAGATTGATGAAATTACACGTTTTAACTACCTTAGCGAAAATACAAGCAAACATAAAGATCGCCTGAAGAAAGCCAGAAGGTGAATGGATAGGGCAATGCAGAGGTTGAAGATTGGTTGAAGAAAGTCAGAAGGAAAATCGATATGGCAATGCAGAGGTTGAATAAAATGGGAAAAATATGGCAGAACTGTAATAAAATGACTAAAATAAAAATCTGCGAACTTGCATCTTCCCGGTTGCTAAGTACGGATGTGAAACGTCGTCCCCAAAAGGTTTGACTGTATTGAACTAACATGCTCAAGGAAAGTGCTCCAAATACCGTGGATAGTGAAACAGAAAACAATCTAGATATCCTACAGGATCTGGATTTCCAGAACAATTTGCTAGTAAACAATTTCTTATCTAGATAAGAGCAGCAAGGCTGGCGCCATAACTGACTGGGGTCTACGTCAGGTAGATATAAATATATATAATTGACGATAATGATGACTAAATACATTGGCTTTACAATTGGATTAAGGCAACATATTGCACCTCCCCACCTACAAACAGATCTGACGAGACAATGACTTTAAAAAAAAACCAAAACAGCGAAACATGATTCTCTTTTGATCCATCTGATAGATGAATATAGGCGATACTTGAACTCAGCTGTTTTTCAAATCGACTCATCTACGAGTCAACACACCTCACCTGTTGTGATACACCTGTACACACCTGTCTATGACAATTAACCTCTTACCTGTTCCAATATGTGTGTACAAGCTTCGTGAGCGACAATTTTGCATGCAATGCATTTCTTTCGTGGCCCCATTTTCTGTAGGAATGAGAAACAATACGAAATAATTAAAT